>OU015494.1:53297553-53700053 GCA_907164885.2 Dolomedes plantarius | reverse complement strand
AGAATTCTATATGAGAAACACTTATCCAAAGAAAAATGGAAAACAATTGTCACAATAGATGAATCATGGGTGTATTTAAATGATTGCAACAAAAAAAAGAGCCATTTATTATCATAAAAGGGGAGAAAAAAATTTAAGTACATGGTTCAAAGAATCGAAAGAAAGTTTTTCTAAGGGATTCATGATTGTTGCTGGTTTTTCTTATAATGGCAAGTTAAAAATAAAGAGAGTGGAAAAAATGTCAAGATTAACTCCAAATACTATCAGGAACATATTTTATCGCCAATTTTTCTGAATGAAATACCATCGCTTTACCCACAGTGCCATCAATCTGTGAGACTCCATCAGGACAAAGCTAGCAGTCACACATCAAAATCCACTGTAAATTTCCTAAAAGAAATGGAACAAAAAACTGGTATCAAGGCCATACCCTTCACTGATATCCCTACTAAATCTCCCGATGTATCACCTATGGATTTTTGTGCGTTTGGACTTTTAAAATCTGCATTATCCAAACGTCGTCCCAAAATCCTTACAGGACTCTGGAAAGCTGTTCAGGAGGAATGGGATAGAATACCTCTTCTGACACTTCAAAAGGCATTATTATCCTGGAAATTGCGGTGTCGAAAGATAGTTCAGAATAAGGGATGTCAAATAGAACATTTAAAACACAAGAATTTTATGTAATTTAGTTTTGTGAATACAATATACATCGTCTAAAAAATGTGTGAACAGCCTCTGTATTCGTTGCTTTTATAGTTTTTCTAGTATAAAAATGTTTATGGGGGAATTTAAGTACGATGATAAATATGTATGAGATAAACATAAATATATTCATTCAGAATAGACGTTATTTTCTTCCCTCGGAGGAGTAAAAGTTTTCTCATAATAATCATGAACTAGTACAGTTTCAAAGCTGTGCCCCAAAGTTTGCCTCTGAAAAGTCAAAATTACAGTAATTTCCCTATATTTCTTTGTTTATTGTAGAAGATATTGTGTTCATACTAAGGGCCTTCGGCTTTATAATAAATTTTATGGAAAGACCTTCATTCGAATGAATTAAATAAACAAGCTTATTTTTAAAAAATCTACTCACTAATCTCTTTTTTTTATCCAATTTACAATGAAGCATTTACAGGCGTTTAATAGCAAAAAATGTGGTATCACGAAGTTACGTTCCGATGTAACATATGCGGAAATAGGGATTACCATTACGTTAACTCAGAAACGTACGGGGTTTGAAGATACTGTTCGGCCGATTATTTTGGGGATAAAGATAGTTCTATAATATCTCTGAACTACAGCAAATTAGTCTTTTCTTTTATACAATACTAAAAATTAAATTTAGTTTAAATCCTTGTTTCTAAAGGAAATTTTTTTAAAAATTTTATTTATAGAAGAATGAATCATAAAAAAAATTTTTATCCATGAATCTACATTTTTTTTTTCTTTTAGTAAAAATAGTTTCTTTTTCCAAATTTCCCGAAAAAAAATTAATGGAAGAACATAACCTTAAAACATGATCATTGATAAACTAAATATTAACATTTCTCTTTAAATCTAAATTTTTTGTTCTTCGAAATATCACTTACCTTTGGTTCAATTTGAGCTTAACGTTCCGTGCGAACAGGTTCAAGTGTTTTCTACTTAAGTCGGTCTTCAGGCGCCTGTTGATCTCGAGGTACACCTCAAAATCCCTTTTTATATTTCCCGATTCTGGATGACAGGCATTGCTTCGGCGCAGGGCGCTATCGATCAGACAGGGCCGCCCACATGTAAACGGCTGTGCGCGACGACACTATTCAAACTTGAGACTTCGAGGGCAGCTGTGAAACATCCTCCACAACGATCTATTCTTTAATAAGACTCTACTGTCCATATTGACATTCTTATAAATAGAACTATCACTCGTATCTTGATCATTTGACCAAAACGCAAGCGCCAGATCATCGGCCTATGTCAGAAAGTTATCATCGGCCATCGTATGGGTAGATTCTTCCCCTTACGAATAAAAATTTGCTCTTTAATTTAAAATTGTTATCGGCATTGTTGAGGTAGATTTTTTTGCATTGAGATGAGAAATTCTGTAAGTTCAATTTTGTTATCTTGAAAGACAATTTTTTTTGTTGTTCATCAATCGCCAGCAAACTTACAAATGTTAGTTTTGTAGTAGCTTTAAAACATATGTCGGCTTATCGAAGTATGAGCATTTTTGGGATAAAAGGTTTATGAAGAGACATGATAATAAATTATACTTTGCTAGTGAGTATGGAGCGGAGTTATTAGAAGAACAAAAACTACCGGCAATCGATTCATAAGTATTAAAATTGACATTTAGTGTTATTAAACATAATTCATAATTTTATATGACAAAGAGGTGTCAGATTTATAAATATTTTCGAGTTTTAAGGAGAACGGCTGAACAGCGAAAGTTTTACTCCAATATAGGAAAGTACCACATCATAAATAAATGAACTCACTGTCAGAAAGCTATCTAAGTAGAATTATATCTTATAATAAATTTAAAAAATTCAAACTCGAATATCTGTCGCAAGTGGAAGTATTTACTCTCTAGTTATTTCTATCAAACTCTCCTTGCAACTTTGCGATCCCAGCTCACCTCATTTGTGAGAGACTATAACCCTTGAGACATATGTTGTCTGAAAAGATCGAGGAAATTACGACAATTCATTAGCTGAAATTATGAACAATAATGTACATTGATGAATTTGAACTCCTAAATGAATTTGCTTTGCATTCTAAGGAATGTACGGAGGATAAGAACTCTTTGAACGCCAGTGTAATTGCAACAAGGCTCATACACTGATTCTCAACAATCCCAACATTGATAAAGATTGTTAACGCAATAGTTTTAAGTACATCGACTCACATGTATAATCAGGCTATCAGTATTTAAGATTTAGATTTTTAATTTTTATAATGAAACCTTCGAAATATCGAGTATGTACCGTGAATTGTCGATTTTCTATTTCCTAAATAGTTTGAATTCATTTCCCAACGACAAAATTTAAATCATTAGATTAGAGTAAAGACATCATGGGAAGGGGGTTTTGTCTAGAGGGAGAGGAGATCTATAACTACCATATGTAAGAACTGTCCAGTTTAGTAAGTAAAGCAAATTAGGAAGTTCCTAACAGAAATTAAATTTATAATTTATCTCTTTCTTCAAATAGGATTTCCAGGAAAGGAAAGAGGTTCTTGTGTACCATAAGTATGTATATACACAGGCGTAGCGTCGGGGGGGGGGGAGGACACGTGCCTCCCAACTTAACTTGAAATAAATTAAAACGTTAATCGAAGTTCAGTTAAAATCGGAAAATTGTAGAAACCTTTTAAGAAAGTTGGTTTTTTCCTGCTTTTTCAAAGTGTGACACTGAAGATTCCGATTATGTCTTTAGCCTTAACATATTTTTTAACAATGATAGGATCCATAGCAAAAATTCGATGCTATATTATATTTATTTTTCTCATTGTACAACTTTTGAATACTACTCAAACATCAATTATATTGTTATTCAATTTTTTTAAAAAAATCATAATATTTCATATTTTAAGGACCGTCCTGTAGTCAATGCGCTAAGGAGGGCCCTAACTGAATTCAATTCATGCCCCCCCCCTAAAAAAAAGTTAGAAACACGCTACGCCTATGTGTACATGAGTACATTTTCTTTAGCAATACAGACATTTTATTTCAAAAACATATTGACTGATTGGAGGCACCAATGAGACTTGTGTTTGGCAGATGCAAAAGCCATGAATGAAGACGATACTGTATGTCACTCATGACCGACTACTGTTGTAGTCATTTATGATAACTCTCTGAAAATTTGTATGGTTTTCTGAGTTCCTTTTTCCCCACTCAGATTTTTCTTTTTTCTTACTGCTTTTTTTAAGTGACTATCCGATTCCTCTCAGGAATCTAATTTCTCTCCACCTGTCATGGTAATTAATGAAATTTATTTCCGATTGTGTACGGTTGTATGGTACTAATGCAGCAGCGGTGCACCCATGGTAGGGTTAGGTCACCCATTCTCAAGTTTGTACTTTATAACAACTAGTAACTTCCCAATCCCATTTAGTGCTATAAAAACCTAAATATTAAGAAAAAATTGGTAATTTCTTCTTAATATTTAGGTGAATTTCAAGTGGGGGGGGGGAATTTCAAGTGAATTTCAATTTCCCCCTCCCCAACCAAGGGGGTTTTACAAAATTTTCGTATTTATTGGTTCGTAATTATTCATAATTATTCGTAATTATTCGTAATTTTGTATTTATTCGTAATTATTCGTAATTTTGTATTTATTCGTAATTATTGGTTTACAAAATTTTCGTTTCAAAATTTTGTAAACCAATGAATTTTTATATCTACACTTGCTGTATGTATACATGGTTATGCGAAATCTCAATTTGTGAAAGCTTGTAAAGCTGCCGTTACTTAAGACGAATGTATGGAAAACTGTCCAGGTACCGTATGTTCCCCATTGTTTGGGTATGCAATGCCTGTTCTTTAACTTGAGACGTTTAATAGGCTTCCACACCTGATTTTGACTCAAAACGCACCGCTCGCGGATTTACGAGGTGCGCACACTGAACTATCAAAATGTTCTAAAACGAGCAAAAAGAAATCAAAACATTTCTAATACAATAAAATACCATAAATTTGATAATATTCATATTTAAACTGTTAAAATAAAAAAATAACCTTATAAATGGACAAACTAAGTATTATAAAATATTACTCTGAAAGAAATGTTATCGCCTGTGTATATAATTATACACTTTTTAATCTTTCATATGCATAGTTTTTAAATGATGATGAAATTTGAAAAACAAGCAAGATAATTGCTAAGGTTTATAAATATATATATATATATATATATATATATATATACAGGTGGTTATCAAAATAAGGGAAACACTTATCAATATTAGTGGTGTTTATGAAAGTGCTTCGTATTCCTTAAAAAACAAGTCTGGCAACCGGTATTTTTTTTATATAATATAGTGTATGTATTACAGAGGCTGTTCGCACATTTTTTAGACGATTTTGGTAAGCGGTAATAAAAAATCGTTTGCTGCAATAGAAATAATTGCAATTGTACTATGTTTTTAAAAGTCAAAATTATCGTCTGCGGCTTGAAAGTTTTGTTTTTATTCAAAATGGCGCTTTTAACAAAGCAGTGGTTCGAAGGCTACATTTATGCTCTTTCCGGAGAGAAATATGCATACTCCGTTATCCAAAAACGATGTGAGAGTCATGGTTTTGTGATATATAAAGCGTCGATAGGTAATATCGTCAACAAGAAAGGAAAAAAAACGTCAAATTGGAGCCTCAAGTGGGACAAAAATTCCAAACAAGTATCCAAGGAAAAAACGGACATCTTCGACAATTGCAAAGGGACGTTGTTTAATGTTAAAAGAAAATCCCCCTAGTCAAAGGACAGTTGCAAAATCATTAAAATGCTCGGTGTCCACTGTTAACAAAATGATAAACGTTGATTTAAATCTTAAGAAAGCGAAAAAACGCAATGTGCATCGTCTTCTTCCAAATCATATCGCTGAACGCAGGACATGCTGCAGAATTCTATATGAGAAACACTTATCCAAAGAAAAATTGAAAACAATTGTCACAATAGATGAATCATGGGTGTATTTAAATCATTGCAACAAAAAAAGAGCCATTTATTATCATAAAAGGGGAGAGAAAAAATTTAAGTGCATGGTTCAAAGAATCGAAAGAAAGTTTTTCTAAGGGTTTCATGATTGTTGCTGGTTTTTCTTATAATGGCAAGTTAAAAATAAAGAGAGTGGAAAAAAATGTCAAGATTAACTAGGATTAAGATCAAGAACATATTTTATCGCCAATTTTTGTGAATGAAATACCATCGCTTTACCCACAGTGCCATCAATCTGTGAGACTCCATCAGGACAAAGCTAGCAGTCAGACATCAAAATCCACTGTAAATTTCCTAAAAGAAATGGAACAAAAAACTGGTATCAAGGCCATACCCTTCACTGATATCCCTACTAAATCTCCCGATGTATCACCTATGGATTTTTGTGCTTTCGGACTTTTAAAATCTGCATTATCCAAACGTCGTCCCAAAACCCTTACAGGACTCTGGAAAGCTGTTCAAGAGGAATGGGATAGAATACCTCTTCTGACACTTCAAAAGGCATTATTATCCTGGAAATTGCGGTGTCGAAAGATAGTTCAGAATAAGGGATGTCAAATAGAACATTTAAAACACAAGAATTTTATCTAATTTAGTTTTGTGAATACAATATACATCGTCTAAAAAATGTGTGAACAGCCTCTGTATTCTACTGTCAGGTAGCAGTAATGAAGCTAAGGGCATCGTGCTTTTTGGGGAACTGCGTAAAATGTCAAACCTTGCAGACCTTGCGATAAGGGCAAATTGTTTGAATTGGAGTATCTGTTACTGCAACCCCCAGGCTAATGGGTGTTTTTCGAACTATGGTATCGAAACTCATGACAGCATACAGAGTGCACGTAAAAACGTCCTTTGCCAAACAGAATAGTGGACGAAAGGGAGAACTGAGTGAAAGAGACGGACGAGGTATTGAAGCGGATTGTGACATGAAGAAAGAAAACAACTGCAACCAAAAGGACCGAAGAGCTCATTGGCATGTTCCGGTATCAACCAATAGAGGTAGAAGGCAACTTCACAAGCAAAGCATTTACGGAAAAGTAGCTAATCCCAAACCACTCGTAATAGATGCCAATACAAAATATCGTCCACAACGTTGCCACGGGCGCAAATCTTGGTCGAATAATATGTCGAAAAATGGCATTTGGTCCAACGAATCATTGTTCACATTGTTTCTGGCAACAGGACGTGAGTATGTCTGGAGAACACCAACACAAGCGTAAGATTCTGGCTGTCTCATCTCAACTATCAATCATGGAGGTAGATCTATAAGAATTTGGGATGGCATCTCATGGTTTTCTTCAGGCCCTATTGTAACCCTAAAAGGGAGATTGAATGGGAAGAACTATGTCAAAATTTTAGCCCACTAATCCATCCTATGGTGCAAACATTGTTTTGCAGGAGAGGGCGTTTCTCCAGAATGATAATCCCACTATACATACAGCTAAATATATCAAGTATTGGTTTGAAGAGCATGCAAAGAAGTGAAATATCTTATCTTGCCCTGTACAATCCCCTCGACTATATATCATCCAACCACCGTGATCTGTAAAAGTGGATAGAGCTAGTATCGATATCCACCACAGCTTCTCTACAGGAACTTTTTCCGGAACTTCATGATGATTTTTTCCTGAAGAATGGTATATATATTCTTAACCACTATTCATAACTTGTATAATCCAATTGCAAGGTGAATCAGGTGATATTGCATGCAAAGGTGAGCCTACGCCGTATTAATAAAGGTTTTCTTGATGTTCCTTAGTGTTTCCATAATTTAGATAACCACCTATATATTATATATATATATATATATATATATATATATATATATATACAGTGGCTCCCAAAAGTGTTCGTACACTTATGATTTTCAATGAAATAGGGGTCTATCCATTGATTAAAATGAATATTTCAGAATGGGTATTTAATAATAAGATCTAAAATCTATTCTTAACAAAACTACATGAAATATTTTGAAAACATAGTAAAACTTCATTTTTAAGAAACCAATAATCCAAAAGTAACAAAAACTTTATCTCACAAAAGTCATCGTACACTTGTAAAAAATCTCTACATATTTGTAAATATTCTAATTTTTCGTTAAATTAATATTTAATAGGATATCCATTAGCATCCACAACAGCTTTTAAACGTCTGGGAATAGATTGCTTTAGTTCTTTTGTAATTTTGCATCAATGTTCATCCATTCTTCCATCATAATTGTTTTTAGTTCGCTTTTCGTGTCAATGTCGTGTTTTCGAACTCGAACCTCCAGTTCTCTCCAAACATGTTCTATTGGGTTTAAATCTGGCGATTGAGGTGGTGTTTTCAAAACTTGTGGACAATTATAGAGACACCAGATGCGAACGTTGAGAGCCGTGTGCTTAGGATCGTTATCTTGATCAAAAACAAAGTTGTTTCCAATACCCAAATTTTGAGTTGATAATTTTAAATTGTCTCTTAAAATATTTATAAAAACAGAATGATTCATTATGCCATCAATAAATACCAAATTTCCTAGTCCTGATGCTGACATGCACCCCCACACAAGGATACCTCCACCGGCATGCTTAACTGTTCCTACTAAGTTCTTGGGATTAAGTTCCTCATTTTTTTCTTCTCCATACAATTATACGCCCATCAGCACCAAAAATGTTCATCGGGAAATAAGACATTATTCCAATAGGTTTGGGGCTTATTTATCATTGATGATGCGAAGGGAATCCTAAACTTTATGTTTTTCTCATTCACAAAAATTTTCTATGGGCAGAACGCCATGTAATCCAGCTGTTCTGAGAACTCGTCAAAAATTTCAGGTGAAATTGAAGTAGAAAATGTTTCATTGAATTCTGCAGAAACTTTTACAGCACTCAAACGTGAATTTTTCACAAATTTTCTAATTATAGATCTCTGATCACGTTTTGTTAACTTTGCCGGACGGCCTTTTCTTACCTTGTTTTCGATCCAATTTTCTTCTTTAAAGCGTTTTTTCACATACTGCACAGTAGAATGGGATAAATTAAGTAATTTAGCAATATTCCGAACTGATTTACCACTACTATGATGAAAAAAAATCAATTTTTGAAGGCTGTTTGTTGTTTCTTTACGACTACGAGTCATTTTTAAATAATAAATAGAATATTACGGAGTAGGCAAGCAAAAATTAAAGCCAAGTGTTATTTTAAATGCCACCACAATTCAAAAATAAAATAAAGCGCCAGACGATAATTTTAATTATGAATTTATCCGAAAATATTTCAGTGTACGATGACTTTTGTGAGATAAAGTTTTTGTTACTTTTTGATTACTGGTTCTTAAAATAAAGTTTTACTATGTTTTCGAAATATTTCATGTAGTTTTGTTAAGAATAGATTATAGATCTTATTATTAAATACCCATTCTAAAATATTCATTTTAATTATTGGATAGACCCCTATTTCATTGAAATTCGTAAGTGTACGAACACTTTTGGGAGCCACTGTATATATGTATATATATATATATATATATATATATATATATATATATATATATATATATATATATATATATATATATATATATATATATATATATATATATATATAATTATCTTTAATTGACCGGTACATTCCCTATTCATCACATTTGGATTCCCTATTCATAAACGTTATTCATTTTTCATATTATATTATGAACACTTTTAAAATTTCATGGACAAATTGTCTTATCTGTAATTTTCGTTGATTTAAGGCCGAATTCATTCATTTATTTATTTTTATTTTAATATTTCTTTTTCTTCGGCATAACATAATTATAATTTAGTGATGATTTGCCACAGGTGATTACGTATGCTTCAGCAAATCAAAAAGTTCTGAGGGGAGGAGTGGGAAATGTCGAATCCGGAACAAATTGTTGACGCAGGAGCAAACATTTTTCTTCCCGTTAGCGCACAACAGGGAGCAATGGAGAACATCAGTCGTAAAGACGAACAACCCATTTTAATTGATGAGGCAGGCATGAATCTTCAAGCACAAAACTAAGTTGGCGGAGACGTTGCACTCGTGTGAAGGCGAAGCAGGCGTTATTTTACATTGGACATAAATTACTGAATTTTAAAGCACATACAACACGGTGACATAGCTTTGAAACGCGGAGACATCAAATTTTGAAACGCGGAGATACTAATTTCCCGTTGCGGATACACAACACTAAGATGATCTAGGCGAACGACGTAGATGTCGCACAAATCGCAGCAAAGGAACTTGAAAATTGAGCACAAAAACAGCACAGACTTGGATTTACCACAAGAGCACTTATCTACCGACTAACAAACGTAATATCTTTAACAGACCGGTACATGTGATGGATTCACTCACAGGTAGTCCTAACCAGAGCGAAGAGAAGAACATTGTTTCAGGAGAACCATTGAAGGGCACTCACAGACATGAGATGCACATATTTATTTATTCTGGATAACGAAGATATTATTCAGCAAACATTTCATCAAAGCACCGGTAATTTTTCAGCAGGGCACACACAAACAATACCAGCCGCCGGACCTGCCGGGGCAGTGAGAATTCAGAAAATGTTATTACATATTATCGGATTCAGCAGCGGAAACAGCACGAAGACACTGGGGACAAGCGACCACGGGAACGAGAGGGAGCGTACAGCGTGCGAAACTCTTTTTTAGACTATGGGAGTGCTAGGTGTTTAGAATTATATAATTGGTTAGAAACGGACACATGGTTTACCACGTGAAGGTATGATTCATTTCCACGCGCCTGTTAGTGGCTAGGAGGTTAAAAATAACTTTACCGCGTGTGCGGTTAAGGGATAATTTATCTGCTTAGTTCGTTTATTCCTAGGTCACCATTTGGAATATGGGCTGTGCTTTATTGAGGAGAATTTAGAATACGCGACAAGTAATAATGGTGGGGCGTTATCGTTTCTTACTTACTTACTTACACACACACACACACACACACACACACACACACACACACACACATATATATATATATATATATATATATATATATATATATATATATATATATATATGGTACGTGTTTTATCGTTATAATTTACTTTCCGAACACATAATTCTACATTTTATCTGTCCTAAGTATGCATTATGATCAGCGTAGACAACAAACTTATTTCCATAAACATAAGATCTGACAATTTCTATAGCTTATGAGTATGACATTTCTTTTATCCTTTTAATATCTTGTTAAATTAGATTGTTCTGACGATGGTAATTTTCCGGATAAATAAACCACTGATTTGTAATCTCCTAATTCTTCTTTCATGAAGAAAAAAGAAATATATAGGCGTTTAGATATTTTATGTAATGTTTCATATGATCATATTTCGTACTTCAAACAATTTTCTTAGTTTTTCCTCGTTGAATTTGTAAGTGGTATCCTTTCAGAATATCACACAATGATTGCAAATTTATGTAAATATATTCTTTAAAGTAGCTATCAAAAACGTGTAGTCTTTTTTTTTCTAGTCGGTATTTAGAAATTTATGTACAAAGTTAACAGAGCAGAAGTACAAAGTAATTGGAAATTTTAGAAGTAAACAATTTAGTCTACCTATTAGGGGAGCATGTTGTACCTTGTCTTAGGCCATCGCCAGATGTATCTGTTTAGTATTATTTATTTATTTTTTTTTGGGGGGGGGCTAGGGTAACCTGCTAGGGTAAAGGTACTGGTAGATGACCTTGAGCCAGAAATTGACCGTTAGTTTTAAAAAATGTAAAAAATAAGGATTGCATCAATATTAATGTTTTTAAACAGATCTATTTGACAAAACTGTGAAACTCCTCGTATTTGCAATGCATCATGAGTAGAAATGGCAGCAGTTACTCTGGAGCTAATACACCGGTAAATCAGTGTTCTTTTATTTTCTTCATATGCATGGTTTATAGCAACACTTTTGTAACAATTATTACCACGCGTTAAATTTTGGTAAGTCGATTTTTTAAATTTTTCATCTTTAAATAGTGTGTTATAAATGATAAATAGGTTTGTTTTATTCCATGATGTTAAAATCCGTTGTTTCTGTTGTGACTGATGGCCTTGACTGTCAGTATACTGTCATTTCAAGTCCATAACGGCTATTGGTCGAAGTGATGCGGCTCCGGTTTTTAATAGCACCACAAAGATTGGAGTCCGACTTGGCAAAAGGACTGGTCCCGTAATTTTGAACCGAGGCAAGTGAGGAGACCGGAACCACTTGACCCCGCACCTCCAGAGGTAATTTGAGAACTTGAGGACACTGCAACCACGACAGATTTTTCCGTGCCTCAGTCGCCATTAGTGTACACGGTGGTGGATTTTGTCGGCGACCGGTATCGAACCAGAGACGGTCAGATCACTGGCTCGCTACCTTTGCAAACCGGGCTACTGCGCCCTTACTCGTTGTTTCTTAGGGTGTCAATTACAGAAACATGGTTACAACCATAAATTCAAAAGTTGACCGGGGTGGTCAATACTAACTTCTTGGTTTTTTTAACAATCTATATTCCATTTATCTGATTGTAATACTTCAAGGGACAAAGTAATTTTATTTATATGCATAAGTGAACTATTTTTTTAATGGATGACTCCTGGTCAACTACTGACACTTTAGATGGTCAACTTTTAAAGTTGACTGTGTTCAATTGCAATGTAAGACTAAACATAGGGCTGTCGTTGTAAATACAACTTTGCTAAAATGGCTGTTGTGTGAACTATAGAAAACGTCAACAAGAAAAGAATGTACGCCAGGAACAAAATTCAAATTTCTTAATTGAATAAATTATAATTAATTATTAATAAGGTTAATTTTCAGGGTGGATGACGTGTGAAGCCTTTTTTTTTTTTTTGAGTTCATAGCCGATATATTTCACCCATGGCTAATAAGAAATAAATTGACTTTACTACTAATACCCCTTTATAGACTGCCATGCATCTCATATAAATTTTGAAACAAGAAAATTTTGTGAAAATAATGAGATCGTGTTGGTTGCCCTCTACCCAAACGCGACACATATTCTATAGCCGATGGATGTTGCGGTATTCGGAACACCGAAGGAAGGCTGGAAAACAAAAGTTCACGATTAGAGCATTGAGAAAACTCGATGTTCCGATTTTAAAGAAACAGAAATTTTCAAAGTTGCTCAATGAGTAATTGACAAACGTGTAACTCATTCTGTTCTAAAGAACGGATTTAGCAAAATGTGGATTATTTCCATGGAATCCACAAGCAGTTAAATATCTGGAAAAGAAGTAACCTAACCCGAAAATCGTGAATTATGAATTTGCCTGGAATTAATGCATTGCCCCGCAAGGAATTTTTCAAGGAGGGATTTCAGCTCCTTACTGAACAAATTCCCACCAAAAAAACTAAACACATTTCGATCCGCTTCCTACATTTGGACAGGCAGTCAAGAAGATCAAAATATATGTGCAAATATAAAACTCGACAATATATATGATGTCCCTGAAATAGATTTTATCTGTAATAGAACTAAATGTTTTGTTACACATTAAATTTTATTGTCAACTGTATAAGTTATTTTAAAATTAATTATTAAAATAAAATAATAGTACTACTTAAGTACTGCAATTTTAATTACGCAAATCTTTAAATTGTTATTTTTTAATAGTGGTCAGCTACTAAAACAATGCAGGTCAACTACTAAATTTTTACGGTCAACTTCTAACGCAGATACTGAGTTCCAAATATGGATTTAAAAATTTAAAAGCTTCATTCACAAGAAATACAGTTTATCTGCTCATTCAGGAAGGGTCTAAGATTAGGTTAATACATGCTTTTTATGATTTCAGTGTAATCCATTAGTTGCATTATAGTTTATATGGAGCACTACTCACTACTGGTTGGTACCTTTACTTTAAACGTAATTCATGTATGTGCGACTAGACTCCTTAAAATACCTAGTATAAAAACCCTCCTCATTTTAGTTTAATTGTTAATCCCATCTATAAGTCTCATGTACTAAAAGTATATTAATGTTTTAAACATTGTTTTCTCTTAAGATATCAACAGCATTATGATCCAAGACTAATGGATTCTTATATCAGGCACCTTTAAGGAACATATCAGTCACAAAATCATTTTAACGTAACATCCAGGTTGAAGAAATGAACCATTGTTTGGAAGGAAAACCTTTTGTACCTCGGACAGGGAATTCTTCTGCTAGTTAATTCCCATTTATAGTACATCTTTTTTATTTGTTCCCTTGACAAGAAAGATGACGCGGAGCGCTTCCGGTGTTAAGAAGGATGCTATAGAAAAAAAAGGAGATAAAGAAAGCTGCTGATTTCGTTCTCAGGAAGAAATGGCAATTTATGAAGCTGCTAAACATTTCAATCTGACTAAAACAACTTTAATTAGTCCAATGAAAAATTTTTAGATTCAGGAATGAGTACATTTTCATATTCACAAAACTAACAATGTGATACTAGATTTTACTAATGAAGATGAACTCTTATCAATCAATACATCCAAAGAGGTGGTCAACTTCATTTTAGGTTGATTTTAAAACATTTTCGCCAGTTAGTCGTACAATTTACAAAGGTAAGTAATAAAAAATATTATAAATCCTTGGATAGAATCAAATGGCGGGTGAATTTTCGAAATAATTTGAGGACTTAATTTTGAGAAAACCGGAAGCCACAATTTTGTCCAGAATTACAGCTTTTATAACCGATCAACCGATGTTTTATTTTATATTTAATTGTAATTTGTTTATTGTGTTCATAAAAATGTTTTTATTGATCTACTTACCTAATTTCCTCGAAAGTGGCCCAAAATATTCTGCAATAATCTAGCATAGGACGAAGCAATCCGAACGAAAACCATATACCATGGGCTCCTAGTAGATTGCAAATCACATACCTGATTCTTGGATGAAGTGTGGTTCCATTTGTTGGGTTATTGTTAACTCGCAAACATACAATCCATGGGTAGCTGAAAATCCCTTTCTCAGTCACCAAACAATGTTCCTGGATCAAAAAGTTGGTTGTGTGGTGCGCGATGTATCAGTTGCCACTTCATAGGGCCCCATCTTCTTTGATACTGATGTGCACCTGGACATTTTTGAACATTTCGAGAATCAACTGGATGATCGTGAGATAACAGAGATTATATCCAGCAAGATGGAGCAACATGTCACACATCGGCAAAAAAGTATTGTGGAAAATGGATTTATCATCGGCAACAGCGTAATTTCAAAGGGGCTTTGGCCACCACGATCACCGGATCTGACACCACAAGACTTCTTTTCTTCGGGAAAAGTTTATTGGAACAAGCCTCGCACTGGGAAGATTTAAAGGAAAATATCCAACGTGAAATTGCTGCTATTTACCCCGATATCTTTGCCCATACATTCAGGAACGTGGAGCGACGCGTCGAAATTGGTCTGTGTAGAAAAGGAGATCACTTCCAACATCACATGAAATGCGATCTATTGGAAATACGTCAAGGTATGTAGCATATTTTTTGGTTCAGATTGCTTCATCTTAGCGAGAGTTATGACAGGTTATTTGGGGCTTCTTTCGAGGCAAATCACCCTATAGTCCGGATTGAGTTAGTTTGAAATTTATACTTTTGAGTTGAGTAATAAAAAAAAATCAGTAGGACCAAGGTACAACATATGATGGATCAAGGTACAAACGCAATGTCGTACCTTGGTCCTAAAGGCATTGTTATTCTAAATTGTCCCCCAAAACAGGACAATTAATAACATTACAGCGTGAACCCAATCTGATGTATCAAAAGGCAGCATTGATTTATTTTTCATGACACTACCTGGATGGAAAAAATTAAAACAATGAAACCAACTATAATAGTTTGTTTTCTTCTAACAGTCTATCATGTCTTATATATATATATATATATATATATAGATATATATATATATATATATATATATATATATATATATATAATATTTATCTATTTATATTTATATATATATACTAATGGATATTAAAATGATAGTGCTTAGAATAACTCAAACTGCTTTTTTTAACACATTAAAAGGACAAAATTTCAGCAGTAACGCTAAAATATTACGAAATTATTTGGGATTTTTTCGAACGGAGAAAAAAATACGACAAGAAATAAAGAAATGAAAGATAAAAAAAAATATTTTTCGTATATAATCACAACACACTGAGTACGAATATCAGAAGTTTAAATGACGTTGGAGATATTTGTAGTAACACACTAGTAGTAAAAGCAATAATGTAATTCTCGTCTTCCTCCCACGTCATTGACGTTTGGAAGTCTCAAGGAAAACAAAATTTGCGAGTCACAAGAAGGAGTTAGCGCGAGCAGTAAATTACATTCCACTGTCTCTAATATGTTATCTTCTCACTGTAACAACTCAGTTAGACTCTTGTAGTTACTTAGGCTATGCTATCGTTACAGAGAGTGGAATACTTACGAAAGGAAGAGATATTTCTGTCTCCTGAGGGAGCACCCTAACTACTTCGTTATGAAGTGTATAAACAAAGTTGTTATCGGATACGTAGGAACATTTAATTTACAGCCAAAGTTGAATAGCCTTAAAATAAATTATAATTTATGTGATGCAGTTACTATAACAGTATACTCGTATAGTATGATATAGTATGAAATAGTACTATACTCATTAAAAGATCCTTCCATTGAACTTTTCTGTGAATTTCGAACACTGTTAAATTTTAGGTTTTGTTTTCGCTTTAAGAATAAACCAACATTCTTTGCTGCATGCTTATTTATTTAATCTTTAAAACGTAAAGAATACAAGAGTTTTGTTACCATTTTATGAGCAGAAAAGTCTGAATTGTAATAAAAAGATTATTAGTGATATGAAGAAGGAAAGTAAATAGTATTTTGAGTTGCTCTCTGAGAAAATCAAGAATGTAACTACATCCTTATTTAAGTTCTTTTGCATTTCCTTATAGAATTCAGCATTGAAAGAATTTTAAAATAACTTATAAAATCAGCTAATAATACCTGAAATTTCTATCCTACTAAATCTCTCATTTTTCTTCAAAGGAGCGGAATGGCTAAGATGGATAGTTATTATATCTTAGCCTCTGTATCTCTCTATATCGATATTTTTTGTCTTCGACTTTTTCATTAACGTTACCAAACAATGTTAGAGCCGGCTACTACCATTAAAAAAATAAAAATAGTTCTGATTCAGAAAAGTTATTTTCCTGTATTGAATTTCTTTCAACTCTCTGGGGATAATTTATGAATAACGACTACAATTTGCAAAACATATCTTATAATTTCTAAAAATATATCCAACAATATGTGAAGTATTTTCTTACATTTTATGACACAGTTAAAAAATAATTTCATTCTTATTATATAATGTGCTATGGTCTATTATTCTACTACCAAGCACTTAATTTTAGTTAAATAAATATTTATACGGCCGATGCCAGTCGTACTATTTGAATTCCCCATTTGTATCTGCACAAGAAATGCATATTATCAGTTTTGAGAAAAATCTTAAACTTGCTTAAACTTAAGATTCGACATGCTTAAGAAAGGCTATAGCTTAAGAAAGACTTATCCCTTTTTAACATTTTGTCCTATTGAATAGATTGCTCTAATGATGCAGTTTTCCAGACATATAAACTACTGATTTGTAATCACCTAATCTTCTCTCATGAATAAAAGGACTAACTTCGCTACAGGAGGATTAAAATAGGTGTCTGAATTGTTTTTATCTTGGTGACTTCAAGGTTAAATTCTTATTTCATGTATTAAAGTCTCCTTCGTTTGAATTTGTTGCCCAGTCTTTTCACAATGTCGCTTATTGAATACATTTATAACAAATATGATATTAAATATATTTACTACTATCAAACCCCTTATTTTCCACATTTGCCTTGAGGTAAGTTTTCACTTTTGCCACTCCTCCCGATTAAGCCATCGGAACTTCAAAGATACCTTAATAGAATAATAAATCCTGCTTTAAAAGGTTAGGGGGGCTCACACTAGGAGGTTTAACAAACACAACCATGAGGTGTACCCAAGTTCGAAAAATATTTAAGGTAGTCTCTTCTAACCGAAACTACCGCGGGTTATACCGTAGGATTAATTATCGTTGCTACCTCTATTTTTACGCATTTTGTACTTTCTGTTTAATGTTCATTGTACTGGGTTTGGCACGCTGCCAAAATTATAACTCGTTACGTAGGACGGACACTTCTTTCCTCCGGTGGAACGTTATTGAGGAACGTCATGCTACGTTAAAAGACGGTTTTCAGTGTCAGTTATGGGCATTGTTTCCATCTCCGTTGGGGGATGAATAGAATAAAAATAAAATATACTTTGAAAAGAGATTTCATTAATAAAACGTACTCATTTTCTATCATTGTGGCATGAATTTCTATTATTTGGATACAGATAAAATTTTAAACATGGATCTCCACTGTTGGTGGTACTGCGCCACTCTAAAATGTCAGTTTATTGCATTTTTTATTTATAGCTAAAGAGACATATTGCTACTCCATGCATATTCGCATTTTTCTTTTTTCAGTTCTTTGCACTTGTTAACTTTTATCGCAATCGGCCGTTTGCTTTTAGGTGGAGAGATGACTTCTTGTTTCTATTGCAAACTCGAAGCGATGAATAAAATAAAGAAAATGAGTGACTAATCTAGGTGTATACCTATAAATCTCTCTTATATCTGTAAAATTACTTTTAAAAAAATTAATTGAAATAAAAAGACATTTTTATATTTTTTATCGATAGTAAAAAATCCCTCTTTTTTTTACACACGGTCACTGCAAATAGCATGTCAGTGTTCGTATCCTAAACTTCTCTGTCACATATTTTACAAATTTTGGTAAAAAACCATTGTAAAATATGTTATATTACGAGCTAAGTAAGTACCGCAAGCAGGGATATAAATTTCTATTGCAGTATTTACACACTTAAAAGTTCTCCATATTTCAAACAGGCCGTTATGACTTTTTATGTACTTCTCCTAAGTCTATAAACTGACAAAATCTCAACATACCCAGCGAAATACTTAGTTACTAATCTGCCCAAAAATATATAAAACAAAGATTCCAGCATGGGTATGGGTCCATGAAATAGAACTATCTAAAACCACAGAGATTGGGCTTAAAAAATCACAATGCTTTCTTTGTTTTGATATTCACCACTCTTATTTTACTTTCATCCTAAATAAAGATACTATTATCTATTTGCAAATAGATATTTCTTTTGTTTGATGTTATCTATGATCCTTACGTATGACATGATCGTTATGAACATTTGTAAACATCTCAGATAAGTTTGCAACCCTTTTCTCAAATAACTTGAATCGATATTGTAGCTGTTATTTCAACGGTAAAATTCATTATCTGACAGATTCGAGACTAATAGGATCTGAAGGTAAAGTAAAACAGGGGGATTTTAAAGTTTCTCTCAATTTGACTAACTACTGTGGGAAATTTTTCCAAAGTTAATTGGTAAAAACTACTGTTATCTTTAAATGATGAGTGTAGTCTTTAAAAGTTCACTTAAAGTCTTCAAGAGTCTTTCGATAAGTCGATCTTAAAGAGTCTTGCTTTCAAGAGTCTTTTTATATCAGGGGATTATATGATAATAAAATCCTATTCAATTCCTTTGGCAGATAAATATGACATAGGCTACTGACGTCAATAAGAGGCTAGAATCTACCGTTCAGCAAAAAACTTGCATCCTAACTGGACAACGAATAGTGCTTGGAAGTAGTCAACATGAGGTTCAGTGGTTAAAAGTTTCTAAATGAATCGACAAAAGAAACGAAAGTCAACAGAATTAATATTAGGAATAACATTTAATGAAAATAGAATGTGCTCTTAGTAAGAAGCACCCTTTCGAAGTGACAAAAATTTACTTAACGCGGGAATCGAAATGTTGAAAATCAATGCGCATGAGCGCTATACAGGAAGTGATCTATTTATAGAAATCTTGCGCTACAATTCACTACAGCAGCTGTTAGTAGAATTACATTGGGAACAGTTTATGATTAAAAATAAAAAAGAGTTAATATAATCGAAGAAGGAAAAGTCCGGAGATGATCAGACTGGAACATCCCGGCCACCGTTGGACGGCTGTCCAACATCTTCACTGATGGGTAAGGGCACAACCTTCGTGATCGCTCGGCGGAAGGTTCCCTTAGATGTCTTTAAGTCCAGTACTCGTACCACTCCGTCAGCTCCAGGATGAACTCCAATGACTCTGGCAAGGTTCCATTCCAAGGGTGTCTTGCAGGGCTCCTTTAGCAGTACAAGTTGGTCTACCTCTAGGTTTTGTCGTCTTTGGTTCCACTTCGGTCTTGTCTGCATCTTGTTTAAATATTCTGTGGTCCATCTGTCCCAAAACTTTTTCCTCATCTCTTGAATCAAGCCCCACCTAGAGGAAGGAGAAAAGGAATCTGGAGCAGTATGAGGTTCAGGAAACGACGCAATAGGGGCACCAATTAAGAAATGCCCTGGAGTTAATGGCTGTAGATCGTTGGGGTCCGCAGACATTGGACACAGGGGACGAGAGTTAAGAATACTCTCTATCTGAACTACTATTGTATTTAACTCCTCGAAATTTAAAATGGTGGTTTTTTCAATTTTCAGGAGTATTCTCTTCATTTATTTTATGTTGGCTTCCCACAAGCCTCCGAAATGAGGTGATGCAGGTAGTGTGAAAGTCCATTGAATGCCTTCTTCAGCGCTGAAATTCTGTACTGGGTTAGACTTGCAAATTTGAAATAAGGAATTCAAAATATTTTTAGCGCCTTTAAAATTGGTGGCGTTATCACTCCAAATGAGAGATGGTTTCGAACGTCTTGACACAAATCTTCGCAATGAAGCTAAGAATGCTTCAGTCGTTAAGTCTGATACGACCTCAAAGTGAACTGCTTTTGTACAAAAGCAAATAAATATAACGATGTATGATTTTATTATAACTCTGGATTCTTTTTAGATTAGGTTCAGTTAAGATAGCTCGAGCGAAATCAAGACCTACTTTTTCAAAAGGTCTAGAAGGTACAATTCTGTCTCTAGGCAGATCACCCATTATTTGCTTAATAGTTTGAGTTTTTGATCTAAAGCATGTCAAGCATTTACTAATGACTCTTCGCACCCTATCTTGACCAGAGGGTATCCAATATTGTTGGCGAATCAAATAAAGTGTGGTTTGTGTTCCAGAGTGCAAAGATTTGATATGGTAATAGTTAATGAGTAGCTGAGTAGAGTGATGTGATTTAGGTAAGAGTTTTTGATGTTTTTGTGATTCTTGTAGTTCAGAAAACTTCAATCGTCCACCAACCTTTAAAAATCCGTTCCCGTCAATAAAAACGTTTAACGACAGAATCTTACTACTTCTTCTTGGAAGAGGTTGGTTGTTCTTCAAGCATTTAATTTCGGTACTGAATTCAGAAGCTTGTATTCTCTTAATTAAAACATTTGTGGCATTTTGTAACTCAGTTGCACTTAAGTTGTCCTTTTTTCTATCCATTTGCTTAAGTTTACAATTATTACTAAGTCTAATTAAGTAAGCAGTTACTCTAATCAATTTGGAAAAAGAGGAATATTTAGTTATAAAACTATCAATGTCCTGGTTCTTATCTAAAACGTTTGTATTTAAAGCTGTAATTGTTCTAATTTCAAGTGTCTGTTGGTTCTTTTCACATTTTAAATCCTTTGATGGTTCTAAGTTCTTAGGCCAGGTGGATTCGTCTTGTTTTAACCAGGATGGTACTTGCCACCACAAATCACTGTTTTTTAATTCAGCCACAGCGAGTCCACGTGAAATCAAATCCGCCGGATTCTCTTTCCCAGGGCAATGAGCCCATTGAGTTGGATTAGTGTATTTGTGAATTTCCTTTACCCTATTTTTTACGAAAACTTTAAATCTGTCAGGTGAGCCCTTTATCCAAAAATATGTAATGGATGAATTCGTCCAAAAAAATTTGGAAACCGGAAACTCTAAACCTTTTATTATTTTGTCGCTTAACCGTGCTGACAACAGGGCTCCCATTAGCTCGAGTCTTGGTAAGGATAAAGTCTTCAAGGGGGCTACCCTTCCTTTAGATGCAACAAAACTAATCACAACGGTATTGTCTTTCAATTTTGCACGCAAATAAGCAATTGTCCCGTATGCTTTGATAGATGCATCCGCAAAGAGATGCAACTGAATATTGTCAATGTCTTGATTTAAGGCATGTGCAAAATAGTAACGGGGTACACGAATTTCATTTAAGTTTTTTATGTCATCACACCATTCTTTAAAAATCATAGCAGTCTGTTTTGGTATGTTCTCATCCCAATCTAACCCAAGACACCATATCGCTTGTAGTAAGTATTTGATACGAATTGTGAACGGACCTAAAAGACCGATTGGATCAAATATTCGACCGGCAATTTGCAGTACATATCTTTTAGTCTCGTTCCCTTTAAACAGGCATTTTTCAATATTTTGAGTATCAAAATAAAACACATCGTTTTTAGGATTCCATCCAACTTCCAGAACTTTTGAAGGAACTAAAGGTTTGTCAAAAGAGTCCTCAAAGTCCTCAACTTCAAATCCAAGCGCTTTTAATTTAGCTAATAATTCTGGAGAATTAGTTCTCCATTTTCTTAAATACATACTGGCTTCTTTAAAGATATCATGACTTTGTAGGCACGTAGTGAGTGCTATGTCAACAGTCTTTTCACCGAAAATATAATTGTCGACATATAGACAATCATGCAACAACTGAGAAATATGAGGAAAGATTTCTACATACCCCTTCAGATGGTATTTAATTGTAGCGTTCAACAGGAATGGGCTGGATGTGACCCCGAACAAAACTCGGGTCAATCGGTATTCTTGAAGGTTCTCGTCTGCTGTGTGGCTTTCGCTCCAAAGAAATCTTGTAAAGTCTCTATCCTCCTCATCTATTTCTATTTGCAGAAACGCTGCCTTGACGTCGGAAGTAACAGCTATAGGGTTCGTTCTAAATCTTAATAAAAGATTAAAGAGATCAGATAATAAGTTTAAACCAGCATACAAACAATCGTTTAAAGAAATTTTTCCTTTTCCATGAGAGGAGGCATCGAAAATGCGCAGACGACTAGTTCTCTTGTCATTTCTAATTACAGCTCTGTGTGGCAAATAGAAACAGTTCACTTCCTTCGCTCCCCTCTCTGCAGGTTCTATGATATTTTCTTTCCTATAGTCATCGAGAACTTTTTGGTATTCTGTAAAAAATAACGGATCATTAATGAATGATTTCTTAAGCGTTTGGAATCTCCTGTTGGCAACTTCTTTATTATCATCTAACATCTGCTTCATTTCAGGTTCCCATGGTAACTTGACCTTGTAGCGTCTATTCTGAAATGAAATTCTTTCATTAAAATTTCTCATTATCTCCTCTTCAATTTCATCTTTGGCATCAGCTTCTGCACTGAATGCCTTCGAGTTCCAATGCCTTCGAGTTCAAAGAACTCTTTCAACTTATCACAAATGGTCTTCTCTTCAACTGCAACTTTCATACTAACCAACTCATGATTTACACTCCCTCTTCCCAGAAGGCACCAACCAAACAGTGTTTCTGAAGCTACAAGTTTATCATCTAATCGTTTAATTCTGCCACTTACTATGTTAAAATAGAAATCTGATCCAGCTAAAATAACTATTTCATTGTCTCTATAATTATAGGAATCTGCAAGTTGTAGATTTTTTAAATATTTATAGCTTTAGCTATGTTTAGGTCAGGGGTTGGTATGTTAGCGGCCGAAATCTGGTCTGTAACTAATGCTTCAATTTCAATGTTCAAAGATGGCACATCTCTATTTTCCAGACGGACTTTTACAACATCATAAATTTTTTGAGTTGCTTCCTTAACACCAAAGGCATAAACAGAAAGCTTTTCGGTTCTTATTACGGGAAGCTTTAATTTTTGAGAAATTGTACAAATAATAAAACTTCTCATCGATCCGTTATCTAAAAGAATCCTAACAGGTTCTTTTTCTTCGTTCGAGGAAGATCTAATCATCGCAGTACAGGTTTGCAATAAAATTCCAGACTGGTTTTTTGCTACCGAATTGTTTTTAATATTTTCTTGGCAATGCGAAACTGCGGTAACAACTTTATCGTCAATCGTTTTGCCAAATTGAAAACAAATAGACCGATTATGTTTATGATTACAAATATCGCACATTTCCTTTTTCCTACAGTCTTTTTTTCTGTATTTTTGCTGTAAGCACAGAAAGCAACGCGCTTGTTTCTTTAATAGTTCCTTCTTTTCATCAACAGTTATGCTATTGCAATGTTCAGAATTGTGGTTTGTTGCTTTACAGTAGAGGCATGCCGTTTCTGAAATTGGCGCTAAATATTCTACTGTTTTGTCTACATTAGATGAAATGAAAGGACGACTTTGATTTCGCGACGTCTCACGAGCATTGTAATTATTATAGCTAAAATTATGTTGATATTTTGAACCCGAATGCTGATTGATTGGTTTTTTTCTATCAATTTTTGAATTTTGAAACAAAATGGAAGATTCCCTACATTCTATTTCGATTTTAAGAAATTTCAATAATTCGGAAACATCAAATTGATTCATTTCTTGATCCAATCGTTTTCTATTAAATGCTAAGGATAACTCCTCTGGAATTAATTTTGTTAAAATAGGGTATAATAAATGGCCATACATTCCAGAGGTTACGTTGAGCGATTCTAAACTTCTAATTTGCACCTCACAGGTGTCCTAAAGTTTACGTAATCCAGTTATATTATTTGTATCTTTAACAGGGTATAAATTTAATAATCTGATCATGTGGGCATTTATTACCAGGTCTTCTCTGTCGAATCTCTGTTTTAAGAGGCAGAGGGCTTCTTTATAATGTTCTTCAGTTAGTGCGAATCCATTAACTACGTTAGCGGCAACACCACCTAACAAAGATTTTAAATAACTAAAATTATCAATAAGTGATAAAGTTTCGTTTTTATTGATTGCGTTCTGAAATTTATTCCAAAACTCCAGCCAGTTGCAAGGATCTCCATAATATTTATCAATATTCAATTTAGGTAATTTAACAGTTTTCAAATGATTTTGAGAGATTGATGAAACCCCACTAGCACTACTTTCGCTGGTTCTACCATCATCTTGACCCGATATATTTCGATCAACATTACGACAAATAATTTTCAGTTGTGCGGAAAGCTTTGCATTCCACAATGTCATTTTACTATTATAATCAACAGCAGAATTAATCTGAGAATCAAATTCTTTCTCCTCTGTTATAAGAGACTGAACTGCCTTGTCTAAATCTTTTATTTGTTTAAAAGTTGAATTAAATTCTGTTCCAATAGCTCTTCAGTATTTAACTGATCAAATTCGTTTTCGAGTTTGTTCAAAAATCTAGTTACTGCAGCGCGAACAACGCCTCTAATCTTTTTTTGTTTCGACAATTCATCCATCTCTCAAGTTATGTGATACTTCAACAATATTCAATAAATCAAAATTCTACTATATTCATATTCAATATTTCAACACTTCTATAAAATTGGAATTCTATACTCAAAAACTAAATAAATCTCTACAGTTATATCAACTAAATCAACAATTTTTCAAATCTTCAATCAAGCTCTTCTAATAGTTTCAAATAATTGAGCGCTGGAGCATCTAATAAAAATATTCTTACCTTGGAAAGGCATCAAATCCGTGTTAATCCATAAACGAAATCACAATGGCGTCGGTCTTCCCAAGTACGAGCATTTTTCACCTAACAAAACCTACCACAAGGGAACAAAAACGCCAACTGAGTTTTATTCTAATGAATTTATTTCAAATCAAAACTTCCAGTGCCGATGCACCAAATGGAAGTAGTCAACATGAGTTTCAGTGGTTAAAAGTTTCTAAATCAAACGACAAAAGAAACGAAAGTCAACAGAATTAATATTAAGAATAACATTTAATGAAAATAGAATGTGCTCTTAGTAAGAAGCTCACTTTCGAAGTGACAAAAATTTACTTAACGCGGGAATCGAAATGTTGAAAATCAATGCGCATGCGCGCTATACAGGAAGTGATCTATTTATAGAAATCTTGCGCTACAATTCACTACAGCAGCTGTTAGTAGAATTACATTGGGAACAGTTTATGATTAAAAATAAAAAAGAGTTAATATAATCGAAGAAGGAAAAGTTCGGAGATGATCAGACTGGAACAGTGCTATTTAATATGGTATATATTTTTTTCCTTTTCTAGATATCTTATACTGAAACCTAATCAAGGAAAAAGCACTAAATCTGTAATTAGATACTTGTTGATTTAACAACAGTTTAGTTTAGTCTCTTGAACTAAAAATCATACGAAAGAAAATTAAGAATTTCGCTCTTCTACCCTGGCGTCATTTTAAAGACCTTATTAAGAAGTTATTGTTTCAAGCCAGATACAAATTCTAATCACCCATTTCATTTGCCATTATCAAACAGGCACAGGCAATCTGTACAGACTGTTTGTTTACAGTTCTGCAAAAACGTTAAAACTATTTATAATCTCATGTGACTGTCATCTAGATAAGTAACCAGTTAGAATCGATTATTATAAATTTTCAAACTCAATGTCAGTTTTAATAACAAAAATCAGCCAATGAATAATGCAGAGAACAGATTATTTAGTTAATTTAGATCGCATTTTACAAAAAAATTAATATACACACATAAAGTTTATGATACACGACAGTCTATTGGTTAACTAAATAATATTTTAAATTTTTACTCCACGGTTACTCATCTGCGTACTGTATAATTCTTAATTTGCCGCTGTTTGACTTTGCACATTAAACGTCGAAGAAACAGCTATTTCTTTTGATTTTGATTTTCGTCTTTAATGAAACATGCACGGCTAAAATCTATTAATGTCCAATTAAAGCTACAAAATTATGAATTGTTCTTTTTCAAGGTAAATTACCCAAATTTGCAGTGATCAGTGACTTTAACACCCATGATAAATTTTCCTGTACTATAGTCTTCCATTTAAAAGCCAAAATCTTTGTCACACGCATTATTATTCAAATGTTGCATGAATATGCTAGTCTTTCTTATGGAATCGCCATAAGATATTTTTAGTTAAACACTGTTTAGAGGGTAAAGTGGTAGGGTGATTATGAAAAAATGTAAGATTTTAGTAATCGGTCTCTTAGTAGTTAAAAACCATCATATTCTGAAAAACTAGTAGGTGCTGAAAAATATGAAATTTATGAGCGGTGATTGATTTCCACATAAATTCAGGAGCAAACACAGCATTTATTGGACTTATTTTATTATTTTCTCCTCGGCATATTCTAATTAAGTGGTTTAGCCAACGTGTGACACCCGTGTCACTTGTGGCACGCCAGCTATCCTCAAGTGACACGCCATTTATTTTCGATGTACGAAAAAAAAAATCATAAAATCTAATGAAATATAAACTTCTTTTGTAGGTTTTATATAGATGGGTTTCAAAGTTTTTCTCAAATAAATTGGGATGCACACACAACAGTTATGATATTATTCTAAAATCAAACATTTCTAACACACTTTCGTACGAAATAAAAATAAATTAATCAAAGAACGAACAACTAGTACATCACGTACTAGTTGTTCGTAATTTATATATATTTATAAAATATTAAATTTATATTCATAAAATATTAAAAAATTTAAAAAAATTGGTTCATTGTATGCTTTGTAACGATATTGTTTTTGACATTTCTTGTTTGTTATTTATTTATTTTTTAATTTTCTGTGCTTAAAATATAGTTAAAAACAATTTTAAATATCTGCAATTTTAAATCTGTATTTAATATAAAATTGAAAGAACTACATGCATATCAATTTTTTTTAAACTTTTTCAATGTTCTGTACTTCATAATTATTAATTTATATTCAAGTTATTTTCTTCTATTTGAAATTTTAATGTATGCATAAGTAAGTTATTCATATTTAAAGTTATTAGCCGCTTTTTAGAAATCGAAATTTTTTATCCATTGTCATGAATAGAACAAAACCAAAAAAATTCCACCAGACGTTCTTATAAAGAGAATATTAGTATTCAGAAATTTAATAAAGAATGGGAAGAGGAGTATTTTCTTATTTTCACAGGTGATAAATTAATAATTATGATAAATTAATAATTATGATAATATAAATTAATAATTATGATAAGCCGAAACTTTTGTGTCATATTTGTAGTGCTACAATAGATGTGCGTAATAAATTTACTTTAAAGAGACATTTTACACAAAATCGTAAATATATGAGCAATGATTACCCACTCGGATCTATGTTATGTTCTGATTTCATTGAAAAAAAAGAAATCCTCGATAAATATTATGAAAGCAATTTTTAAAAGAATGTTAGAGGAAGAAAAAGATAGGGGGCTGGCTTTTTTATGAATACTTTTATTGTCTTGCTCAAATCATATTCTGATTGCGAAGAAATTATTAATAAAGCTGTTAACAGATCAGCATGCAATTAGGAGATCTAAAAGTTAAGGAGAAATTTAATAAAATTCATGTCAAGAAATACAGCTACGTGAAGAACAGATGAAATGGTTCAAAATGTTGTCGAACAATTAAGGATAAAAAAATGCAGTTCTTTTCGATCGCTGATGAAAGTACAGTAAATATTGAGTATAATAAGCATTTTTTTTCACATTTTAGTCCGCAAAAATGAGAGTGCGTATGTATACTCGGGTACAAAAAAACGGAGCTTTAAACATTGAATAAACGACAAACAATAGAGAGCTGTATTCTAGTGAAAGTGATTAAGACTGATAATTTCACAGTACTGTTTGTTTTGAATTAAAAATTAAGTTTTTTCTACTGAATTTGACGTTTTCGTTTATTTTGTTACAAATTTAGTTATGTTAATAATATTTGTGCAACATTGTTCGATATTTTAAATAAATATTGAAAAGTTATGGATGCGTATGATAGTAAATTATTAATTTGTTTCCGAAAATTTCGTTCAAAATCAAGCATGCGTATTATACACGTGTGCTTATATAGTCAAGATTTTACGGTACCATAATACTGGTAAGGCCCATTTAGCAATTTTTCTGCAGAAGTGTGAATGGGGATTTTTGAAGTATTCAAAGAACTTTTGATGTAAAATAAATGGAATCAACAGTAAAAAGTTGTGATACAATTAAAAAACTAAAATCTGTAAGTGATGAAAGGAATTTAAATTGGGGGATTGGATGGTATTGGAAGAGATGGAACACCAGCAACAGTCGGAAAGCATTCTCAATGAGTTTCCCTTTAAAAAATTCTTTTAAATCGAAAATTTATGACAATATCACTACGCTATTCACGTTGAAAGTGCTATGCTGCAAAGTTTACATTATGAAAATTTCATGAATGTTGTCGTTCATTGTGTATATAAATTAGAGCTAGGGATTTATATCAAGTCCGTTTCGTAATTTTACAGAAGAATTAGAAGGAGAGGGTGGATTATTACTTCATTGAGAAATACGTTGAATATGAAAGGAAAGGCATTAGAAATATTTTCAAAATGAAGACAAAATTCTACTAGGGAAAAATATACTTTCCGATTGATGCTCTCATCTAAGAATGGAAAGTGGCTGAACAACTTTGCTTTCTTTACTGATATCACTGATCATTTGAATAAATTAAATTAACAACTTAGAGGAAAGAATAATTATTTGCAAATTTGGTATAACGACTGACGTCTATAAATAAAACTAACACTGTTTTGGGAAAATTAGGAAATAAAAATCGGGATCATTTTCCAATTTGAAAAAACAAAACAAAACAAAACTCAATAACTGCGAGGATTAGAGGCTTAACATTGCGGAAGATATATTGAAAATAATTTTAAAATGGATCTTAAGATTATTTAGCAAAGATGAATGGAGGTTATTGACTATAACGGGCATAAAGTAAAAATTGATAATTTAAAAAATGAATTTGAAGGAAGATTTTCTAATTGGATGATGGAAAAATTAATGTTAAATTATTTTCAAATTCTTTAAACTATCCGGATGAAGAGTTAGATTTAATTGATTCAGATCTACCAAATAGAAGTAGTGAAGTTGAAACAAATAAAGGGATCAGTTTAAAGGAGTAAATCAGTTTGAAAAAAATAATATAGAGAAACTAGATCCAGAGTGAGCGAGGAAATTTGATTTCGGCACCATTTGCCAGTTTCGCAGTTTACAAATGGACGAAAATTTACTGAAAGATATACTAGTTCTCATTTTGGCACAACTTATAATATGATCAAAGTTTTTCATCCGCTAAATATGATTAAAAGAAAGTTGGAGAACCAACTTATTGGTGAAAATCTTGCTAATCTTTTAGGTCTGGGAACTTCTAATTTACAACGAAAACTTGAAAAAACTGATTAAAATAATTGATTTTTTATTTTTAATAAAGGAAATTTTTTTAGTGTGTAAGTAATTTTTTGTTTCAATCGAATAAAAGTTTGTGATATGCCACAATGAAATATACTGTGTTAGTGTATACCAACTACACTCGATCTTTCTATGGAATATTTTCATTGTGGCACGTTGAATTTTCATACTGTTTTGATTTGCCACATACACTTAAATAGTCAGTACTGCTCTAAAACTTTTGAAGTTAAAGGGACGAATTGCTCTCTCCTCGTTACCAACTACACTCGAACATTCTACGGAATATTTTCATTGTGGCACGTTGAATTTTCCTACTGTTTTGATTTGGCACATACACTTAAATGGCCAGTACTGCTCTAATACTTTTGAAGTTAAAGGGACAAATTTCTCTCCCCTCGTTACCAACTACACTCGAGCATCTACAGAATATTTTAATGTGGCACGTTGAATTTTCCTACTGTTTTGATTTGGCACATACACTTAAATGGTCAGTACTGCTCTAATACTTTGAAGTTAAAGGGACGAATTACTCTCCCCTCCTTGCTTTTAGGAATTTACAATCAAGGAATTTGCAAACATGATTAAGTATGAGTATAACTTTTGAACGAATCATGCCAAGAATGAGGCCGTCATTTTTAAAGAAGGTGTTAGAAACAGATTGCTTTTAAATTTTTAATAAGCTCAATTCAACTGAAGAAATATTGATAGTAATCTCATCGTGGTGTTCAAGGAATGTTTTTTTTTTTCTCAGAAACTGAGGAGCCCTTCCTATCATAAGCTTTGATGGGAATTTCGAGCACTCTCAAATCATAAGAAATTCTGATGTGTACCTCTAAAATACACGGCTGTTCCAAACTAGATGATACCTGTTATCCTTTCAAGTTTTTCTTACAAAATTTACTGGGATTATGGCGTCTGGTTAAGAACTCAAATGTTTTGGTGTAAGTAACAGAAATTATTATTTAATCAAGGCAGTATGTATTGGGTCATTAACTTGCTAAAACATGAACCCTTTTAAATGTCTTGAATTGCCCACTCTCTTTTAAATTTTTATTTAGTATGTCAAATAATATCAATTCATCCGTAATCTTTACAAGTAAGTTCCAATCTCTGTTGGGGACTTACATCTCAAACCAGAACAACCATCACCGGAATGTTTTGAGATGGACTCAGTGTTGGGATTTCTGCCTACTATTAAGCGATCATTAAGTTTTCAATCGAGAACATTTGCTTTCATCGGATCAGAAAATCTTGTTCTAGGAACTCCGAGGCATGTTCAATGATATCTAGCTAATTGGATCATTTGGATCCAATTGTCCAGATTCGATCCGATTTAGGTTTTTTTTCGATAATAGCAAAAACATTTCGCAGCATGTGAGCGCAGTTTCTAGCTAGCAGTGTATTTGCATGTTATATTTACATTTAGTAGCAGTAGCTTTCGTTGTAGTATTGATTCTTAGCTTTATTTTTCTTTCTTAATAAAATGAAATGAGAGATGTAGATGACAGCTTGATGGCTGCAGAATTAAGAGGGGAAATTTGTAATAACTTGTAATAATCGTATAACGACACGAACGACATAATTGGATTGGCTCTGTTGATGCTCTGGCTCGTGGAGGCCGAGGGCGAGTGGTATCGCGAGCTGAACTTAGATTTGGAAGGTAGCAATCTTACCTGTGCCTGCCCTGCGGGTTCCTGTCGGGCCGCCGGCGGGGTTGTGTAGCGCGACCAGTTTCAGTGTACTCGTGGCCGATATCCTTACAGGAGGGGGGGGGGGGCGAGGTGATTGAATATTATTTTTCTTTCTTCTCTGGAAACCAACAAATCTTGATCTTTCTTGAAGTGTCTCAATCAGTCCTTGATGCGTCTCGAGATGATTTTATACGACCATCGGCACGCTAAAATGAGATTATCCGATGCTCTACTGGTATAAAGAAAGGAACTATCTCCGACCTCTTACAATTTTGGTCTGTAACTGCCGATATTAGTCCATCGCAACACTGGCTTATATAAAAATGTCGTAAACAGCGAATAAGATAGAGTAATGCTAGTCTGCTTATATGATGCCTCCGCATTGGTAAAAAAAATTACTTAGTTATTAAATTGAATTTGCGCTTTCGTCGTTATAATGGTATTGAAACTCTTGTTCAGAAATCAAAAATAACAAATCAAATCAACGAGATAACATTCCTGATTGTTGATTAATAGCATTCTTAATTGAATGAAACTAACAAGCTTTTTTAAATTTTCCCAGAGAATTTTAATATATAAGAATACCTGACCAAAGTAATTAAAAAGTCATACAGTAATAAAGTTTTAAAGTAATAAAAAATTTCGAGCTGGTGTGGTTCTAAAAGATTCCTTGGTTACCTAAGTTATACAAATTCTTTGTTAGGGAGGGAATGGCACAGATATGAAATTAGCCACCACCTTAAATAGTATTAGTTGAAAAGAATATGTCTTAAAAATGATGCTATCGTACAATTTGTCTTTATACGAAGCGGGTCAAACATAAAATATTAATGGAAATCAGGAAATAAAATAATCTCAGCCAGGTATAAATATTCCTTAGCCAGGTAAATAGTACTGAAATAATTTATTATCTACAGTCAGTTGCAAAAAGTTCCTTTATCAGTGGAGTAAAGTATGTTACAGTATCAAGACATAAACAGCCACTAACCAAACTAAAGCGATACTTCAGTTTAACAAAATCTCTTTTGATCCAACATAAACTGTGTAGAAATGCATGAAAAAATATTCCTCAACTTAACGAATTTTTAAACCCTGCTAAAATGCACAAAACCTCATCCAAAGCAATTCTCGTTTTAAAAAAAAAATCATTTTTTTCTCCGGTAGCGTGTATGGACCTTCGTGTACAATAATTCTCAATTAAAGAGAACTGTTTATTCGGCACCTACTGAAATGCACAGATTTTCACAACGAAAATCCTTGTATCAATGACTTTCTTTTCCTGGCTAAAATTTAGGTGGAACAATCACCGGTTTATTGACTTTTTTTTTTCGTTTTAACGAAAGGAAATGGATCGATCGAACGCCCAAAATTCTCTATAGAGATAATTTCGTTTGTCCTACTATTTAGTAGACTCGAAAACCCAACAGTATATCTTCTCAACTACAAGATGCCCGAAAGGTTTTCTTTCTGGAACGCACATAGTTTCGAAAATTCAAACAAATGCTATCTCAAAAACTGATATTTTTCTGAAAACTACTTTAGCGATCTGTAGCTACTAAATTAGGGTGCCATACGTCCCGGTACACCGGGACATGTTCCGGTTTTCGAGGTCCGTGTCCCGGTGTCCCGTTTCCAAGATTCATTTGTCCCGGTCGATTTAAAATTTACGAATGAATATATATATATTTTTTAAACATGTAAGTCAAAAATAACGAAATGTTCCCGAGCGAAACTGGGGTACGGGTCAGCTAGTATCTAGTATTGATACGCGCACGTTGGCAACACCGACATTCGAAGCAACACATTCGAAGCAAAAAAGAGCGATTGTAATGAAGTCACCGAAGTCAGGGAAGAGGGAGAGTAAAGGCAAGAAAAGAATGGAATGTAAGATTCTATTTGGTTTTATTAGATTTAATCGCCCATTAATTTATATTATATTATTTTAGATTTAGTACAGGCGCATCCACAAAAAGCATCAAATTTTTCCAGTCGAAATGAGTCTTCCAAAATGATTCACCATTTATCGAACCTTTTTGCTATTGGTATACTTATTATCAACCTCTTCTTTAATTGTTTTTTGTCTTTCAAATATTTTAAATTAATTTTTATAAGATTGTACAATTTTTCATAATAAAGGTATGATTGTCGATAAAAGGTTTTTTTTTTTTTTTTTTTTTTTTGGGGGGGGGGGGGGGTGAAGCGTAACGAGAAGGGAGGGGAGATTGTCCCGGTCTGTAGTCCGAGAATTATGGCAACCCTATACTAAATGCATAGGTACTTAGAAGAGGACGAATGGGGACACTACCGTTAAGATAAACAGACACAGGATTACTGTCACTCAATATTTAGTTCAACGGCATGGCAAATTAAGCTACATTGAGTGCCTTCTTCATCGGTAAAAGATTCTATATCCTAAAACATAAACTGAGGCCTCCAGAATACGACCTGGTACAATGACAATAGAATGACTTTCCATTGCCATCTAATGTAACATCGACCTTTACAAGTACTGATTTTAATAACGGCAGCAGAATACTTAGTGCTTTTAAAATGATTTATTTTATCCAGTTATTTCATTCGCTAAAAATATTTCAAGAGGAAAAATTCTTAAGATTTCAGGGGCTTTTCCGCATTGCATTTTAAAAATCAGTCACATTTATTTAATACTAGCTGAAAACCCGCACTTCGCTACGGAGTACATTCAAATTAAATACAATGGTCAATGTATGCAATTCATGCCAATATATATATATATATATATATATATATATATATATATATATATATATATATATATATATATATATATATATATATATACATTAACTGCGACGATCAATGTATACAATTGATGTAAAAAAAAAAAATATATATATTTATAAAAAAATCGTAAGGAATATTTTTATAGACAAAATAATGTAGAAGAAAATATTCAAATTAAATGTAATAGGACATACTAAAGAATATAGTACAGTTTCAGGAACATAATATCTCTTATTGTATTTTAATATTTTTTTGGATATATATAGTACTTTATATATACTTTATATATACATACTTTTACTGTATTTTAATATTTTTTACGATAATGTCCAATTCTCTGCCGCATTAGCAAGAAAAAAAAATTATTTTTGTCTATCTAGTTGTTATGCACGTGACGATAAATTTATTTAAAGTATCAGAAAAAGAAATCACGTGATCAGCATTTAATAAATTAAATTCTAAAAATTAATATTTAAAAATTCACCAAAAATCAGAAAATGGAGGTAAAGATTCAAAAAGATCTCATTTTAAAGGAATTTTTATGATCTTTCTCGTGATATAAATTTTATAACCCTCAAATTATTATTTTAAATGGAAACTTAAAAAAAGTTACTAAAACAGCTTAAAAATTTAATTTTTAAAAAAATCTAAGAACAATTTTTCAAAAATCTTTCTTGGTGCACCCCTACACTATAAGAAGAATCGCCATGCAAAATTTCAGCCCTTTAGGTCTAGCGGTTTGGTCTGTGCGTTGTATGTTAGTCAGTGAGTCAGTCAGTTACGGAACTGTTTTATATATATAGATAAGTTTGTAGTACATGCAGAATTCTGCTATGGAAGTAGTTTTTAACATTAATGCATCCCAAAACTACTTTAAAACAATGAAACTTTTAATGATGTTCTATAGCTATACATAAACAGTTTAGGAACTTCTGTAGGGACTTTTGGGCAACCCCAAAATCTCCCTTCTTTGAGTTTCTGTTTAGTGTGACCTAAGGAGGTTGTAAAATGTACCAGTTTACATTTTATTTACCTTAATTAAAATCATCAAATTTTTTTTCAAAAGATATAATATTTTCCATCAACAGACTTGTTTTCTTTTGTAAGTCCTCTTTCTGTATTAATTTTAATAAAACGCTGGGGCTATACCAATCGATTCACTGAAGAAAAGAAAAATTTGTTTCACCTCTGCTGCTGCCATCTAGTGAAATTAAAAGACTATAATAACTTTCCAATGAAAATTACTCCTTGAGCTGCCAAATAAATACGATTTAAAATGAGATTACAATAGCATCAGAGCTATGAATGTACCAATTCTTAGAAGAATCTGAAGTTGCCTTAATCATATTTTACCAGAAGATGATAGCCGTCCTGATTTAATTTCACCCAAAATAGTGGATTGAAGTTGACGATCCTTGAATTCGTTCGATAATAGCAGTGCAGATAAGATGTTTCTTTGCAAAAACATTTAACGTTTAAAAAGCAGAAAGCAGTTATCCTGCAATTATTCTCAACATTTAACAATTTTTGCACTAACAATTTTTCAGTAATAGGTAATTTTCTTTTCTCCCTAACGAGAAACATTTACAGATGATCCTTATTGCATATCTAGACTAATAATTTCCAAAAAGTCAACATTCAAGTCTTAAAAAAACTATTTTGGTCTTCGTATGTTACATAAGTAGTAAGTAAAGGTTTAATTTAAGGCACAACACTTTTTTTTCCTTCGAAATGTTTTGAATTTGAGGCACACATGGCAAACATAAAACAGATAATAATAGTCTAGTAAAACTTTCAATATAATGAATTTTCTTTAAGAGAATACTATTCAAACGTAATAGCAAGTCTTCGCCTTATATTACCTTTGAAGTAGATTGATTGCAGATTTATTTTGCTTACGACGTTATATTTTCTAACTCTCCCAAAAGGCTTTAAATATGGATTTAATATTTGTTAACATTTTAAAAGAGTTAAATTCTTTAAAAAGTTATAGATAATTTAAAGTTAAAAAGTGGTAAAAGTATGTAATTAAATTAATTATTAAAACAAGAATAGGCCACTCCATATTTCGGTCCTTTAATGGATGTTTACCGTTCCTATAATTAATCATGTAATATTAAAAATTTATTTAAGGAGGAAAAGAAGTAACATGTGCATTTTGTAGCAAGATACATAGGGATGTAAAACAAGAAGAGACATCAAACCTAGTAACGTTTAAAAAGCGTGATCTCATAGGTCGATTTCTCATAGGTCTTGATATTTTGAATTTTTTTTCTAGCAATAAAGGGAATTTTTACCATATTATAATAGAAATCCCCAATACAAAATCCTTATTTTTTTTTTACAGATTGAGGAACTCTGTATCAAATAACACGGGATACTCCATTCATAAGTAAAAATATCCTTTTTGATATTACAATGGAGAAGTCAGGCTTTATCGTAGGTAAACATCAAGCTTATAATCATATAATCAAATATTCACGACAACCTGATACTGACGATTTTGCTCTTCTTTGCAAATAGAATCATAACGATACAGAGATTTACTAAATTGTCAGAATTCTTTATCCTGTTTACTTCCTCCTTTTTTTCCTCTGAGAGGAAATCATAATACTATATATGAATTCCTTCAGCGCATAGCAAGGAACAATTACAGAAATTTACACGTGAATTCCCCACTGAAACATTGTTCTTTTTTTTCTACTTAAGAGTATAATTTTAATAGAAAGCAAATTTTATGAACTGTAAAAAATGCACTACCGTATTTTCCGGCGTATAACGAACCTATAATTTTAAACTACATTTTAAAATTTTTGGGTATATTCTCCGTATAACGCGCACCCTTTTCTTGACAAAGAAACCTGAAATGTACATGTGCGATGCTCTTATATTTTGAAGTCATTCATTCGAAGAATTTTCCCAGTCTTTTGGATAATGGTATACTGAATTGACAAGCGAAATGGGGAACAATATGTGTGTGGGGGAAATGCTTAAAGGAGTAAATAATCGCTAGTGCCTTAAAGAATCCAGAAAGTCTTTTAGTTTGGTACATGTTCAGATCCCATCTAACGGATAATACGAAGAAATTGATGAAAGAGTGTAACACAGACATGGCAGTTATTCCAGGCGGATTAACGCAATTAGTTCAGCCTTTGTGTATCAGTACACCATTCATAGGAAATTGAAAACGACAGTGGAACACGTGGATGTTCGAAAGTGAAAAAATATTTACAACCAAATGCTTCATTCCAGTCTAGAAATAGTGTATGAGTGGATAATAAAAGCATGGAATGAAATTAAACCTGATATAATTCAAACGTCATTTTAAAAATGTAGTATATCTAACAATCTAGATGGAACAGAAGATGATTATTTATTTATGGATCAGAGTAACAGTGATGGTGAAGAGGAAACATAATTCGATGTGCCTGAATATATAACGGAAGACGAATATGACGAACTGTTATCCGATAATTAAAATTTTTAAGTTCATAAAGTATGTAATTCCTTTTTAATAAACAGCATTTAGGTACATGCAGAAATCTAATTTTTTTTATGTTCATCTTTTCCTTATTTTTAAATCTATCATTTTTATATCCGGCGTATAACGCGCATCCGTAAATTTCGAGCTTATTTTTTGTATTAAAAGTGCGCGTTATACGCCGGAAATGCGGTAATTTAATTCTACGTTACATATCAAAAATCTGATACTCAATATTAATATATTAACCAAAGCGACATATTTTTTTTTTATTGAGGTTGTTCTGTTTTATTATTTACTTCGCAGCAGATTATTTAAAACGACCTCGAATCATTATTAATACTTCAGCTTTCCCGAAACAAACATTTCAAGCGAGATGATCACGATGAAGATATTTATTTGCATTCCCTTTCAAATAAAGTTCGGCACAGAAAGTGGAATATGAGGAAATGCCGTGTGTCTAAATGTAATGGTAGAATTAGATTTCTCGAGCAAATAAAAAATGAAATAAATAAATTAAAGGCTTTCACTCGTTTGCTATACACTGCACTCTTAATACATCAGTGACGTGCGTAGAAGAGACAAAAATGGGACTAGGTAAAATAAACAAAGAGCTGAATGTATTTATGAACACAAATAGGGAAAAAATGTATGCCAAGGCTTCGAAATAATTACAGGAATAACGATAGATATGTATGCAAAGAGGAGAACTATTCGTTGAATACCCTACACGAGATGCAGACTAGAGAATACATTTGATGCCAGATTAATTTCAGAAATCCTATAAATAAACTAATTTATAAAGCATAATGCAGCAGATAGTTAAGAAGACACAAAAAGAAGCTTGAAAAGCTTGAAGGTTAATATTTAAGTCAGAAACAAACAGTCACTAAATATAATTGAGAAGGAAATCAAACACAAAAAGAAGGATATTCTAAGAAAATGTCTACGCTATTTAAAGAAATTTAGCATTGTAAAATGTAGCAAAAGTTAAAAAAATTAAAATTATAATGTCCAGGCAATTTTTTTATTTATTCATGGGGCTTTTATCGCTCTTTTATAATTACTTTCGAAACAACATCATATCTAAGACTGTTCGGAGACGCATGGAGTAGTAAATGTTTGTAATTTTTTTTCTTTTTCAGATGTAAAACGACTATAGATATGATCACGCTCTGAAGAGAGTAACACTCCAGAATCTTATCTTCACTGTTGGCCATTAAAACTGCAACACCATGAAGGATGGGTGATACAAACGTGAAATTTGCATGAATGGAAGAAGATGCTGGGATATGCAAATGATTGGCATTTAACCGCAATCGAGCGACGAAGGAGGCAGAAACGGCATCTTAAACTCTGTATAAAATGAAAGTTACCTAGAGGGTTTCTTATTCGGAGATCGCATTTCAATGGTGCTTGTTTGGGATAAGTTCTTGTTATGCCGCTGATAAGAAGGAGACACAGCTATCAGCACGTGTAGGAATTCGATAGCGGCAGGATCGTGGCCTATTGAGAGTGGGGTTTATCGTTCGCATTGGTCGGTATCCAACGACAGTAATGCGAATATGGAATCGATTGGTTCAAGAGGATCATACTGAACGCCATGCAGGATCTCAACGTCCTCCCTCCACTAACGCCTGAGAGGACAAACATGTTGTCAGGTCGGCCTTGCAGGATCGTACAGCCACATCACGGACATTGAGTCAGGAAATGGGCTTATTTGTAGCCCGACAAGCATCCGCACGGACAGTGCGACGACGTCTGGAGCAGCACGGACTGTCTGCACGGCGACCATTATTGCGGCTTCCCTTGACATTGCAGCACAGAGACGCGCGGCGACAGTGGTGCACCCAACGACAAAAATGGATAGAGGATTGGCGGCACGTCGTCTTTTCAGAGGAGTCACGGTTCTGCGTGCAGCATTATGATGGACGTATTCATGTCTGGAGGCACCGAGGAGAACACACGTGGCCTGCTTGCATTCGATATCGTCATACTGGCCCTGCACCTGGTGTGATGGTATGGGCAGCTATTGGGTATACGACACGAACACCTCTTGTTCGCGTCGTCGGTAATCTGAACAGCCAGCGTTAAATTTTCAGATATTAATGCTGGTGTCTGTGCCCTATCTTCGAGTCCTCGAAGACATCATCTTTCAACAAGATAATACAAGACCACATGTTGCCCGTCGTGTCCTGACCTACCTCGACACAGAGGGTGCTCGGCTGTTGCCCTGGCCAGCCCGTTCTCCAGATATCTCACCCACTGGAAACATCTAGTCATGGGTTGCTGAGAGACTGGGCAGCCACCGATCTCGGCAACCCTTGACCACTACGATTGATGAAGTGTGGCATAGACTTGACGCAGCATGGAATGTTTTGCCTGTATCTGTCATCCAAGCCCAGTTCGACTCGATGCCTAATCGGGTTAGAGCCGTTTTAGCTGCACGAGGCGGCAGCTGTTTGTAATAATTTCGGACCTGTATACCCCCAAATTGCCTACAAATTTAATCATGTTTTCTTCCTTCTATGCTGTATATGTACATTAAGTAAAGTTTTGTTATTTGCTTTCATTCCTGGTGTTGCAATTTTAATGGCCAGCAGTGTTGATAACCGATGTCACGGAACCGCGTTAGGATGAACAGATTTGACGTGCCCGTTATTTGCGTAAACAAACTTGCCAATTAAACTCCTCACGTGTTAAAAAGTGTTTTCACTTTTACGAATTAAATATTCTGTATTCATAAATTATTCGCGTGTATAAATTCTTAAAAGTTGTTGAAAAAAATTAACGTACAGAAACCTATTCTAATAAACAATATTATTTGTATATGGGAAAGTTCATTCCGTAGACCAGAAAGTCCCTCTATGAGGTCAGAGAGAGTGGGAGAAGGTGCGATCCCTCCAGATATGCTCGGTCAAAATTGAGGTGGCACCTGGCTAAGTCGGACTTCGACCCTTGTGGTGCCATTATAAACCGGAGACGCATCCCTCAGCCCGCAGGCCTATATGGACCTGGTCTGGAATGTTCCATGAAAATCCATAACTATTTTATCAGGTCTTGAATGATCTGACCTTGAAACTGAATATCAGCGCACATCACTTGTTCTGGTCTTCGCAAAGCAATGGTGATTTTAAAGCGGTGGCATCCTCTGCGTTGCAGTATTGTGCGATTTACTAACTCGAACTAAACAATAGTTTAATTATTGTAAACATTCCATTTTCAACTGCTTTTGAAATAGTATGTAACTTTGGTTTGTTGGAATTTTTTGGAATGACGAAATAAAATATTCTTGATTGGATTTATTATCATAAATTTTAAGCTCTTATTTAGTTTGTCCATAGTTATATGAATATTTGAATGCTGAATGCGGTAAAAATCTCTTAAACAAGATTATTGCAGTGCGAGAAGGCTTTCGTTTTCTGCTATCACCGTTGCTGGATTCTTTTGTCGCTTGAATTATTTTGATTACGTGACTTCGCAACGACGACATTGGAAGCTGCGAAAAACATATTTCATAGTCTCCAAAGTAACCATATCCTGAGTTCTCATTACTTAAAAATCGAGTTTTCCCGATTAGTAATCCAATCAGATGCATGGATAACCGTAGCAATTCTACTTCTTATATTTCACAAAAATCCGGCTTGTGTTTTAACGAAAATCTGGCAGTTTGCCTTCAGCCGAACGTCTAAGAGCTGAAACTTCTTTAGGGAAAATAAAATTATTCACTCTTTTCTTTTCCATCAGAGAAAAGTACGTGCGAGTGAAAGTTGGGTTGATTTCAGTAACACAATGGCTGAAGTCATTTAGCATTATTTTCAATTGTGACATTTGGGGAGCTGAAAATGTATGTGTATCTGTAAAAAAACTTGTAACGGTGAAACGTGTAAATGACATTCTAATGAATCTGATTAAAGCTTTCATTATTCGAAGAAAAGAGAAGTAATCAAAGTATTCCTCATTGGATATTATTATGAAATAACGGGTGATAAATAAATCATGAAATGAACGGGTATGAAATAAATCATTCTAATTCTAGTGTGGAGATGACTAGTCAAATGCTGTGACCGACTTTCTAGCACTTAAAAAGCACCGCGATTGATTAAATGTATGGAATTTTATAATAACTTTAAATTATATACTTTTAATATAATTTTTTTATGATTGCTCTCCAATATTACTTATTTTTTTTTGACAAATTGATTTTTTCTTTAAAATCTTTCAGCTGTTAAATGTGAAACTTTAATGCAATGATTTCAGCTTGAAACGAAATATTTCCATTATGTTTTTACATTCGATTGATTTTTTTGAAGGACAATTTTAACAAATAATTCTCATTCGTTTCATAAGCGTTTTTTTTAATTCTTAGTTTTACAACTTTTACTACATACTTAGAATCTGCTACTTTGCTGATTTGCATAGTAGTTCTGAATGCCGGGTGAGTTGCAAAATTTTAAATGCTTTTTTTATGATTGCTCTCCAATATGTACTTATTTTTTCTTGACAAACTGCTTTTTAAAATCTTCTCAAAATAAGTTACATTATTAAGGAACATGAAAATTAGGTATGCTCTAACTCTAAAAGGAGTGTAGAACTTAAACTGAAAACATGCTATTGAAGGTGCGATCGGTTGAAAAACTTTCCTCGATCTAAGGATAATCGCGGACGAGTTGCTAGCCATCTTTGCTCTACAGAGTAGATAAAATAAGCCTATCCTAACTCAAATCTACTATCAAGAGGTCTGATTGCAATAGTTTCTCCCTTCCACCATTACAAATAAAACAAACCTACGTTCCACACAAAACAACATACCTTATGGGTTCAACTATTTAACATGTATAATCATAGAGGAAAACAAAACATGGACAGAAATATATATGCTGGGATTTTAAAAATTAATACTATTGAAGTTCTTCTTTGTACTTTTTTTTAATCTTGAATCTTTTATTAATGATAAAGAAAACTGAGTATAATTCTAAATCTTTAAGGTCAGTTTCAACGTTATATTGATTCAAATCATTTTATGATTACTTAACTTTTCATATCAAATTATTATACTATCAGTTTTATAAATTTTTTTATAACTAACATGTAAAAATGACAAAACTAAAGTTTAAACCTCAAAGTCTGCATGCAATAATCAAATTTAGGTTAAGCATTGTTATTGAGATTACGGAAAACGGTACGAACTTAGTTCAAAACTTAGCTTGAGGCTTAAATGCTCAAAAGCTAAAGTCCTCACCCACAAAAAAAGTCACTAAAGCTCTCTTACTTTCTTAAACTCAATCCTAACACACGCTCATCACATCTGACGTGAAAACAGAAGAGAAGGAAATGGGGTAACATATTAGGATAAGACTAGAAAATTATGTACCTTAAGGAGGAAATAAAATCAAAATTAAGTAAGTGCTTATGATTTGCAACTTATTTCTTTTGTAAGTTTAGACTGTCCTGGTAATCTTATGCAAAGCTAACCGGGACCTATAGCAAGCCGATACTGAATGGCATATGTGTGTGTGTATGTCGTGGTTAAAGTGATTAATCCAGTGATTGTGAATAATCGTTTGTAATTAAGTATAATCACCAACGATATCGGTAAATGTGAAATTTTTTTTCATATATTGCGAATTAATCACATTTACTGGTAATTATGCATACTCGCCAGTTCGTAGAGGTAAATATGATAAATCGTATTTAATTAATCAAATTGACCGGACATAGTACATAATTACGGATGGTAAATTTGATATAAAATTTACTCTTGTGGAGCGACCATCATTTTGAAGCTAAGAATACCATATGGGGACATGGTAAGAGGTGATCTGTGGAATATATTGGTAATAATTTTAGCTATTGAAAATGATGAGTACTATGACTTGAAAGCAAAGGGGTCTTTGTACACTAGAAACCAGTTTGTGCTATGTAATGAACAATTTCTTATAGAAAAGGTTTGGTTTGGAGCGCTACGGTCAACTTTTTGCTACACGGGGGCTAATTAGACCGGGACCTACAGTTTAAAGCCGATTCCGAACGGCTACAAACATCCATCCCAACAGTGGGATCCGAACCGAATGCCAGCGCCCTAGCCATTCAGGCATCACCTGGCTCCTTATAGAAAAGAATGTACCAAGTATCACTCTGTCTCTTAGGGAGTGCACAAGACAACATCAATTTCAGGAGGTCGAGACATATGCAAGAAAAATAAAAAATTGTGTGATTCAAATGTCATGATAGTTTGTCATGATTGATAAGCAGAAAGAATTATTAGATTTCTATATTTCCATCCCCTTCCTGCATATTTTTTCACATTTTTCTACGCATAATTCTAATATTAAGCTGAAACAGATTTTCCTTAGTTTCTTTATATTCATTAAATCTTTCTAATATTAATAAAACAAAAAAAAAATCAATTTCTGGTTCATTTTACTAAAATTTGTTTAAATCAATAAGTTACTTTATTAAAACAACAAAAGGTGGACAATTTCTTGATATTTATCAAATTTATGAACTACGTTTTGGATATTATGCTAAAACCGCATTAAAAGTAATATAGTCAGCGATATTTATTAAACTTAAAAAATTCATTTGGGAATCATACATCCTTAAGCGGTAAAAGCGTGAAAGTCTGGTATATTTACTAAATTTACCAACTTCCTTCAGGAATTATTTAATATCGCATGTAAACGTAGAAAATTTAGGGAGATTTATCAAACTCACCAAGATGATTAGTGATTATAAATAATAACCTGCGATTAATCACTTTTACAATAACATATGTTTATATATACTTTTATTTATACCGAGTTTTTTGTGAGTGACGTACGAACTCAACTCTGAATGAAAAAGTTTACTGTCTTGGATTATTTGCTCGTTTAACGATAACCCGGACACTGGTAGTATTTACTATGGTTTTCCTTTTAATACAAAGAAACTGATATTTTAAAAGTATATCTACGTCATAATCAACTTGTGATTATGCAATAAAATCTTCGTTAACAGTTACAAGATTTAACAACACAGATGTACATTATTGTGTATTTGTGCAATTTCCATAAATTTAATACCAAGGAGTCCATCAATAGGAATAAGTAATAGATTTATAGGTTATACGAACTTTGTATTTAACATTTCATGCCTTTTCTGTTTCTCAGTAATCTGTAGGTTTGAGTCTCGCAGTATTTAAAGACTGCATGTAGCCACTAGATATTGGTTTAAAACTGAATGTCCCGGTCTGTTTGACTCTTTTGTAGCTAAAGATGACCACAGTGCTCCAAAATCAACCAACCATCGCTCCCCTCCCCCCTCACAAAAATTGGAAATAAATGTGTGTTAAATTTTATGTGGGATCTAATCATCAGCTATATGATACGGCACTCTCCTACCTACACCACAATTTTCTGAAATATCTCTTTTTCACCAGAACAAAATTTCACTCGAGAATATGAAAAAACATTACATCTCTCCTATTAACGATCGCTTTATTGACGATCTATTTTTAACTTCCTTTGTTTTCATTTAGTCGATGAGCTCTGATTCCGACGAGTGTTTTGTTTTCGAATAAAAGCAGATGACAAGTGAAAGATCTCTATTGTCTAAAACACCTTTTCAGAGCTGTTTTAGAAGTCGGAATAAAATATTTTGTAACTAAAGATTTTAAGACCTTTCTATCTTATTTATGTGTCAATCATTGTGCATGTTGAACACATTATTTTGCATAGCATATTCAAACCGATTACTCATTTTCATTAAAAAATTGAAAGAAAAATACAAACTGATAATAAACTTTAATTCCAGTATTTTTTCAATCAATGGAAGAGACGAACGAACTTTTGTAACCTATAAATTTGACCTTTTAGACCAGTAAATAAGCAACCGCTTTGGAGCAGTCATCGATAAAGGTCACGATTTTCTGTTGTTGTTCCGCTATTTTCTGCAAACAACTAAAATTTGCACAGAAACACTAAAGCACTTTAATCTTTCTCAGCTATAGAGAAATAGCCGAAGGCTTTGTTTTAATCCAATAAAAATAATTCTGTATTTAGGGGATCAAAGGGAAACAATAACACGATCAAAAACCTGGCTGAACAAGGTCAAATATAAAAAAATTAAAAAGTTGTTAAGTATCGTGTGATTTTAACAGACAGGAACCACATTTGCGTCTCATTATCATCATCATCATCATCCACCGCACGACAGGCCCAGGCTGATGGTGAGTCATTTGACATCTATATTGATCTCAAGTTTTTTGCCAATCTTAATGTAATTCTTTAATTATCTGCCTTAAGAATAAAACAAATCTGGTAGACTGTACTGACCTAACATTGCGTCTGCGTCTTTTCTTGGTACAAGTAAGTTTTACTTTCTTTACCAAATTGCCAATATTCGTTCTCATAACGGGGGCTACCCACTTAAGATGACTTATATTTATAAAACCCGTTTAATATTATTAAACACAAAACTGAATATCCACTTCTGAAATTTCAAATTTTAAAGAATGTTGCTGAGCAATACAGAGAAAGATATTCCAGAAATTTAAATTACTCTTGAGCCTAGATGGTGAAATTTGTTCCAGATATTGAAATTTCTCTCGCGCCTAGATGGTGAAATTTGTTCCAGATATTGAAATTTCTCTCGCGCCTAGATGGTGAAATATGTCTTAGAGTCGTCCAGTGGATAAGTGGTTAAGGCATCAGCCTGCACGCTGAGGGCACGAGTTCGATTCCCGCATAAGACTTGGTTGTATTCTGGGGATCCCGGTCAGTCTTCCGCCTGCAAAAGAAAGTCTAGACAGGGGAGCTGCAACCCATCGTCCGTCGCCGGTGTCATAGTTTATTAATAAAAATTGTGTGATTTGTGTTTCTATTTCCTTGTATTCATATGTAAAACCGGACTGAGGTGTAAAGTCGTCAGCCCCCAGGGACATTAGCACCCCTCCCCCCCCAAAAAAAAATGTCTTAGATCTAGCAACATATGATGGACAAAAAATATAGGAATCTAAGTTTACGTTAGGACGATAAAACACTGGATGGTTTTTTTTTTCCGACATAAGAGAGGAGTCATTGATTTTCGTTCAATAAGATTCGATTATTAGCTACAGGGCTCTGGAAAAATGACATTTTATCACAAATGTCAGTCCCCCAACAGGTTGATTTACATGATATTTGGTAGGAGTTGTATTAGAGTAGCTTCAAATTCCTTTAAGGCATGATTAATTGAAGATATGGTATATCATTTCTAGGTGAAACCTCTTACAGCGTTGGATTTAACATAGAGGCTTCGACAGGCGAACATAATATAACTCCGACGTAGTGATGATGATACGACTTCGTACATGGCTATGGGTGATGAATATGAATGCCTTAGACTTTCTGTAATTTCCAGAGAATTGATTATGATTATCCTACATTTTTCTTTAGAAAGTTGTCCTTGGAAAAATTACTTTCTATCTCTCTTTTAATCCTACATTGCGTTTGCATGTTTACATTGACTTATTCGGTCCCAAATAGTACCTATTAAAACTTCAAAGTTTGTACCCAATAAAGTAATTATTGAAAAGTTATTTCTATCACTTATACAAAAAGAAAAATACTTTCTATAAATTTTTCATAGACTGAAATCTAGGACTGTGTATTAACTGTGAACAGCCAAGATCTTTTAAATGTCTAAGAACATGTTTCGAATATTATCCCTATGGTCTGTGTATGGTGAGATAGGGATTATTATGTTCCATGTTTACGCTGTAGAAAACAATCAAGTAATTAGTAATGCATATAGTAATGCAACTTCCGGTAATTACTGGTCAAGCAATTCACTTTCTTTCATAATTGGTTCTGTAAAATTAACTAAATGTTAACCAGTATGTTTAATCTTTAAAAAATAAATTATTTGTTCTGTAATTAACATATATATATATATATATATATATATATATATATATATATGTTATTATATATAATATATATATATATATATATAGATATATATATATATGTACAGTCGAACCCCGTGACCAGGATATAACGAACGAAAATTTTGGCCCCGCCGTTTTCCTATCGAGTTTAATGATAATTTATCCTTTTATAGCGAACCTTCGAAATCTTAGGAATCGACTATAACGAACATTTTTTTCAGTCAACAACTGATTTTTTAAAAAAATTTTAAACTTTTTAAGAATGTTGAAGATACAAAGAATGTTGAAGAAGCAAATGATGTTGAAGAACATGTGATGAAGATTTACCTATCGCGACGTGGATAGAAAAGCACAAAATTTCATCATTCTCAGATTGTAGCGTGCAGTTGTTCGAAACATGTGATGATGAATTCATTACATGTGAAAATTTGACTAATGAAGATATTGTGGAAGAAATTAAAATGAATCATTCTGAAATCGAAGATTCTGCTTCTGATGTTGATGAAGAGGAGCACATAAATGATGAAATCTCCACCATCTCAGATGCTACAGCAGCAATGAGTGCAATTATTAAGTTTTTGTCTACACAAACAGTGGAAGAAAGAGTGTTGGAGTCACTTCATGTATTAGAAGAAGAAATTCATAAAATGTTTTTGAAATCGGCATCACGTCAGCAGAAGATTACCGATTATTTCTGTATCAAAACAGTGACCAACAATTAAAGATAAAATCAATTTATTTCCATTTGTCTTCATTTTTAGTTAATTTAATTAGTGCTGTGTCAGTTTAATGTAATCGATTTTAGTCAATTTAATTCATCAATGATCATTTTTAATAGATTTTATCATTCTTTCAATACATCATTCTTTCAATACATAGCAACTAATGAGTTATACATTTTGTGAACTCTAACATTTTGGTATAACATTTTGGTGGCAACATTTAACTTAATGGCTCGGATATAGCGAACTACCACATAGCGAGCAAAACCTTTGGTCCCTTGAGGTTCGTTATAACGGGGTTCGACTGTATATATATATATATATATATATATTAAAATTTTAGTTTAGACCTAAAGTATTGCGTATGAGCAAAATATTATCCTCGTGCGCTAAAAAATAATTCGAATTCTGGACGTTTTCATTTAAACCAAGGAGTATGACGTCATTTTCCCCGTAATTGGGACGGAACAGAAGGCTTGGAAAAAATTATAATTAAAGACAGTACTATAACAGTTTAAAGAGGAAATAAAATGTAAATTATTTTGATAATATCCCAGACTTTGTGATTAAGAAAAGTATCATGCATATGTAAAGAAAGCTGTGAAATTATATACCCTATGAAAAGTTTATAAATTTATAGAATATGTAAATGCACTGACTAAAATAATGAAAAACGGAACTGTATTAGATCTAATACAGGGTGAGTTTGAATGCTCCTGTTTAATTTACTACTTCTGTTGGATAATACTTTAAATTAAAAAAACAAGTATTAGCTATCTGGGTATATTATTTATGCAACTAAAGGAAATAGAGTTGACTCAAACTTTTTAAAGACAAAACTGAAACGAAAACATGTAGCTAATATATATTCGAAAATAAGGAAAACTTTAAATCTTCTGAAAGATATGGTTGACATTTTATATCCATAATTCAAAATAAATTTTATGTTATAAAATGCAAAAATATTTATTAGAATTGTTCATGAGAGAGAAAGACAAATAATATGTTTTTAATAAACGCGTTATTATAGAGAATTAACGATAATAATTTTTATAAAAATTGGTTTTTTGAAAGTGTGTATAAACAGCAAGTTAAAAAGTTGAAAAGTCTTAAATATAAAAAATTACATATAAAAAATTACAGATTGGAAAAACCGTTAGAATTTGAAAAGAAACTTTTATAACCAAGCATCAAATTTGCAAGCTATTTTATGTTATTCTTGCCATGTCTTCGAAGCAATTATTTATTTAAATGACTGTCATTGAACTAAAACTAGAAAGATAGAAACAACCTAAAAGATAGATCTGTTTGAGAAATGCTATTATTATTTTTTTTCTAGGCAGAGAAATTTCTTCCATCAATCTAATTTTATTACACATATTAAAGTCAATCTACATATCGATGAAAACCGTCGAATTATTTATAACGAATTCGTAATTTATATCAATAAATTTTAGCACCAGTTTATCTTTTATTGGGTTTGTGTTTGAAGCAAAATAACACTAGATTGAATTTAATTTGCAATAACCATCTGGTAAGATCGAGATTCGGTCCTTACGAATTCCGGTCGAATTCCGGTCTCTAAACCTCGTGAACGGTATACTACTATCGGAGATTTTCCGCTGAGGAAAATCCAGACCTTAAATTTTTAAATTAATTTCCTCTTCCACTATAATTTAGGAAGAGGAAATTAATATAAAAAAGACTTAATTCGGATGTTAAAACTTCCACTATAACATCCGAATATGTCTATTCTATGCTTTAGCCTGCTTTTAAGCCCATCTATATATATAAAACAGTTCCTTAACTGACTGACTAACTGACTGACTGACTGAATGACTGACAGATAACGCACAGACTAAACCGCTGGACCTACGGGGCTGAAATTTTGCAGGGAGTTTTTTTTTTATATACACTCATGGACAAAAAAATTAGCTCACCAAGAAGGAGTCGTCAAAATGAAACGAAATTTTACATACGTAATGACTACTTTGATATAAGTAAATGATAAGAAAATCAAAGAAAAAGGATAATTTATTTCAGAGAAAAATGCAAAAGAACGGAGGAGTTAATACTCCGTTGGACCCCCTCTAGCGCGAATGGACGATGCGATACGATCGGGCATTGAGTCATACAAGTTCTGTATGATGTCTTGAGACATTTCGTTCCATATTTGCTGTAACCTTGCCTCTAGTTTGTTCAAACTCGTGGGATACCCAACACGTCGTCCCAAATGATCCCAGATATCCTCGATTGGAGACAAATCTGGGGATCGGGCAGGCCAAGGAAGGGTAGTAACAGTGCGGAGACAGTCTTGTGACACCCTTGCCGTATGAGGCCGAGCATTGTCTTGTTGAAAAATGGCTCCCGGGAGCCGTTGCATGAGTGGCAACACATGTGGTTGCAGGATTTCATGAACATACCTCTGGGCTGTCATGGTGCCACTGAACAATACTAGGGGTGACCGTGTATTGTAGACAATGGCACCCCATACCATCACACCAGCTGTGGGAGCGATGTGTTGCTGTACAGCAAAGGCAGGATTGAAGCGTTCACCACGGGCTCTCCACACACGAACACGATTGTCATCACAGCCGAGATTGAATCTGGATTCGTCGCTAAAGACGACCTGGTTCCATTCCGCTGCAGTCCAGTTTCCTCGTGCGCGGCAAAACTCCAAACGGAGGCGTCGATGGGTGGGCGTCAAGGGCAGCACACGTAATGGGCGCCGCGATACCAACTGTCCTTCAGCCAGGCGCCTTCGTATGGTTCGAGAAGACACAGAGGCCCCTAGTGAAGGTGCTACCTGTGCCTGAATGGCGGCCGATGAAGCAGTTGGCTGTACGCGTGCATTTCTTACGATGTGGCGGTCTTCTCGACGACTGGTCTGTCGAGGGAGTCCTGAGCCTGGTCTTCGTATACATGACATCTCTCGGGTCAACTGGTCCCAATACCTCCTCACAACACAATCAGAGCGGCCTAATTGACGAGCTACTCGCCTAGCTGACCACCCAGCTTCCATCATCCCGACGATTCTCCCCCTCTCAAACTGCGACAACTGCTTATATTGTCTTCGAACACGGCGTAATGGCATGTCTATCTCAGCTCTTCCTTTGTAAATGATTCAGCACACTCAAACAAGCTTTGGTTACCTGTTTTATACTCCACAGAGTACGATGTTCAACGCCCTCTACCGGCTATACGTAATGCGCAATCACGCTGCATTTCTAATCATTTGCATATCTCCTCGACATGTACCTTCATTGCAAGTTTCGTTACGATCCCGCAATTATTTCTTGGTGCGCTAATTTTTTTGTCCATGAGTGTATATAGTGTAGGGGTGCACTAAGAAAATTTTTTGAAAAATTCTTCTTAGATTTTTTTAAATTAAATTTTAAAGCTGCTTTTGTAACATTCCTTAAAGTTTGCATTTAAATTAATAAATTGAGGGTTATAAAATTTATATCACGAGAAAGATCATAAAAATTCCTTTATAATGAAATCGAATCTTTACCTCCATTTTCTAATTTTTGGTGAATTTTGAAAGATTAATTTTTAGAATATAAATTATTAAATGCTGATAACATGGTTTATTTTCTTTTTGGGATACTTTAAATTAATTTTGTGTCCCGTGCATAACAACGAATTTCCAAAAATATATTAAAATTCGGTAAAAGATAAAATTTAATCACTAGGCTAATTGAGATGGAAGTTTTTTAAGAATTTAATTCAAATTAGTATGTTTTATGGATATTAAACATACAAATTAATTGCATACATTGACCGTTTTATTTAATTTGAATATTTTCTTCTCCATTATTTTGTCTATAAAAATATCCGTCTATAAAAATATACGATTCTTTTATAAATATATTTTTTTGTGTTTGTTTTTTGGCATTAATTGCATACATTGACCATTGTTTTTATTATAAATACATATTTTTCGGTTTTTTGGCATTAATTGAATACATTGACCGTTGAATTTAATTTGAATGTACTCCGTAGCAAAACACGGGTATTCAGCTAGTAGTTAATACATAACTAACTACACTGTTCCGCAAATGAAACCTTCATTTTACAGAATCTAATTTCATCCACTGCGTACCTCAATTTACAAGCTAAAAATAATACAATACACTGCCTTTGAAAAGGATGGTGGCTTTACTTGATTGCCACGTTGCATTCAACACATAGTGCCGCAGTTGAGTCAAAGATTAATTTGTACATCTCGATCTCAAAGGTTGTAAGTGACTGGTTGGATTCTAAAACTCTAGCCCTCTCCATTTCTAACGCACAATTTTTTTTAGTACATGCATAGGCAGTGGTATTTTCGAAAATGTGACAAAAATAGAAATTCAGTCAAAGATAAATATAAATTCACAATTACTGAAAAAATGCAAGAATAAAATAAAATAGCACGTAATCTTGTTGACACCACAGATTTATTGTACAATCAGCCTTCGTGATGGAAAAGATTGCCGTAAAGCTCCAAACCAACATACGGACCAATCAAATTTACCGTGCACATTAATAAATACCACTAAAACATTATACATAATTGACAAGTACAAATATACTTAGCATAAAATAAGAAAATATGTGCTTGAAAGGTATAAACTTCAAAACTACTATACTTAGCTCAAAATCAAAATAACATGTGCATGAAATAACGTGTTTGTTTTCTTCTCCATGTAGGTCCGAATGTATATTCGTTATTTAATATACAGGGTGTCCGGGCTAAAAGTATCCAAAAGTTATGACTTATTTTTACGGAACTACCCATTAGAATTTTAAAAAAATATCTCAATAAAAAGAGCATCTCAACAAGTTTTAATATCAATCATAGATTTCGACCATAGTATCATAGATTTCGATGTGTGCAACTTTTGTAGCACGACTGACGTCTAAATGGTAATACAGTTCTCTCCAAGTGTTTCGTAGCGTATCAGGAGTTATTAGACTTGTTTGCTTGGGGATTCAATAATTCCGTTGTGTATAAACAAAAAATTGAAACTGTGGATGAGTTGAAGAAGCGTATCATTCAAGCAATTCGTGTAATAACTCCTGATATGCTGCGAAACACTGGGAGAGAACTGGGAATTATTTCGTTGTTATGCACGTGACGCAAAATTAATTTAGACGTTTGTCGTGCTACAAAAGGTGCACACTTCGAAGTCTATGATACTATCAAAATCTATGATTGATATCTATGATCGAAATCTATGATTGATATTAAGCTTGGTGAGATGTTCTTTCTATTTAAATAATTTTTAAAAAATTCTAATGGGTAGTTCCGTAAAAATTAACCATAACTTTTGGATACTTTTAGCCTGGACACCCTGATATATATACCATGTTATGATAAAGAGTATAAATACATATAAAGACTAAAAATAAGTGATCATACGGAGTTTTTGCAGAAAGTAACTTTTAGTAAGAATAATAATGCTTGATATTCATTCATAATCTTCAAAAGAGCAATACACATTACAGTAAGATTGAAAGAGAAATCTATAAAAAAATATTGCATTTTCATCACTAATAACATAATTCTCTTTCACTGTATTTCACGCATCCTTCCTATTTACACTTAGCGTTTAAAACAGTATCTTTTCTAAAACCCATTACGTTTCAATTCAAGCAACACTTTAAATTTAAATATCCTTTACACACATTATTACCCTAGCATTTACTTATGAAATATGAACATTAAGTCCCGTTAGCACATGAAACTTATCATTGTATAATTACTCCTTGAAATAACAGCACATTTAATTCACTATGGAAATATGCCTGTCGTGTTTGGTAGTTTCACAGAACATTCCTAAACTCCATATTTGAGCAAACTGTGTTTGGTTAGATGCGTTTGACGTTTTGAAGCCTTTGTCAACTGCGCTAAGTGAATATTTCATTAAGTAAAACGAATTATCACTGCATTCAAGGTGGCTTAGATACAAACGTCAAGAATTCAGTGATTAATTTCGGAAGTTTTATTTATACTATTCATCATATCCACTTTGAGTTGTTCCATTCATAGTATTTTGTGTGAGGAAGTGTTTTAAAAGTTGTGTGTATTTCAGTTCTTATTTATAACAGGAGTTTTATAAGAGAGAATTCAGTATGTAATATTTAAATACATCAAAATACGCAACTGAAAAAAAACAGAAAGTTAGTTTCAAGGAATACCCATCTTTTTCATATCAGAAAATAATTTTATAAAATCTTTTTTTCTTTAGTATTTCAGCGAATAATAACTTAAATGTGCTGTAATTAGCATAAAATGTAAAAAAAAAATTATTTTAAAAATAGACCTACAGAGGACAACTGCAAACTTTTTATGAAATAATAATTGGCTAATAATTTTACTGATTAGGTATTGACTAGTTTCACTGACAGTAACTTTTAGGGCACTTCGTTTTACTGGGCAGTTTACTGAAGGGAATACTCGAACTGTCAGATTTTCAAAAAAGGCTAACATTTTGTGCCCTTTTATCTGGCGCTACAATTCAAAAACTCACATTTCAGATGTCATGGTTTCGAAGGATTCTAATCAATGGAAAGAAAACCCTTGTAGTTTATCTCTAAGATGCATCTGCAGCCAAAATGATTTTGGAACAACGCCATTGAAGTATCTTCCGAATTGTTTCCTTGAACTGCCCCGCAGTATGACTGAGAAAGCAAATCGGAAAAGTCAATGGACTGGGAAAGAAAGTTATGAACAATATTTGAACGTATATCTCCAATTGATTGAAAACAACAGAATCAAACCACTCATTTAAAAATCTAATAGCGATTTTTATTTGATGAGGTGCATTAAGACCGTCATGATTGGATTAGGAGACTGGAAGAAAGTAAAGTTAGAGCTAGAAATGTTCTGGGATACTCATGAAGCCACAGACCTTACCCTGTCAATACTGAGTCAGCATCCTGATGCAGTGTTATGGTCTGGGATTATAGATCGGCACGAAACGTGCTCGGGATTAATCTCTTGATTTTAAACTAGCTGAATACCCGTGCTTCGCTACGAAGTACATTCAAATAAAATACAACGGTCAATGTATGCAATTAATGCCAAATAAATAAATAAATAAATATATATATATATATATATATATATATATATATATTTATAAAAAAAATCGTAACGGATATTTCTATAGACAAATAATGTAGAAGAAAATATTCAAATTAAATACAACGGTCAATGTATGCAATTAATTTGTATGTTTAATATCCATAAAACATACTAATTTCAATTAAATTCTTAAAAAACTTCCATCTCAATTAGTCTAGTGGTTAAATTTTATTTTTGACCGTATTTTAATATTTTTTGTCAATTTATTTCGTTGTTATGCACGTGACGCAAAATTAATTTAAAGTATCACAAAAAGAAAAGAAACCACGTGATCAGCATTTAATAAATTCTAAAAATTAATTTTTTAAAATTCTCCAAAAATTAGAAAATGAAGGTAAAGATTCGAAAAGACTTCATTTTAAAGGAATTTTTATAATCTTCCTCGTGATAGAAATTTTATAACCCTCGGATTATTATTTTAAATGCAAAATTGAAAAAAATTCACAAAACCGCTTAAAAATTTAATTTAAAAAAATCTAAGACTTTTTCAAAAGTTTTTCTTAGCGCACCCCTACACTATAAGAAGAATCGCCATGCAAAATTTCAGCCCTTTAGGTCCGGTGGTTTGGTCTGTGCGTTGTATGTCAGTGAGTGAGTCAGTTACGGAACTGTTTTATTTATAAAGATTGAGCCAAAACGGGCCAGGCTTATTTTCTACATGTTGAGAAGCAGTCCATCAGCACCACTTAAAAATTTAAATATAAAAGAATTACCGATAGAGGCATTCTTGAACGACATCTTTACAACATTTATTACATATTTTAATTAAACGAAAAATTAACAATTTGACATTTTAAAAAATATAAGAATAATTTCAGGAATATAAAATTTTTATTTAAAAGTCTTGAAGAGATTTATATTACCATAGAAACAAAATATAAATATCTCCCTTAATTTGAGCTAAAAAAAAGAGCTTAAATTTAAGTTGATATAGTCGAAATTCACCTATGTGGTTTTACAGATTTTTAAAAATTTTCTCTCTTTCTTTTTAATGAAACTGTTTAAGGTTAAAATTAAAGATTAAAGTCTACTTAATATTTTCAATTATATAATTATAATGATAAAATAAATTAATAATACATATTAGTTATATTATCACTACAGTAAGAAAAATAAATGATGAAGAATGTGTTTGTTATTAAATATACGAAATATTCATCACTGATACTTCGTTTAATATTTATCTACAAGAATTCAGTCAGCGCTGAAGGCTAAGAGAGGAATAGAAGCAATAGCTTACCAGATTAGGGTCTTTACCAAATGACCAGGGGAGTCGAGAACCAACGCTTGGCCTGGAGAAAAACTCTTACTTGTCTTCTAGGCCTGACGTAAATCCCCTAAACTTCATGGGTCGAAGGATCTTATCCCTCGCTTCTTCGTCTCTCCGGATCTGAAGTGACCTTTTATTTTCTCTAAAGCGCTTTTCTAAAGAGCGCATACTTAAATGTATGACGTCATCACTCTGCATTTTATTAATCACGGTTCTCCGAGGATGCATGTAAAAGTTCTCTGCATCCTCCGGACGAAATGTTTACGATTGGACAAACATTCATTAATTTTTTCGATTTATTTTTTTTTCTTTTTCCCTCTTATATAGCATACCCTTGAGTATACGCTGATTTATTTCATGAATGAAGAGTTACAAACTTTAACTTCAATGCTTCAAATTTTTGTTTTCGTTATCATACTTTTGTTCCAAATTTAAGAATTTGCTGTAATACTTTATAACTTAGATCGTTGTAAGAATTTGAGATTATGACAATTAGCTATCATTCAATTGTAAGTGAATACAATGTGATAATTTATCACACATTATTTAGTTCCAACTAAATTTTTGATATATATATATATATATATATATATATATATATATATATATATACACTGCTGGCCACCCAAATTGCAACACCAAGAAAGACAAGAGATATCACAACAAAATTTATTTTGTAGATAACATGTTGACCAAGTATCAAATGATTAAATTTATAGACTTCTGTGAAGTGTGGTTCCTGACAAAATCAGTAGCCAGAGTAGCCGCCATTGTTGGAGATCACCGCTGCCACACGCCTCGGCATTGATTCAAAGAGACTTTGGATGAGTTCTTGGGGTACAGCAGACCAAGCAGCTTCCACACGTTGCCAAAGTTGATCTGCTGTGGCAACTGGGGATGGAATCTGGGTCAATCGTAGAGCAACCAGGGACCACGTGTTTTCTATAGGCGAAAGATCCGGAGAGCGAGGCGGCCAGGGAAGCAATTCAATCTGGCGATTGACGAAGAACCGTTGGACAATGCGTGCCACGTGTGGTCGCGCATTATCCTGTTGAAATATGGCTGTGGGCAAGCCCTAAAGGTAAGGAAGGACAACTGGCTCCAACACCTTGGAGATGTAGCGCTGGCTGTTTAAAGTACCGGCAATGCGTACTAGAGGTGTGCGAGAGTGATATCCAATACCGCCCCATACCATAATACCCGGTGCAGGACCAGTGTGGCGGTGCATAACGCAGCTGTTCAGCATCCTATGGTTCTGCGTCTATGGTTCGTCTATGGTTCGTCAAACGTCTATGGTTCTGCGTCAAGGGTAGACAAAGCAATGGACATCTTGCGGACAGACCACTCTGCTGTAAACGGCGTCGAATGGTACGCGCAGACACTGGATGATGCGTTACAGACTGCATGTGCTGTGCTATGGTTCGTGATGTGACTGAGCGATCCGTCACTGCCATGCTCACAATTTGCCTGTCATCATGTGAAGTGGTGCGCTGAGGTGGATGCGATCGAACACGCCGGTCCGTCGTACCCTCCTGCATCCAACGATCACATATCCACATTACAGTTGTTTGGTTTCGTCCAACACGACTACCGATTTCCCTGAAAGATAATCCACAATCTCTGTAGGCCACTATCCTTCCTCTGTCGAACTCGGATACTTGATCTCTAATCATTTGCATATCTCACCTCCGCTAATGCATGTTGTAAATTTCATGTTATTTGCATGTTTCCTTCAGGGTGTTGCATTTACAGTGGCCAGCAGTGTATATATATATATATGTGATATGGGGAGAACGGCCGTCGGTCATTAAAAAGAAGAATGCCACAACCCCACATCACAGTCATCTCTGTAGACACTGGAATGGTAGTCTGTCCGAATGAACAAGTCCTCGACACAAGTTTTGACGGGAACATTTTTATTGAGATCACCGACCGCTCCGTCGGTATGGATGCAGCAAGAGATAGTACAGGAATTCCTCCTACTTCCGGGTATCAACTCTTATATAGACTTCAGTCCATCACGTGATTAAAGGGTGTGTCTTAATGGTTGATTGGTTTAAAGTTGTTGTTGATGTGCAGAACTGATTTAAACTCGCACTGACGCCACACAGCGTCTCTTTAGTTAAAAAAGACAGCCATCTTGAATGATTTTGCCTAAGGCTGTAATAATGGAATTTATCGCGAATGCCCAAAGGGAATTAAATGTTTTAAGGGATTAAAAAAGGATTTGTAATTTGGAATAGTAAAGTGAGGAATTAATAGTTTTTAAATGTTAAGAGTGTTGAATTGAGAAATTACTAGTTTTTTAATATTATATATATATATATATATATACTTGGGGGGGGGGGGCCCGCGGCAGGCTGACCACCTGCCCGAGACATATGCTGTATAGCAACCCCAGCCTACTGTCAGGAAAGCGGAGATGGGCACCACCGGCCTTGGTCCACAATGGACTACGCCACTGGTTAGTTTAGTTATATATATATATATTTATATGTGTATGTGGAGAGAATGTCTCAGTGAATGGAAATTTATAAGGATTAAATGTATATTTATATATTTACACTATACACACATACAAACTATGATAAGCATTGGAATACAGAAGCATAAACACACACATGTGAGTTGTTTATGGGCTTTTTCTGCAAGTAAATAAATATTTTGTATTAGATATTCGTGCATAAGCATGAAGATCCATAACTTCGTGCGTAATTATTTTTTATTTTAAGAAATATTTATCAGTTTAATTTTTTTTTCTCGTAAAGTAAGCAGAACCTTTCGTTTTCATCTCCTGTTTCCAGTCGTTAATAGTAGGAAATCCGGCTTTCGGATCTTAACACCCTGTTGATGCTTTTGAAAAGATATCTAGCTGTCCACCGCTCCCCCCCCCCTCCTATAGGTCTTGCTTGGAAAAAAAGCATCTTGTAAACAGGACTGCCAACCGTGTGATACAGTCTATTTTGCTTAAATATTTTATCTTATTCAGACAAAAATAGCAAACTATTGCGATACCAAATGGAAATATCAAGATCAGTTCCGAGAATCAATACTACTTGCTAAGACATGCGCACACACGCTGACTGATATGTTCAAAACCAATCGGCAGCCTGGTACGGCTCCTCATTTGCTCTCGACGGAAAATCGGGACCACACGCTACATTGGCCCGCTGCAAACTGTCCATCCTTCATCCTCACCATACGGTAAGAAATTTTCAGACATCTTCTATGTCAATCGGGCCGAGCTATTGAGAACGAGTTCCTGGAAAGATGTAAACCTTTCACTTAAGGTTTCATGAAATTAGAGCCCTAAAAATGAAAAGAATTCTTTTTTGTTTTCATTCTGTCATACGTGAGCTAATAAAGTCTGGCGCTCAAAAACTACGAGGGATTTATTTCTTGTTGATAATGGTCTCTTTACTTTTTTGAAGCTGTGTCTAAGGAGAACAGCGTACATACATGCATACATACATATACATATATATATATATATATATATATATATATATATATATATATATATATATATATATATATATATATATATAATACTTACAAACATACATCATATATAATTATATGTATGTATATACGTGTGTATGTTCACTCTTCTATTCTTATGGAGATTTAAAATGGATAGAAAATGTCTACAATGGGACAACATATTTCTTATCCTGTCTAAAAATGGGAATGTTGAAAAAAAAATTACATACTAACGAGATAAAATAGGTATGGCAATCAAAGAAATGGAAGGGATTTTCGTACGTAATTTCCTGATTTAAAATTTTGCTATGCCTTATTTACATTACGTTTCTTTATCCTGTCTTTATTTAATGTAATGATTTTTGAAGCACTTTAACGAACTATATATCTTGCTTAATATATATATATATATATATATATATATATATATATATATATATATATATATATATATATATATATATATATATATATATATATGTATATATATATATATATATGTATATATATAAATATATATATATATATATATATATATATATATATATATATATATATATATATATGTATATATATATATATGTATATATATAAATGTATATATATATATATATATATATATATATTATATATATATATATATATATATATATATATATATATATATATATATATATATATATACATACGGGGAAACTTCTCGAGCCGTTCCCCCTCTAAGCGGCCATATTTTGTTCAGAACCGATTAAAGACACTCCATAGAGCTAGTGTTTTGGAAGAAACCTCTTTTACACGACCACCGCTGAAAACTGTCACCTTTTTTCGGAATCATTGCTAGCCTCCAAGTTTATATATATGTATATGTAAATAAATACATATCGAGAGAGCGAAAGAGAGAGAGAGAAACACTAATTATTTTATTTTCAACTTCCCGGCGTCGACGTGCTACTTTAAATAAAGGTACGATAACGTATACTAATTAAAACAATAGATGTGAAGAAGAACTAAAAGATGAGTTATTTAAGAATATTGAAAAATTAACAATAATAACAGAAAGTAGGCGCCGTATCAAGAAATTCTTTTATTTACATAATTTGTATTACATATACTCCTATATTTAAATTTTTCTACACGTGTGTGCTTTAGTGCATTTCTTTCAGTGCTATATCAAATTTAAAAAAAATAGATGCTGAGTTTTAAAACTGTATTTATGAGACATGACATCATTTTGAATGAAAATTTCAGCTGCTCAAATCTAATGCCTGATGACAAGATTCCAAAAAATTAATATAAGTAACTAATACTAATTATAATATTAAGTACTTTTTCTCCAAATAAAAAGAATTATTAAATAGCTGTTTATAAATATTTAAGGGAAGATTCCTGAGGATATTTTCTAAATTTTTTTTATTAATATCCGAATTTAATGATTTATATTTCTTGAAAATATCATAATAAATCTTTATTGAATTTGTAAATAGATATCGTGTCATTATTCAATTGTTCATGTCATTATTGAAAATGAATGTTTTGGAAATGAAATTGATGATTTAGAGTGTATGTCATGTAATGGAATTATTGTATTTGGGAACAACAACAACGAAAAGAGAATTTGGCACTTCCCTTGCTTATTCTGAAAAGCTAAGAGCAAAAAAAAGAAAAAAAAGTACCTCTTTAGCATGTTCCTCAGAATGTGTTACTTGGATATAATTTTTTTAATCATGAATATAATTCTTTTATAAGCTTTTCAACTCATCATATCCATTGAACACTTTAGAGACAATGTTATGCCCTGTACAGAATTATTGTCTGAATTAACTGCTGAAGAAATTTATTCTTGTCAACATGGAAAAAATCAAATCCCTAATCTCCCCCAAACTGTAACACAAATTATTAATATTTATTATTGATTCAAATATAGTCTTCCTAAGGAGCTCATTAGTAAGTAAAAACCTTAATCTAAGACCACGGTTGAAATATCAGAAGATGCCAATTGTATGCTTTTTTCTGTGCTTAAGCATTTTTTTTTTATCTGAAGTTGATTTGATAGCAGAAAGTCAGGACATGTCGAAAGAATGATGCATATATCAATAATTTATTTCTACACTAACGAGAAAGGTTTCATATGTTTCCCAAACACGATATAAAACAAGTTCTTTAAATGCGATGAAAATATAATGACGAGTTATAACACGAGAACTTCATATTTTTGTGAAAAAAATAATGAGACATAATAATCACATTTTGTGTGTTATGCATAATATTTTTAGCTCTTATTAAAAAGCAACTCATGTTCAGAAAATATTTATTACGTGAACAAGAAAAGAAAATGAATGGGCGACGAAGCTCTTATGTCATTGTCTTTTGAATAAAGGACTTTCTTGCTCGTTATATTTTCGGTCGTTCAAGATCCAGCTGCGACAGATTTTGCGCTTCATAAAGTGAAAGGTTAATGAACCGTAAAATCTATGAATTAATGACCCGTGCGTAAAGTAATATTTTTTATTTAACACAAAATCTCTGCTCTATACCAAATTTATTATTTCATTAAACTGACTTATTGTCAAATAGAGATGGTAAAATTATTAAATCGTCAAAGAAATATTTTGGTTATTAAAATATATTTAGATGCCTGCAGCTAATTGTTGGTCTTATCGCATGATCTCAAATAATTTAATTGCAGGTAAGTTTGATATGAATAATTGTTTTCACACATTTGAGTTCAATTATTCTGAAAAGGTGGGTTTACGATATTTTCAAGCTTAACCAGTGACAAAACCAGTGTTCCTAAACCATTAACGAGTCATGAATATTTTTATAGCCAAGTAACTAATGATCTCGCCATATTTGCACGAAGATAAATTTCTAATAAGAAAAGAAAATGCATTAAAAATAAATAAATGTTGTAGCTAGAAAATACTTTGAGATCACCTTGGGTGTCTCGACTTACAGGTTGAGAACCCGGGAACTAGATCATTAATCACCAAAACTTTGAATAAACCAGAAGTCTACTTTAAATTATTATTTTGGGTGTGTAGTTGGGCCCTATTTTCAAATATAAATTTTACATCAGTAATTACTCAAATAAAAACATAATTTTACCTTGTATGAAACGCTTTTTAATTATTTAACATCATTCTAATTTTTTTTTTGGCTTGTGTATCGTGGTACCTCTGAGGGTGTGAAACTGTTTCAATTCCACATTTATAGTTTCAAATGGTCTCTAAAACTGCATAAATAAAATTTTATATCTTGGAATAAAGTAACTAATAGTTTTGGAGTCCAAAGGAAGCCTACATGTGTTTATCATAGAGAGTAATAATAAATGTAATTGCATGTTGAGAGACATACACTTATATTTCTATGGTGCCCGGTATAAAGGGCTTAAGTCAAAACAGTGATTTAAATATACCAAGTTATTGACTTTTATACCAATCGCAGTCATATAATTTCAACTTGAGTCTTTTATACAAAGAAATGTATTTTTGTATACAAAATTGATAGAATTAAGCCTTTTATACAAATCAAAATATTTTTGTATGTTTTTATCAATACTAAGAAACATCTAAAAATCACTTTTTTTTTTACTTAAGCCCTTTATACCGTGCACCATAGATTTATCAGTTAACTAATCCCATTTCGAAACGCTGCGTGAAACAAGGAAACAAGTAAAATTTTCAAAAAACCGAAAGGTGGGGAAAAATAATTTGATTTTTTATAATTACGGAGAGTTCTACGAAAAAGGATAATTTCGCTCTCTGCAGAAGGAGGTAAATAAATAAGCAGCATTTGCATATAAATCACATCTTTTACCATCGATCGAGGAATACTTCTCCTACATCATGGTTGTTATGTAAAGAGTATGTCGCGGGTTCTTATCTTTCGACGGATAGAGAGAACTACTATTGAGGGGAAAAAGTTCTCTGTTTGAGAATAGAGGAGCACGAAAAGTGTCGTGTTTCTAAACTAGAATTTTCAATGACAACCATTCCCTTTTACATGTGGAATTTTTGTAATATGATTAACGTGTTCAATTCAAAAGTGGAGCATAAGAAGATTCCTTAAAAATTTTGAATTTTCTTTGGCAATTAAATACTCTATATACTCTTTTTTGGCACTTAGTAATTCGTACTAAAAGGAGATTCACATTTATAAATCTAGTAAAAGTTATATTTGTAATGAATTCGTAACTGTGGCACAGACATACCATTTAATTAGTCTTTTTATGAAGTTTTATGCACCCTAATTTAGAAATCTCATTTTAACCAAATATGAATCTCGCTTAAAAGTAAGGCTATTGATCCTAATAGTAGGAGTGTTATCTTAACTGTGGCACAGACATGCCATTTAATTAGTCCTTTTTTAAAGTTTTGACTTAAATGCACCCTAATTTAGAAATCTCATTTTAAACAAATATGAGTCTCGCTTAAAATTACGGCTATTGATCCTAATAGGAGCGTTATCTTAACTGTGGCACAGATATACCATTTAATTAGTCCTTTTTTGAAGTTTTGACTGAAATGAACCCTAATTTAGAAATCTCATTTTTACTAAATATGAGCCTCGCTTGAAAGTGAGGCTATTGATCCTAATAGGAATGTTATCTTAGCGTCATGTAACGTTATTTCAGTTTTCTCTTCAAAAGGCCCGTAAGACAGTGTCCATAAAATATTCAAAAATTTCTGTCGGTATTAAAAAATATTATTCTTTAACCTTATTTTTGGCACCCTAGTAAAATTTATCCAAAATAAAGTAAAAAATAAGAGTAAGATATGTTCCAATGTTATCTAGTAATTTTAAGTTGTTTCCACACGGGGGTTTAATTCCAGTGTAGGGAACTAGAAAAATAGAGTTTGTTTCCGCATGTGAGAATGTCCGCAACACAGGAATTTGAAATACGCTCATGTCCATAAATTAAGGATAAAATAAAGGTCCCGGCAAATAAAGGTTCAGAAACAAAACAAACGTGACTTATTCATAAAGCCCATTTATTAAACAAAAGATAAAGAACAAAAAAGATGGTGTATGTATGATACCATTCATAAAAACTACGATTTTTGCTCCCAGGAGCAATTGTAAAAAATATCTCTTTTTCAAAACCATATTACATGGTTGGTATGATGGTGAATACATTGTATGTCTCCCATGCGATGAAATACAGTCCGTACAACGCCTAGGCATGCTGAGTATCAAATTATCTAGCTGATCTTGGGGAAGATTACTCCACTCAGCAAGCAATGCTCTCCCAAGTTCCGGTACACATGTAGGAGGTGGTTGACGGGCTGCAACTCGTCGGCCAAGCATGTCCCACACAGGCTCTATCGGATTCAAGTCAGGTGAGAATGCTGGCCATTCCATACGGGGGATATCCTCAGATTGAAGGCATTCGTTTACGATGTTTGCTCGGTGAGGACAGCCGTTGTCATCCATAAACACAAATTCTGCTCCCATGGCACCCCTAAACAAGCATACATGTTGTTCCAGAATGATGTCCCGTTAAATGTGGCCTTTCATGGTTCCGATTTGAACATGCATATCTGTTCTGGAGCCCAGTATAATTCCACCCCAAACGAGCAATCCTACACCACCGTAACGGTGTCGTTCAGTGATGTTGTCTTGGTGGTAACGGGTACCTGGCGTTCTCCATATAAAAGTCCGACGGGAATCAGACTGCAAGCTAAACCTGGACTCGTCGGAAAACTTCACACAAGCCCATTGTGACGATGTCCACATTGCATGTTCTCTACTCCAGGCTAATCGCTGCCGACAGTGAGTTGCCGTGAGCGGAGCACATCTGACAGGCCTGCGAGCATATAGACCAATATTTCCCAAACGTCTGTACACGGTTTGCCTTGAAACTGTGGTACCCGTGGATGCAGATAGCTGACGAGACAGGTCGGATGCTGTGCTCCGTCTGCTTCTTTTGGAAGTTACTGCCAAATACCGGTCTTCATTCGGCGTTGTAACTCGGGGGCGACCTGTACTGTAACGTCTACTGACATTTCCATTATCTTGGAATCGTTGCCAAAGCCTAGCGATGACACTTTGGGCAATTCCAAGTTCCTCGGATACTTCCATCTGAGTACGCCTACATTCCAGGCGGCCGATAATTCTACCACGTAAAAAATAATCCACATGCGTCCTCTGTGTCATAACTATTCGGTTATGGCACTGAACGGCTTACAGAACGCTCGTGAACAATTTTACTACTTTGCCACCATTCCTTTTATACCCCTCTCTTACATTCTCGTCATTGTGACGTACTATCGGCGTCATCTGGTGGCTTCCTGTAATTTGCATATTTTCTTGAAGATGTGTGTGATAATTCTACAGGTGAAATTTTTACTTTAGAGTTCGATTTCCGTGTGATTCTGAATTATCCTTAATTTATGGACATGAGTGTACATTGATGCTCCTGCATTTCTTGGGGGGGGGGGGAGGTAGGAAAACCAGAATAAGAATTCGATAATTAATTATTTTATGATATCCTGTCTTTTTCAACAGTGCCCACAGTATCATTATACAAAGTATTGATACAAACATTACATTAGATTTACGCGGGGAGAAAAATGCAACTATTTAGTTATTTAGCTTTTGCTGTCCTTCAAAATTATATAAATCTTTATATAACTATGTTCGTAAACAACTACGCTTAACTATGTAACATTCTTTTCTAATTAAATTTCGAACAAGAATCTTATTTTGCTCAGTAGTTGATTTCAAGTTTCGACATCTTGTCCCTATACTGGATTCGCGAGAGGGAAATCACAAATACAAAAATGTATATTAAAAAATGATAAACAAATAGTTAGTTGACAGCTCATTTTAATCCAGAGCAAATTGTAGCAGAGAATTAAGAGATGTCGTGACTAATGAGCTAAAACGTTTACTCAATTAACATCAGCAGCATATAGTTTGTCCTTTCTTAACCTTAATAAATCTCTATTTCTTCATATTATCATATACTGGGGTGCAATTCGTCTTCACTGCCCAGTCTATTTCGATAGCGCGCCGAACTATGGCTAATTCCTAGCCACCCGGTTTCCTCAGAAATCACCGAGAATACGCTGGATTAAGGAACGTAAAACAAGCACCTTTATTCTTTAGCGTATTTACATATTTACATTAACTCCATATGAGTTTTGCACCTCCAGTGCATGCATGGCCTCCAGCCAAATCAATTAATTCACCAAACAAATCGCAATCACCTCCACGTGGCTTCTCCGCACACGTAAACTGCTGGTCCGAGACAAAATCGACATCCACGCCGGACCACTGTCTCTCTCTCTCTGTCTTGTCACCACCCTCGCTTGCTCTCTCCTGCCCAGCCGAACACCAGTCCAAAACCGGTTCCCCTGCATACCTCCGGAAACACCTCCAGCAAACCATTTGCACATCCGGTCCTGGTTGTCATCTGTTTACCAGAGAGCTGGCACGCCTCTTGATTGATTACCTGTACTCGCCTCTGGTAAACATTCAAAACTGAAAAGAAACTTCACCAAATTTTATATATAATATACCGGGGGTTAAGCAGAGGGCCCGCCGCCATCACAGCTCCTCCCCCCTTTAAAGGCTTTTTTATACATAAAAAAGTCTAATGGAAAGTTCGGTAGGACCTTTTAGGTATGCCCACACGAAACAGTTCCAAAGAGGTCAATACCATTTGGCTTTCTTCAGCCCTAACTTCCTAGAGTCAATTTCCGCCTACTTTAGAAATTTCCCTCGAAAATGTCCTAAACTGCACTCAGTCTGGGACACATCATTCCTAAACCTGCACTCCGAATACTTTTCGAGATTGAAAAACATCAATTCAATTTCCAGTAAGAGATGCAGATAATGATTACACTGATATTACATTAGCTAAACACATAATAAATTCATACATGATTAAGACAAACAAAATACTCATAATGCACTAAAAAACTTATTTTAACAATCTCATACAGAAAACAACAAAAACATAGCCTCAAGGCCATTCTATCTGCAGATAACCTTCTCGGTTCAATTATAAACTTAAGGGCGTTAGCACCCGTACCTTTCGGCCAGTCATAGCCAACAAAGTACCCTACAACTCGTTTAGCTTCTATCCGCCAACATATTAAGCAGTTTCATTTAACATATTTTAGCATAGGTACTACAACAATACATTACTCTAATCTTACTTAATTACAAACATTACCACAATTTTGACCATATTTCAATTATCGACTGTATCTTAACCTAGTTGCAATAACATGAAACAAAATATTACTCAAAGACACATTAAACAAAGAAACATTACTCAAAGAAACTCAGTTAACACAACATACATTGATCACAACGTTAACCAATTAAAAGTTTCACAATTACTCTGTAAACTTCTCTTAAAGCCAAAACACATCATCGTGGATAACGATTACCAAATATAGTGGACAAAATTAAACCTATATTTCTTACTAAATATTAGTTATGCAATTCTTACTATTTCATTAAACATTCGGCATTACAAGATCATTAACTATTCGACATTCAGTTGGTCCTGTAACCCATGGAACATAATTTCTCCTATCCAAACGCGCGACTCAATCGGCCTCTTTCCACTCGATTGGCCAGGAAACCGAAACTCACAGTTGAGCCCACATTTATTTCTACACTAGGATTCCACAATTCCATTAGGTGTTTTTAACGTCATTTCTGACATAGAGTCATAACAAATTAACTCGTTTGGTTCCTTTTCTAACAATAACAAAATTGTATTGCAGTATATTAATGACAGTCTTTCTGAGGCCTTCCACCGGCTTACACAAAAAGCGTCTTAGGACCTTTCGCCAAAACAAAATCATTATGCTAATTGATCACAAACTTTATACTAATTGAACATAATAAAATATACCTAATTTGCCTAAATCCATTCTCAAACTATGTGGTCATGTTTTACCAACATATATGCACTTTAAATTTCACAAAAATCATCACATAAAAGATTATACACTACAATTTACTCAATTCAACATTCTGGTATAAAATCATACAAAAAAAAACCAATACACATAATTACAACACATACAATTCTGGGTCACTGTTTCACGCAGTATTAAATTCTCCCTTGACCCTCAAAATATCATCTGAGAATTTAAATTTTCCCAAACTTCATTCCTTTAAATTTGGAGTTAACCCTCCTCGTAGCATCTCGTTTAAGCTGAAATTTCGTGGAAACCCTGTCACACGACCCCCTAAATTCGTCCTGTCTCTTAATCTTCGCCCTCGCGAATATTTGCAACTTTCGGTTTTTCCTCGGTCTCCCGAAATTGCTAGACTGCCCTTCTGTGTATTTCGTACCTATTTTCATTTTGAATTTAACAGAATGTCGTCCTCCCTTAAATTTCTTCTTTAACTTGACAAAACCCTGGCGTCCCGTCTTTTGTCTATGCCTTACGCAAGTCGGTTTCTTTCTAGACAACGGACATTTCCCCTTAGTTTTGCTCAAGCCCAAAAACATTTTAAACTTCGCTTTCTTGCGCGTTATTCCACTCGCCTTTTCGCGGCGCTGTTTAGTCCTTATCACTACCGGATGTAATTTCCCTTTGAACTCGTTACAATGGAGTATCCCAATCTTAGGTAACCTCCCTCTCAAAATGTTCCTACTCGGAATCGCTGTCCTTCTATTTTCTACAGGGATTCTCTCCCCCTCAACTGCATTGTTTAGGTTTCCCCTAAATTCCGTCAAAATCTGACCATCCATTTTAGACGAACTTTCGACCCTTTCGCGGTCCGTGTTTTCCCGAATGCCATTGTCTAATCCCTGGAGAGCAATTTCTAAACCGTCTCTCGGCTCAACTTTTTCGACTACATTCATCAAATCCTGACACGCACTTATAGTCCCTTCCCCTTGAAAAGAACCTGATGAATAGACTCTCGGACAAAGGTCCATCCCCCTGTGTGTGCGCTCAGTTACACAAAACGCGGGATTCAAGTCCTCTAAAACATCGGCTGACTCAACGAAACTAACTTTTCTCACTTCGAGCTCACAAATGTTAGAGTCGCTTTGAGACAATATTTCTCTTTTATCTAGGCTACTTTCTTCACACAAATCTACATTCATTTTCCCACATGTCTCTACATGCGTGAATTTGCGGAGCGAGTTATCTATTTCCCTCCTATCTGGGCTAGTTTCCTCACACAAATCTACATTCATTTTCCCCACTGTCTCTACATTCACGGATTTGCAGAGCGAGTTATCTATTTCACTTCGATTTCCTACACCCGAATTTAAGCCTGCTTGCTCAATTACAAAGGTTTCCTTATTTTCCCACACTTCCCTCGAACTGCTCAAAGTATCTCCGGCAACCAACTGGCTACAGAATTCCTTATTTTTAATTTTGCCTCGAGTACTCGCGCTTCCGAAATTCCCAGCTTCCACCTCGCTGAAATTTCCCAACACATTCTCTACATTTTTTTCTCTACCCAGAGATTTAACCTTTTGCTCTACGGAAATTTTTTCCTCAATTTGACTTTCGACACTTTTCTCAATTTTAGTGACTCCGGCCTTCCTTATTAAACCTCTACTTTCTCTATAGGAATTTACAGCCTGTAATTTTACCCTCAGGTACTCCAATTCCCCCGATTTAATAAATCTAGTTGATTGATCTAAAGCATATTTCGCCTCACAGTCTAGGTCGTATTCTAGTCTCTCGAAGATTCCTTTATCATGTATCACAAAGAATTCTTTATTCGACTCGAAAACCTCGAAGATATTGTCTATTATGGCTTTCTGACTAATGTCTAAACTTTCTCTCTTTCTTATCAAAGCTAATTCACAGGCCCTATTCATCTGCTCATACTTCTCTTCCCAAATTTTACTCGCTTCTCTTTCTTTCTGTTCTAGAATTCCTTCTAGACACGCCTTGGTCCCTACTTCACTGTAATTTTCTGCTCCAATGATTCGTCGGACAATTACTATTTTTTTATCATTTATCGACGCCTCAACGTCCAAATTATCGGCCAAAGCCACAAGAACAATTTTAGTCTGTCTAATTAGAAGAACTTCCATTTTCCCAAACTAAAAGATTTACCACAGTATTCACAGAAATCACAATAACTTATTTCTAACCCAATGCCGTACACTCAATACGCTCACAGAAATACACATGTAATTTCACATGCCCTACTTAACACAGAAATATAGGACAGGTACTAGATATAACGACACTAAATATTGTCACCTTTGAGCTTTCACTTATACACATAAACTGGTACAATTAATCACAAGCGATCCTATCCAATTACATAACAATAGCTAGAACATATATCACAATATATTATCAAACATTTAAAAGAAACACATATGTATCACATTATCTTATAGCATAAAACACTCAAATTGCTTATACACTTCTAGAATAACACTAATACAAATATACTATTTCAAATCAGCGTTTTGTCCCACACTGAGTACTTTCCTTTGCACCAAGGCACTGTGCGGTTTCCTACAAACACTCGCACAAATTCAATTCATTAAACACTTTCTATTTAATAAACCCAAAAGAAAACACTTTTCTCTTTTTTCCGCACAACACGTGCCCGTGAGATTCCCTGTGGATTTACTCACAAAGTTTTGATTAACCAAAATCTCTTTTAGAAAAAAACTAACTACTAATGTCTACTAAGACTACTACATTTACCCGATCTCTATCAGGATTTCACACCTGTTCTTCTCGAACAAATTTTCACTAAACCTTCACTGGTTTAACTTTCGGACTTCTCAAAGAAGCGTTGAAATTATCTTTCTAAATCCCCTGAATTATTAGACTAATTCCAACCAGTCACTAATTCCAACCCCACAATTTACTGCCCCTCGACAATTATCGCTCAGACCTCTTTGGAAGATTTCAAATGAGCTTACCTTTCCTGCTGTCGCATCCAGCTGTACACGCTGATCGAATTTTCTTGCACAGGTTCCACTTCTTCTGAACAACTTGCGTCTGGCTACACTTCTCGGCTGCTAGTATTTTCCGCAGGTCCTAGTTGACTGCTTGCATCGGCAGATTCCCTTGGCTATCCTCGCCAGTTCCGCCACTGCTTCACCTCCTCCGTGGATCCTCACGTATTTCACAAACACATACGTAAAAATCCCACCGCTGCCACCAGCTATCATATACTGGGGTGCAATTCGTCTTCACTGCCCAGTCTATTTCGATAGCGCGCCGAACTATGGCTAATTCCTAGCCACCCGGTTTCCTCAGAAATCACCGAGAATACGCTGGATTAAGGAACGTAAAACAAGCACCTTTATTCTTCAGCGTATTTACATATTTACATTAACTCCATATGAGTTTTGCACCTCCAGTGCATGCATGGCCTCCAGCCAAATCAATTAATTCACCAAACAAATCGCAATCACCTCCACGTGGCTTCTCCGCACACGTAAACTGCTGGTCCGAGACAAAATCGACATCCACGCCGGACCACTGTCTCTCTCTCTCTGTCTTGTCACCACCCTCGCTTGCTCTCTCCTGCCCAGCCGAACACCAGTCCAAAACCGGTTCCCCTGCATACCTCCGGAAACACCTCCAGCAAACCATTTGCACATCCGGTCCTGGTTGTCATCTGTTTACCAGAGAGCTGGCACGCCTCTTGATTGATTGCCTGTACTCGCCTCTGGTAAACATTCAAAACTGAAAATAAACTTCACCAAATTTTATATATAATATACCGGGGGTTAAGCAGAGGGCCCGCCGCCATCACAATATAAATAGCTATAGTCTACCATCCGGGCAATTCAGAAGACTTGAAATGTGGGATAATAATTAAAACTGGATTCGTCTAGGCCTTCTATTTCTTACGGGTCATCCGAATATTAAAGAAACGAACTAGGTTTTGGCTTAGACCAGACATACTTAAACTGCGGCCCACTAAGCTTTTACGAGCGGCCCAGAACTCTTACAAAAATGTGCCCATCTGCTGCTCAAGTTGTTCGCATCAACGTATCATACTGAATCCTCCAAATCATATCATATTAAATATCAAAATCAAACATGAGCGAACTTAATATAGAAATCGGCCTACTAATTCTCTATTGGAAGTAACACGTAGCAATTTATAACCTGATTTATTTTAAATAATCAAAAGTTTGTCTCAACATAAAAATCACAGTAATTTTTAAATTAACGCTTTGATATATTTAAGTTTTGAGGAGTTTTTTTTTCTTTTTTACATCATTATATTATGAGGTATAATGTATTACATTGCGGTCTGCGTAACGTAGCAAATATATATATGTGGCCTGAGAAGAAAAAAAGCTTGAGTATTGCTGTCTTAGACTCTCTTCCCAAGTATGGGCACTTGATCTTCTCAGTCAAATGCCTTTAAATCAGGGGTGGGCAGACTTTTCCAGGGTACGGGCTACTTCAAATCTTTTCAAGGTGTTGCGGTCTACCCAGTGACGTAAGTGTGGTGAGCTAAAAAAAAGGGGTCTACAATATTTATTATAACTTAATAATAAATACGGAATATGTACTTACCTACATAACTACAAGAAAAAAAACTTACACTTTTAAAACTGCGTTTAAAGGAAATCGCGTCGGTGTTCCATAAATATTTTTCTTTTAGTATGCGCGTCTTAGGTCTTAGTAAAGGCGGTCACCCCAAAATGTCTTGGTGGTCCACCGGTCGATCGCGATCGACTTAATGCCCACCCCTGCTTTAAATATTTTATTTTATTACTATTTAAAAAAATTATTTCAACTTTTTTTCTTCTCTGATCTTATTCAAAACGATTTAAATATATTTTGTTGCTCGTATGCAACTGTGCATCGTTACTGGAGGGGAATAGGGATACGACATAGATGTCGAAATTTTCAAAACATCGATGTTTTGATAAAAGAATAGATGTTATAAACATCGATTTATTGAAGCCGATGTTTTTTTAACATCGATGTTTTGTGCTCGATGTTTTACGCTGTTTCGATGTTTTTTTTAATGAAAAAGTACCATAATAAAAATAATTAACCACGTAGTATAGTTTTCACACTCAGTAAATATAAGTCTGAATTCTGAAAAGGGAGAATACAAAAGGGGGAACGATCCCCTAGCAACGAGACAAGTGGCAATCAACAACCAATGAACCAATTAGAGCGCTTGGAATGTTCTCGAGACTCCAGAACCTTCCATGGGGTTTTAATTTATAAATAGTATAAACACGAGAGCGGTCTTTTAAGTTTTTGTTTTGTTCTGGTTTTATATAAGTAAACGTTAATATAATTAGTAAGATGCCTCCCAAAAGTACCGTTTGGAAATATTTTTCCAAAACCTCTGACAAATTGGCGAAATGCAATATTTGCCATAGTCCCTCAAACTTCTAGCAATACCACGAATTTAACTGAACATTTGAAGGTAAAATATGGTGATATTTACAACGAGTATTTTGAGTCATCAATGAAGCCCAAGGCAAAAAGTAAACCTCACAATCCAGATGCTGTTGCCCCAGGCATTCCAAGCATTTCGGTGACTGAAACGGAACATAGAGAAGAAACCGTAAGTTCGTATTCGAATATTCCTAGGTTCCATCAAAAAACTTTAAAAAACAGTTTCACAAATGCGATTTTTTTTAAAGATGGTGGAGATATGCACAGCAAAATTTCTCAAGCTATTCTTTACATAATTTGTAGAGATTCTCAGCCGATTTCAATAATTGAAGACGAGGGTTTTAAACACTTGTTAAAAATAACTGTGCCTTTATAAACTGTTCCATAACGAAGAACAACAGATTCAATCATAGATCAGAAGTACGAAACAGTGTCATTTATGTTAAAAGAGCGATTGAGAAATGTCTCAAATGTGTTTCACAACAGATGTTTGGAAGGAAACATCGATGTTCAAACACATCGATGGTTTTGTGGCGATGTTTTATTAGCATCGATGTTTTAATATTGAATATCGATGTTTCAAAACATCGATTGTCGATGACAATCGATGTTTGATCGATTGTCATCGACAACAATGACGACATTTGTTGTCGATGTCGCATCCCTAGAGGGGAATAGTCAGAATTTGATGCATAATAATTTATTTTTAACTCTGAAACTATGTTATTTCTGTTTTTTATATGTGTGCGAGTAGTGGGGGCCTTAGTTTGAGTGCACTGCTCTCCAGATTTCTTCTCCATTATTGAATTTGGAACAGTTATGTTTAGAACCAATCTAGCAATGGTCTATAACTTTGTTAAATGAAGTTTCAAACCTATCTTTAACATGAACGGTGAAAACCTATTATAATCGTGTAGAACCATAGGGAGTTTTCATACACCTGTTCTGGAAATAAGGGCTAACCATTAATACTTCTCAAGATGTTATGGTCGCTGACTTGTAATGACACACCAACTCATAAAATAGGAACAGATAAGCTCAACAAAATATCAATTAAATGCAACATCTACATCAAAGGCTAAACAAAAGGGTAAAATATTTTTGTTCAGGAAAGTTGAAAGTTTAAGGTGTGCTTAAAAGCTTTCAATACTGATATTAGGATGTTTTCAAATTTTCTATTTTGGCATCAACTGCAAAAACATTTTATCTTCTGTGCATGTTTCTGTTTTCTTTATGTACGAAAGATAAAGATTGCTAGTGAAGAGAAAAGAGTAGACGTTGAATAATTTATACTATAGCTTAGGCAGCATAATATTTAAAGCAGGTACAACATAATGGTTGCAAGGGTATGGAGGAATATATTTCACTTTTAAGTTATGGGAGGCTTCACTGTAAAAAGGGCAGCTGTTGACGCCACCTGTCTTCTTTCATGGCGCGTCCTGACCACCCTCGCAATAAGGGCTCCCTCTGTCGCCCTACTCCATGTACTAGTCAGTCGTGTACCAGCCGCCAAGGCACTTGCAGCGCGTCATAGCGCATCCGTATAGTATGTTGTCGATACGCCTCCAAGGCACTCACAGCGCGTCTTAGCGCAAGCTTATTATTGTTGTTCAGCCGTCAAGGCACTTGCAGCGCGTCATAGCGCATTTATATAATTGTTTACTTGCCGCCAAGGCATTTGCAGCGCGTCATAGCGCAATTTCTCTTTTTAATAAACTGTTGTTTTTGTTTTTAATATACAGTCCACGCTCAATTTATTCAGGCACCATGCATGCCACTTACAGCAGCATATCTTATAAATCACTACTTCGAATAAGTGGTATATTAGCTAAGCCATGAAACCTATTTCGCGCAAATACTTGCTCTATAGTTTTTATAAGTGACATAGTTATTACGTAATATCAAGGTCTTAGAGGTAAGGTTATTTCATAAGAATAAAAAAATTGGTTTATATATACAAAAGTGAAAAAAAAAACTTATTGGGTGTAAAACGGGAGATTGTCTCTGTAAGGGTATGCAATTCACTCAAAGCATTGATATATCTTTAAATACTAGAAGGTAACCCGTCATTTCGACGTCATAATACTAATAATGACGTCATAATGGAAAAAGTATATGAAAGTTAAAAAATATCCCGAATTATCTAACAATATTGCATTTAATACACACCTTGTAAAAGCAAACCCTTTCATTATTTTTTATTTATTTAGTTTTTCCTGCGATTGGAGTAGTAGACTGCCATCCAGTTTTTTACAGCTCACTACACGATATAAATACTTGAGCTACTTGATTCATTCACATTCAAGTTTGTTTACTTTCAGAATTCATCGCAAAAGTAAACAGATATTTAAAAACTGTTAAATATACAAAAATACTAAATATACTAAAAGTATCCAATTTTTTTTAGTTCTGAATGTTTTATAGAAAAATAGGCTGAACAAACGCGATTTGATGGAGAAGATATTAGTTTTTAGGTAAGAAAAAAATCTGATCCACATCTGAAATTGAAATTAAGCCTAACCGGCCGTTTGTTTACTGGGGGCTTCAATTGAAAGATGAGTACAGCCCGGAAGAGTTATACAGAGACAACGGCTATTATATATATAATGTCATTCATTTGATGTTGTATCGTTCTAAATTATAACTGACTTTACATTGTATGGCGCTGCCATTTGAATACAGAGAAAATTTTCACTATGATGATTTCACCAAATGAGCTTATATACATAAAAGAAAGACATGCACGTGGACGATAGCTTCTCCTTGCTGTATTTATTTGGTTTTTTAAGGAAAGAACAAACGAAATTTAAATTAAATTCAAGGATGTAGTTTTATTCTCTTAACTTTGTATCTAACATACATATGGGATCGTTTCTGATTTTCCACTCTATTTTTTTGTATTCAAACGACAGGAAATTCTTCCACTCATATTTTCATCATTATAAAGGATCCAGGACAAAAAAAAAATTGATATTTTTTACTTACATGTATACATTTATTTCAATTTTTTGTCTTTATTTTATGCTCGTTATGTATATAAAAAATACATCAACAGTTCCAAACTTTGTTTTAAAAAATTTAAATTCGAATTTAAAAAATTTCGTTTCTGATATACCGGGTGGCCATAATTAAACTGACAGTGCTCACAGTGTTCTGTAGCGCGATCTATTTGCGAGAATGACGCCACATTTTGTAGGAAGATTAAACAAGACGGGGGACGAAGGATTCCGCGAAAAAATAAATTAGTTCCAAAAGTCACCGCTAGGGGAATATTTGGCGCTGTGTAATAGAAAATAAAGTGTTAACAAATGCAAATTAATACGGAATAAAATTACCTTTTATTATGCACAATTTCTTATTTAGTTCAAGTGCAATATGGCAACACTTTTAAAAAAGCTTAAAATCTACATAAACACCGATAAAGTCTCGTGATCTGCAATATCACGTACGCTGAGCAGAAGAAGAAGTTCTTTATTCAAATTTTACGTTACATCCATTGGCACAGTGCCAGCTGCTTGGGTTTTAAAAGGCAATGTGTTACGTTTCGAATCAATTGGATTGAAAGTTTATGTGCAATGTTTCCTTCTTTAGTCGAGCGTGCGTTACTGGTCAAATTCTTTTACCTCAACCAGTGCAACGCGTCAGCCGCTCTTCGTGCTTTTAGAACGCACAAAAAAATGCGTAAAGGTAACGATCCTGTGTCAGTTAATGGGCTAAAAGCACTGGTTGCGGACGTTTGAGGAAAACGGGTTCTCTGAAGGTTCAGTCAGGCAGAGGACGAAAACCTGTACCACAGGATACAATCGAAGCAGTTGCCACGGCGATTGTCGACAGAGGACCAGACAATATTGCTGCCACCTCTAGCGCTCGTGGATTAGCTCGGACTATGGATATGCCTTACAGTACGGTATGGAAAATCTTACGAAAGATTATCAACTTCTATCCGTACAAGATCAGCCGTGTACAGGAGTTACTGTACCCCGATCATGATAAGTGATTGACTTTTACTCTCACCTTTCTTGCCAGAATGGAGGTGGATGATGCTTGGCCGTGGAAAATCTTATGGGGAGACGAGGCCCACTTTTACCTGCATGGAACTGTGAATACCCAGAACTGCCGAATTTGGGATGACAAATCACCACATGCAGTCAGAAAAATTCCCTTACATTCACCAAAGGTAACTGTTTGGTGTGGGTTCACAGCGGAATTTATCGTAGGTCCATTCTTCTATGAGAACATTACCCCGACAGGACCAGAAACCTGTTCTGTTCCGGAGAGAAAATATCGCCACTGTTGAACAGCTTTGTCATTCCAGCACTTCAGCAAAGACAATGCCTGGGAAATCATTTTCATGCTAAGATGGAGCCCCTCCACACGTTGCTGTACGGGCTGCAACAGCTGCTACGACAGAAATTCCCAACAGAAAGAGTCATTAGCCGCTACTTCCAACTGCATGTCCACCTCGGTCGCCTGATCATACCCCATGCGACTTCTGACTATGGGGTACCTTAAGTCCAGGTCTATCAAGGAGTGGTCCAGGACTGGCTACGTTGAAGGATAACATATCACGGACTGTACGGGAGCTTCTGCAGGACTGTTACTTTCTGCTGTTGTGCCTACTGTGCACAGAAGGCAATATGTGGTCCACAACAACGGCAGCCACATTGAACCTCATTTGAATGCAAAATAAAAGGTAATTTCCCTATTGATTTGCATTTGTTAACACTTTATTTTTCTATTACACAGCGCCAAATATTCCCCTAGCGGTGACTTTTGGAACTAATTTATTTTTTTCGCGGAATCCTTCGTCCCCCGTCTTGTTTAATCTTCCTACAAAATGTGGCGTCATTCTCGCAAATAGATCGCGCTGCAGAACACTGTGAGCACTGTCAGTTTATTATGGCCACCCGGTATTTGCTGCAACAATAGCTTTATTTGCTCAATTTTTTCTATTAAGTGCCTGAAAACTGTTTCCCATCATTTGTCTTCAGGATTTAAAAAAATCTAATTTGTAAAATTTTTAATTGCTTTGAAGGGTAAACAAAAAAACATGTTCATTTTTGCCTCAGGATAAATATTTTCAAAATTTGCACACTAAATCGAAAATTATGAAAATAATTTAATAAAAAAGAAATGAAGGAATGATGTACAGAATCTCCTGGAGATAACTTACAAGAAATTTTAGATGTTTACTGTTAAAGATAGCAAATCGTGAAAAATTCTATTCCGAAATAAACAAACATAGATGTTCAGCGGGGTATGCATAAATCACTACTTCGAATAAGTGGTATATTAGCTAAGCCATGAAACCTATTTCGCAGTAAAGAGTACAACATAAAAATATTGTACCTGGCTTAGTTATCATCGAAGACAGATATGACTTTGCTGTTTTATTCTAAAAGTAGTGTAGTAAATTTTAAGATAAGAAATCGAAAATGGGCCTTTTGTTTGAGAATTTTGTGTCCTACTAACGGTTTTGCATAATACAGCCCCCGATCTTTATACATTTTCAAAATCAATCGAGTTCAGACGCGCAAGTGGTTAAAACCCTTGACTTCACTAGTCTGGGATAGTTCTGACAGTGAAAAGGTGGATTAACGGTAGGTCCGAGAGTCAGTGAATGATATATACGTTGTACAAAAACTAAACTCATGGGGCAACAGTCCGCTGTGGACCAAGGCGGCGGGTACCCATCTCCGCTTTCTTGATTTGGGGGTGTAATGATGCGCCTTCGAATATGTAAAAATGTCATAAAATATGAAAGTTTAAGTCGATCGAGGCTGTCATCATTACATTTATTGAAAAATTTGGAAACGACGGCCGAAAGCGGTACGTTAATTAAAGAACGGGCCGGTCTTGTGTGATGTAAGGTATTGAATAGTCCTACGGCGGTGGTCAACTTGGGAGGTTGATCGCCAGACGAGATTAAGAGAAGATGTCGCCAGGGTTTGACATTACACGACAATGACTGTGTTTTCAGATTTACAACGGTGGCATGTGAGAACCACGGGCGTCGTGGGAGGTTTTTGCAAGCTTGTTTCCCGTGGGATCGTATGTTAGTTGAGCAGGGGCGGTAATTTAAATGATGGTGGAGTAAAACAAGCGAATGAGGTGGTGGCATGTTTCAGAATTGGTCTAAAAGAATTTAGAAGGGGGAGACAAGGAAGAAGGATGGGCTTCAAAAATATATAAATTGAGGAGTTTGAAAAAACCTCAGGGCTCTCTCTCTCTAGCCCTCTCTCTCTCTCTCCTTTCTTCGGAGATAGCCGATTCTACGATCTCTCAGGGAGAGACCTTTTTCTTGATTTTTGGCGTTATCGGACGGAACGGAAGTTCCCCGTTGCCTATTGAGATTGGTGTGCTACGACGTGAGGAAAATCTGTTAAATTCCCCAAATAAAGTCTGATTAGTGAAATATTGGTGTGTGTGCGCGAAGTGATTTAAAGGCAGCAGCAAACTCCCCAGACGATAGAAGCAAGAGTTCCCCGGCCCCACGTCAGAAGTGAATCTACAAGTGCACCGAAATACGACGTATTGAGCGAGGTCCAAATAATTCATTTGTAAAGATCAGTCTGGTTCTTTTTGGTAGAGGTTTTGATTTTGTTTTTTAAAGTTTGGTTTACGAATAGGTGACAATAGTTGATAGACGAATTTAGTGGTATTAGATGTTTGGTTTAATTATTCTGTGCTCCCTGCCTTGTTTTTAAAAGTAATCTTTTAGAACCATACTTTTTTTAGTTGAGAATTTCGTTATGTATGGATAAGTGTTTTGTTACGAAAGTGTTTAAGATAAATACGATCTCTCAGGGAGAGACCTTTTTCTTGATTTTTGGCGTATCGGGACGGAAACGGAAGTTCCCCGTTGCCTATTGAGATTGGTGTGCTACGACGTGAGGAAAATATGTTAAATTCCCCAAATAAAGTCTGATTAGTGAAATATTGGTGCTGTGTGCGCGAAGTGATTTAAAGGCAGCAGCAAACTCCCCAGCGATAGAAGCAAGAGTTCCCGGCCCACGTCAGAAGTGAATCTACAAGTGCACCGAAATACGACGTATTGAGCGAGTCCAAATAATCATTTTGTAAAGATCAGTCTGGTTCTTTTGGTAGAGGTTTTTTGATTTGTTTTTTAAGTTTGGTTTACGAATAGGTGAAATAGTTGATAGAAGAATTTAGTGGTATTAGATGTTTGGTTAATTATTCTGTGCTCCCTTGCCTTGTTTTTTAAAGTAATCTTTTAGAACCATACTTTTTTTAGTTGAGAATTTCGTTATGTATGGATAAGTGTTTTGTTACGAAGTGTTAAGATAAAATGTACAAATGTATAAAAATTGTAAATAAATTAAGTTTAATTTAAATTTAAATCAACTCTCTGTTTTAATTGTTTAATATTTTTAGTTTACTTGTTCGTCATTGCTAATTACGTCCTGAACTACGGGTTATTAACAAATAATTTTAAAACACCACGCACCCAATTACCCCTTTATAAATAATTTATCTACTACCCAACTAATTCACGCCCGATAAGATAACTTTGGACGGGCAATACGACAGTGGGCTTGGGATGCCATACAGAATATGTCTTAGTCAGGTGGTCAACCTGACGTGGTTGACCCCCAGAGTTTAGTTCCCTAGCATGCTTGGTACTCATTTTATCGACACACTCAGGGGATGAAAGGCTGAAACGACCTTGTCCACTCGCAGGGTCGAACCCTGGACCTGTGGGATGGCAGCTTGATGCTTTTAACCCCTACGCCACCGGGCGTCATATACGCTGTATAGAAGTATGAAATAAGTGGGTTAAAAATTCCCTTCAAATAATTGTGTTCAAAACAGATTGGAGGAACTTCAGGAGAGCTTCTCCTGAGGAAATGTGAAGGCCTTCATTATGCGGGACAAAATTGAAATACATCAAAACAAAACTAATATTTTAGCCTTAATTTAACATTCGGGCGAGGATCGAAATGGCTTGGATATTGGCTTTCGGTATCGGCCCCGTTGGTTCGAGTCCTATTGTTGGCATGGATGTTTGTGGCCGTTCGGAATCGGTTTAAAGCAGTAGGTCCCGGGAGAATTAACCCTCGGGTAGCTAATGATCACTGTAGCACTCCTAACAAATCAACCTATTCCTTTATTAAAAAACTTTCCTTTTTCTGTTTGGGAGAAGTCAGAGAATCAAGTCCAGATTGCGTTTCCACTGAGGGTTAGGGGAGAAATATACACTTAGCTTGTAATAAAATGAACAAAGTTATTCGTATACAAACTTAGCTTGTATTAAAATGTCTTGCCTAAACCGACATTCTTAATTGCTATCCTTTAGGTAGACTTTTTCACATGATTGGCGCCATAAATAAGCCATCTGTAAAGGTTTTAAATAAATTATACCATCTACTCAAATTTAGAATTCTAGGAATTTCAAATATCAATTTGGAGCAATTACTATAGATTTGTGGATTCGCACCCCCATGAGTTCGCAGAAGAAAATTTTCCCGTTTACGATAAATGTTGAAAAAATATTTTGCGAAATACAAAAATCATCTATTCCAGAGTAGGATAAACTTAGGGCTATCTCATAAAGCTCCTTGAGAATTCCCTTCAAACAGAAATTGTTCTCAAATTTTTTCTTCTTTCTATGAGATATACCAATCCATGATTGCCAGAAAAAACCGCGCAGTACTAATTTCTCTCTTGTACAGCGTCCCATTATAAGAAAGCTAATAACGACTAAAACTCTGCCACACCCTCTCAGACTCTCCCAGTCTTTATTAAGGGAACTAGGCTCTCTCGGGTATCCAGCCGTTTCTCATGGTTACCGGACTGGTATGCTGACTATAACACAGAAAGCCTAATATAGTTTAATGAATTCTCACCGACTTGTAAGAGACAAAGGCAACCCATCCCCCAATGCCCCGGAATTCAATGGACTCTAGAGGTATTCCGTTGTATAAAATTAAATAATATTGTGTTCATAACACGGTAATGAATTCGATTTTGTTGCGGCTTTCTGTAAACTGTCAGTTAAATTCCCTGAAAAGTCAGTGATAACTTTACACGTAGTTCTGTTTGATAATATTTAATTGGGAATTTTCTATGAATATTTTACACTTTGAACTAAGAAAATTTTATATTTTCTGGATACTTTCCCCCGTTTTCATTTCTCCGACAGCCGTTGCGGTAATATCTTACCAAAATTAAATTAGATTCTTCTAAAAGTCATCTAAAATTTAGCATCTAATTCGATTTACTGCTGCCAATCGGATTTAAGTTTCCTACTTGTGTACATGCAATGTCTCACTTTTCTTTCTATAGACAGTATTTGAAAAACATCACTTTTTTCATATTTGCTTGTTTCACATTTGAAATTTAACTTTATTACGTATTTCTTATATAAGTAAACTGATGATATAACATATGATAAATAATATCATGATTGACAGTAAAAACTTTTGAGAAATTTTATGACTCTATCAATACATTACAATCTTACATTTTAATAATATGAAATTCCAGATAATTTAATGTTTCAAAAGACTTGTTTGGTAGTTGATGGGGGAGTACAATAGTAAAGGAAGTATAATTTTATCAAGGTATTATTCCTACGCAACGTATGTATCGAAGTTAATGTTTATATATATATATATAAACAGAGCTGAACTCTTAACTATGAACTTTAAACTTCATAAAATGTTATTTGTAAACGCATATAATGTCTGCGCAAGAGGGCGCCGCTAGCACGAACATTATCACGACCCCTCTACTCTGTTTGGGGAGAACATTAAGACTCCCGCTTTGGATTCCGTCGTAGACGGACTACGTTTTTTTTTCAATTCTTTGTTAATAAACCTTAATTGTTTTTGTTATTTACGATGGTTTCTAGTTAGTTTATGTTGTGGATGTTTTACTCCAACCCCGTGCCCCACAACTTGGTGTCTGAAGTGCGATTAGGTATGAATTAGAAAGTGGTCGGCGAGCACACGACGTGAATCCCCATCAACGCATTACGATGCAACGGACTCCGAACTGAAGTAAGATCCTTCTATTTTTATGAATTACGATAGTGACTGTTTTGTTTCTTCGAATTACGGCTAGTTACGATAATTCTATTTATACGATTTACGAGCATTATTTTATGTTTACGAATAATTACGATTTTTGCTACGATTAACGATTCTAAATGGAAAAAATGAAATTAGCTGATATTCCCCGAATCAAAGCAAACTTGAAGTCTGCTTCTGTTAAATCTATAAAATGTTTGCATAATTTTGTTTATGAAACTGAAGGTGACCGATTAAATCGGAAACGGTTTAATTTTCTGGCTTTGACTACCAGAAAAACGACGAACATTATGAAAAGAAATTAACTTTTGCTGTGAAACACGTTAGGCTTGCAAATTTAATTACAATTTGCAATATTTTATGTATTGATTGTGACGGAAATGAAACTGTTCTCGCTACTCGAATTCTCGATAGCCTATTAGATATTGAAACGCTTAAAAATGATAATTTTGAATCTGATAGCGACAATTCTGACGACGAACACGTGAATGAAGAAATTCGTAGCGAAGTTAGCGAATTAACCCGTGTAGAACCATCAGTAGATAAATTTTCTAAATTTACTATTTCCTATCATGATATCGAAGACAGTTTGAGAAAGTTTGACGGAAAGATAATTATTCCATCGAAAAGTGGATAACTGATTTTGAAGAAACGGCGGGTATTTGAGCATGGAATGATCTTCAAAAATTAATATTCGCGAAACGATCATTAACTGGATTAGCGAAACTCTTTATTCAAGGTGAATCTGGCTTAACTTCGTGGGTTAAGCTTAAATTAGCTCTTGAACAAGAATTTGCCTCGAAGTGCACAAGCGCCCAACTCCATAAAATGTTGACGAAACGTCGTTTAAACAACGAAGAATCTCTGCAAGAATATTTTCTGGTCATGAAAGAACTAGCAGGCAGAGGTAACATCGAAACAGAATCCCCAATTCAATATGTTATAGATGGTATTCCCGAAAAACCGTCTAACAAAGTAATTCTTTACGGTGCGAAAGATTTAACAGAGTTCAAGGAAAAATTAGGTATTTACGAAAAAATACGAAATCATACTACGATTCCATCTGAACCACAAACGATAAAAAAGAAAAAAACATTTCACCCCTCTTTCAGACGTGTCTGCCCGCTTTCAGCGTTTTAAAAACTGCGGTGATAAAAATCATAGTGTTTCCCCATTTAAAGATCGCGGAAGAAAATGTTTCAATTGCAACCAGTTTACGAATGACCACGTTTCTGCTAACTGTCCTGTGAAAAATAATAAAAACCCCAAGTCAAGCCATGAATATCAGTCGCAGTGTTCCCGAAGAGAAAAATTATCTTGTACAGATAAGCGTCAAGTTGAACGATAATAAGCTAACGGGTATTTTCGACAGTAGTTCCAGTTTGCATGTAATACGATCCGCTTTCTATGAAAGACTGTGTCTACCAGCTGTTTCTCCCCCCGCCATAAATCTAGTAGGACAAGGCTCTAAGAATGTGTTTACCAAGGGTTCTTTTATGCATAGCGTAGAAATCAACGGTCATTCCTTCGAACTGCTTTTTCACGTTGTCCCGAACGAAGCGATAACTTTTGACCTTATTATTGGCACCCCTCTGTTAGATTTCGCTGACGTTATTTTGAAAAAAGATTCTTTAATCATTCAGAAGCCGTCCAACACGAACAACTTTTTATTGTTGATGGAAAATTAACCCAACTTTGTTTCTAACGAAATAGATTTAAACCACATTAAAGATAAACAACGAAGAGGCACTATTTTTAAACCCGTACCTACATATACGCCAAACAAAACCGAAACCGTAGATATTTCTATGAATATAATTTTAGACGACGATATAACCGCCAAAATTAAAATTGCCCAAAAACGAGACGAAAATATTGAAACGGTTAAAACCTTGATAGAAAAGGGAAATGATGAAGAACATTTTGTCAAAAATGAAATTTTATATAAGTATAAAAATGGAAGAGAACTTTTAATGGTGCCTCAAGAAATGGAAAAAGAAATAATCAAACGAATTCATAGTAAAAATCATTTTGCATCATCCAAGACCGAAGACGTTTTAAATCAAAATTATTACATACGTAATGCCAGAAAACAAATTGATAACGTCATTGCCAACTGCTTAGAATGTATCCTATGTAACAGAAAAAGTGGCAAAGGAGAAGGTTTACTTAATCCTATCCCAAAAGAAAATTCACCGTTGAGCACGTATCACGTTGACTTTATAGGTCCTATGCCTTCTACGAGCAAGAATTATCAACATATTTTCACTGTCGTCGATGCCTTTTACAAAATTTGTATGGTTATACCCAGTAAAATCGACATCGTCATGCGACGCAATAGAAAAATTAAAGCTACAAAAAACTACCTTTGGAAATCCTTCACGAATTATCAGTGTCAGAGGAAGCGCATTTACTTCGAATGATTTTTGAGACCTATTGCGTAGAAGAAGAAATAGAGCATATTAAAATTACAGCAGGAATTCACCGTGGTAACGGTCAGGTTGAAAGGATGCATGAAACTTTAATTCCTATACTCTCTAAACTTTCAATTTCCGATCCAACGAAATGGTACAAATACGTGTCTATGGTTCAACGGATAATGAACAGTACCACTTCTCGAAGTACTAAATTCACACCATTCGAACTGTTGACAGGCGTGAAACTAAAAGGCATAACGGACATACGAGTGAAAGAAGTCTTAGAAGAAGAGTACCTTAACGCGATGATGAAAGAGAGAGATAAAATGAAGGAGGAAGCAAGGAAAATATTCTTAAAATTCAAGAAGAAAATCTGAATCCTATAATAAGAAGAGGAAAAGATCGTACAAGTACAAAGTAGGAGAACTGTGTGCAATCAAGCGCACGCAGTACGGAACTGGAATGAGTTACGACAGAAATTCCCTAGGTCCCTACCAAGTGACCAGTGTCAAGCCCCATGACCGGTACGATGTCGTCAAAGTCGGACAACATGAAGGTCCAAACATCACGTCCTCCGCTACCGACTACATGAAACCGTGGCATCCCCACTATCCCGATTCCAACGGCTGACGAGTTATCCCGCCATCCGATGTCAGCAACAGAGCACCCCCTGCATGGTCCCTTGTAAGTGTGTTCCATTTATTTCTTTTTCAGAGACTGTCAGTGCCTATTGTTTAATGTCATCCGAGGCCGCATGCCAGCTAGGATGGCCGATCTATAGGAAAGCAGAACTGAACTCTTAACTATGAACTTTAAACTTCATAAATGTTATTTGTAAACGCATATAATGTCTGGCGCAAGAGGGCGCCGCTAGCACGAACATTATCACGACCCCTCTACTCTGTTTGAAGAGAACATTAAGACTCCCGCTTTGGATTCCGTCGTAGACGGACTACGTTTTTTTTCAATTCTTTGTTAATAACCTTAATTGTTTTTTTATTTACGATGGTTTCTAGTTAGTTTATGTTGTGGATGTAACTCAACCCCGCGCCCACACACACACATATATATAATATATATATATATATATATATATATATATATAATGTGAATACTCACTGTTCTTTAGATGCTCCACCTTTAATCCGAATGATTCCCTTTGAAACTTGCAATTAGTATGAATCCTTAGAGGACCCTTTCATGAAAGTTCAATCTAAGTGGGTAGAGGAGCGAAATCAACTTGGAATAGCAAAGTCTCTCTAGAATCATTCTCATTTCTTTTTGAAATCAAGAAGCGTCCCTGTAGAGACACAATATTCGATGTGCGTGCCGGTTGCTTTTAGAAATCTAGGACACTAGACTACAAAGAAACATATTCCTTTTATGGTCTTTTTTCCGTTTGGGAAGATTTGTTTAACGCCTCGAAGTGTACTTTATTGACATACTTGGTATGCATAGTTACAGTATATGCTACATGATGAAAACATAAAAAAAACTTTTATAAAAGTTTTGAATGAACCTTTCATTTCCTAAATAAGGGATTTTAGACTAACTTCATTGATTGGAATATAATATATATATATATATATATATATATAATGTTATATGTAATAAAAATCCATTTTTAAATATGTTGAAAATTTGTGTATGAAATTTTTTAATCGACTTTTTTAATGCTTTCAAAAACAGAACCTGCTTTCATTACAGGATATGTTATTGTAAAATAGATCTGTTTATGTTTAAAAAATTTTAAGAGCTTACTTTATTTTATATTTGATTGCATTACACACAATCAAATTATACACAAAGCTAGAGGCGGAATTGCCTCGCGCTAGTGAAGTAATTAATTAAATATTCGTATTTCAACGGCAAAGTATACGTTCCATATTTTTTAATCCATTCATTTATTTACTTTTGCTATTTCTAATAATTCTAGCTGACATCGGTTGTTTCTTAACGATTATTTTTTCTGAAGAGCCTGCAGGTTTGTGTTTCTTGGAGGCATAAAGTTTTGACTTGAACTTTCGATAAAAAATCTTCTAACTTAACTTAGTAGTTGTACTGATAAAGTACAGGCAAAAATTAATATATGACGCAAAGAACAAAAGATTCATTGCAATTCTCACTGATTGAACTGTTTAAAGAGTGGAGAAACAGAATATCTACTAAGAACTTAATCACTCAGTGCTTCTAACTGAAGCTTCCACTACCAGAAGAACGTTACTACATAAAGATTATCGCCATTTTACCGTTCTTCTGATAGTTTCTTTCCTGTATAAGTTGAATTCCCTCCAGTAAGTTCAGTTAAAATTTGATTTGACGTCAAATCCATCTGTCTGGACACTCGTTGATACCTTTCGGCTAGATCATCGAATGATATCTTTCTTCTGCTAGCACGAGTGAATACATTTCCTTGATTCAGATCTTCCTTTGATTATGTAGTTCGTCGTTTATTTTCCAAATACTTTGGAAATTACTAGATAAGTGGTCGCTTATTTTCGCTTTCTTAGATGAAGATTGTGGAAGATTTATGACGCATACTACAAGAAAATGCGAATTGGGCAGTGAACTTGGAGAAAAGTAGTTAAAATATAAAATAATAATGCATAGTCACTCATATAAAGCATATTTGAGTAGGTATGCATCAACAGAAATGAAAAGAGTTTCGTTCATTAATATTACCTACATTCAGCGTTTTACAAATATTATATTAAGTCGTGATGCCACATTTTCACACATTGATATAATAAAATTAGGATCTTATCTACTGATATATTCAACAGAATGTTTTCTCCCCCCCCCCCTCCCTGTGAGGACTGCCGAGTTATGTGTCTTTCGATCAAATCAATAATCTGCTTCTTTAAACATATAGAGTTTATTCTAAGACAGAGCACAGCACAGACTAACATAGGACGACTAGTCTATATATATAAAACAGTTCCGTAACTGACTGACTGACTGACTGACTGATTGACTGACTGACATACAATGCACAGACCAAACCGCTGGACCTAAAGGGCTGAAATTTTGCATGGCGATTCTTCTTATAGTGTAGGGGTGCACTAAGAAAGATTTTTGAAAAATTCTTCTTAGATTTTTTAAAATTAAATTTTTAAGCTTTTTTAGTAACTTTTTTTAAGTTTGCATTTAAAATAATAATTTGAGGGTCATAAATTTATATCACGAGAAAGATCATAAAAATTCCTTTAAAACGAAATCTTTTTTGAATCTTTACCTCTATTTTCTGATTTTTGGTGAAGTAAGATTAATTTTTAGAATTTAATTTATTAAATGCTGATCACGTGATTTCTTTTTCTGGTACTTTAAATAAATTTATCGTCACGTGCATAACAACTAAATAGACAAAAAAATATTTTTTCTCTTGCTAATGCGGCAGACGATTGGGCATTATCCAAAAAAATATTAAAATACAATAAAAGACATTAAGTTCCTCAAACTGTACTATATTCTTTAGTATGCCCTATTACATTTAATTTGAATATTTTCTTCTACATTATTTTGTCTATAAAAATATCCCTTACGATTTTTTTAAAAAATATATTTTTTTGTTTTTTTTATATACATTGATCGTTGTATGTATTATAAATATATATAGATGTATTATAAATATATATATATATATATATATGTATTATAAATATATATATATTTATTTTTTTTTTACATTAATTGCACCGTTGCATTTAATTTGAATGTACTCCGTAGAGAAGTGCGGGTTTTCAGCTAGTTTGCATAACACTATTTACATGAAAAATAGAATAAAATTATCTCAAACGATATAAGTTCCGAAGGATATATCAGACACACCCGGAGTCTACAATAACCTCCGACGCTCTCCCTAGTACCACTTACCTTGCTATAGGTGGAGTTATCTCGCCTGCGACGCTAATTCGCCTGTCTCTACAACCCCCCCCCCCCCCCCCCCCCCCCCCCCCCCCCCCGCCACCTGCACATAATCCTGTGTTAAAGCCTGTACTTTTAAAACACAATTGCGATATTACTTATTGCTCAATAGATAAACAAAGCCACCATTTCATATAGCTGATGAATTCAATTCAGTCAACGATGGTTATTCAAGCCTCTGTCCATCATTTCAACTCCTGCCTTATACCTATCTTTTAATTTCTGCCCTTGTCATATAGCCGTTAGCGTCACGAGCTTGCTCAAAATTTGTTCGGATTCAATGAGTATTCTTACAGCTTGTTGAATAAAATGCTCTCAGATTACGCAAAGTCTTTAAATATGGTATCTAAACAAAGGTATATCACTAAATTAAATATTCAGGTACAGCCCGGAAATGTTTATTCAGTATGTGACCCGTATTTATTGACAGAGGAAGACTGGAGTTACGATACAAGACGCTGGCTGAAGTAACCTATCCTGATATCTATACATATCTCAACATAGTAATAATCATTCTCAACGAAAGAATGATTATATTCTCTTAAACCTTGCGAAATATTGAAAAAAAGTGTTAAAATACCTATTACATACAACTAATATGAAGAATTTTATAAATAAACTTAAATTATTTAACTCAAAATGAAGGTATCGTCCAAAAAACACATGCAAACGCATAGGAACGGCTTCTGTTTCTGTCACCCGATAATCACGTGATCTATAGTAGACGAAAACTGACGTAGCTAGTGACGTTGCGACGTTTCGTCTTATATTGGTTTCTCCATGATACAATAGCCAACAAAACGCGGTTTGAGTGTGCGAATGTCCTCAGAACAAAGCAGGGGTAAAAAAAAGATATTTTAATTAACGTAGTTTTTTTAAGCTACTCTAGAAAATAGCCTCATTGAAGTAGATGAAAATATACCAAAGGATAACGACCGAGTAGCTAATAAATAATATTAAAGAAGGATCACTTTACCACATTATTTTAAAATATCATTTTGATTTATTGATTTCAGACTTTAAACAACCCATAATATGTAAAAGAAATACCCCTCCAGTTTCCTAGTTTTGTTGTTGTGGTTGTTATGAGTGTACTAATCCTGCTATTTTAAAGATTTTCAGTGAATCATATTTTTTTACAGGACTGTATCTCAGATATTTTAACATGAAGTTGAAAACCATTGCTCTATTTTTTGGAATGCTGGTAATCTTGGGAATGGCCAGTGGATCTCCTTACTTTGTAGATGGTAAGTATCTTTTGCTATTATTTAAAATAGCTTTTTAAAAAATATTATATAATTTATCATATAATTTTAATTATATATTATTTACTATACATTATTTTATAATTTTAATTATTACTTTTAAATTTTAATGCATACATTATTTTAAATTTTATACATATTTTTAACCTAATGCTTTACAAACAACTGCTTTCAATTTGTGACTTTTTTTTAGCTAGGCTTTTTCAGCATTCACTACTTTCCTTGATATTTTCGTTTCAAATATTGTCCGTTTACATTTTTTCAGCTAATACAGTTTGAGGCAATCAGCACTCAATACTTTCCAACTATTGATCTATTCTTATGATGTACAGTGGCTATCTCACGATCCTTTTTATTATACTTATTTGCTTGAAGTGGCAACGACAGGGTGTTTCGTTACCAGTTTCTGTTTACTAGGGAAAATTAGACAGACGGTAGTCTGTCTAATTTCTGATCCTGTTTTTTTTAGTATAGTGTACGGCCTAAGGAACATTACTTGCAGCATAGTTAGGGATAATAAGCATTTGTTTAATTTATTCTTGTAGGAACTGACATGAATACAAACATATTTTCTATATGTCGTAGATTTCTTGTCTATTAACTGAAGTGCATAATTTAGTTAACTGATCACTTGGTTAATCAATACACATATAAAAGTAGTACTTAGAAGTAGGGGGAGGAAATATTTTATGTTGAACTTGACAGAATGTCAGTGAAGGTCAATCTTAAATGGTTTACGACCAATGAACTTCAGGACTATGATCGAGTATCTTAGATGATATTATTCTTGAGATAAGAGAAATACTACAAGAAATGCAAATGCAGTTATTCAAAGTAATTTTATTCTCGCTTTATCCAATACTTGCTTGCCTTTGGGACAAGACGATTTCTTTTCCCCTCTGTGCTCCTAACATAATTTTGGTACGCCAATTCATTCGATGTTTGGAGGAGTGCTTATAATAGAGACTAGAGATGTAAAAAAATATATGGCCTGAATTTATGGGTTCAGTGAGCAAAAACAATGGGAAGGAAAGACACAAAGATGAATGCGAGGACGATACGATTGAAGGAAATCGTAAATACTTTTAAAGTAGATATGAGTCGAAAAAATCCTTTTAAGTCAGATCATTATATATATATATATATATATATAATGATAGATCATATCTGTAACGTTTTCATGTTGCATTTTCATATAAGATTTAATTTTTCCCTCTAATGTTTCATTATTTCTTTCATATTCCTAACAAATAAAAGATTGAATGGAGAGGGATCCTATGAGGGGCCCCCACTCTGATTGATTAATATATATATATATAAATTATATATATATATAAATTATATATATATATTTATATATATATAATGATAAGATCATATCGGTAACGATTCATGTTGCATTTTCATATAAGATTTAATTTTTTCTCTAATGTTTCATTATTTCTTTCATATTCCTAACAAATAAAAGATTGAATGGAGAGGGATCCTATGAGGGCCCCCACTCTGATTGATTGATATATATATATAATGTGGGATGCCCTTGGTGTGAAGGAGTATTTGCATTCATTAAAGCAGAAATAACTCCAAAAATTTAACAATAACGAGTGTATATTTATTTAAGTATAGCAAAAAGAAAGAATGAAAGCTTCTACAAGCGTATGACTCCTATGTCGTCTTGCGTCCGTCTCTCCTGTCTCTCTCGTAACAGCCAGCGAAACCCTTCTTCCCCCGACATAATCTCTCCTCTCGCGGACAAGGGGGGGGGGGGTCATTGCCCTCTTTGGCATCTCGGCACTGCAACTCTGGTGTTAGACGTGGGGAAGTGCACGGATTCATCTCATATATATATATATATGTGTGTGTGTGTGTGTGTCTGTACAAGAGATTGTCATTAAATATTATAGAGAAATTATTATGAAAGATATCGAATATTAATAATTTTTTCTTCTGGAACTGTTGGATTCTTATGTCATCCTGACATAAGAATCCAACAGTTTGAAAGACCCTAATTAATAACAACTTTTGTGATAAATAGTGAGAGTTGCGGTATGAGTGATTCATTTCATATCATAGTCAGTGGGAAGAGACTTATTTTAAAATATTTTATATACCATTATAGATTTTTTAATTTTGTCTACATTTTTATGTGAATTTGGTATGTATACCTCATTTTGTTTTTCACGGGGGATCGTGATCCAAATAAAATCAGAGTAAAAAATACAGTGAATATAAAAAATGGAAACATTTTTCAGAAAGGAGATTGTAGTAATAATATTACGTTATTTCAAACAAATCATAGTAAATAACTAATTAAATCTTTATTTGAGGATTATTCAGTAGAATTTTTTTTTCATATTATAATATTCTATATGTAATGAAATGCGCATATGAAAAGTAAATTGACCTTCAGGAAGAAAATAAGTGGTGTTCAAGAGTACAAAATTGTTAAAAAAAAGAACTTTACTAACACATGATTATTAACCATTTGTCGCAGGCTGATAATCATACTCTTGTCCCTTCCATTTTTGTTAGGTTTTTTTGGGTTGTCAGTTTCTTTATCACTTTCTGACAACATACCCAATTGTTTGCGTATAGGTAGTATTTTATCATTTCTCAAGACATTTTGACCATCGTCTTCTTACTCCAATAAAGAAATTCTCTCAGTAAAGGGGAGCCAATTATACTTATTTCCGGTGTTTTGTTTTGACAACGAAGCCTGTAGTTAATGGTTAAGATTATTGTCGATTTGTTTATTATTTTGATAGTCCGTCGTACATGACCTCAGTGCCTGTTTTTTCGTTCAAGTCGTTCATCAGTGGTTGTTCAGTTGAGAGCACTACCGTCAGCTTTTGTTCCATAATGGCTAAATAGATCGGAACCTACAGTTTAAAGTCGATTCCGAACGGCTACAAATAACCATACCAAGATGGGGACTCTAATCCACAGGCTCTGGACTGAATATCAGCACTAAATCTATTTGGCCATCGCCCGGCCGTTCAACAATGGGATCATGCGTGAAAGTAAAATAACCGATATACTGTCCTCTGAATCCCAAATGTAGAGGAACCTGCAGGGTTGAGAAACTCTAATCATTATCATTTTTATAAGAAGTCACAAGAGCATCCCGTATTATGCCATCTTTGCAGAGATCATTGTCAACCAGCAATTTATCAGTATGTGAAAAAGATAACTCATTGAATCCTGCATTACCCATTGCATGAGCTGAAGTGGTGATATTGGGGATATATCGTATCTGAGGGTAAAGGATCATTACTTTTCACACATTCAGGATAAATAGCTTTCGAACCTGATTTAAATTGATGATTTGAATTCCGATTATGCCAATGCAACATGTGTCATACAATGAGGGAAAAAGAAAAGAATTTCACATTTAAATAATTGTTAGTATTTTCTCCTGATGTAGTTAATCCAAAATGTTTTCGAATGTTCAGCATGTAATGTAAGTTTTAAGTGGGGCAATTGTGGTTATTGTTGTTTATCCCAGGAGGCAGCTTCGGTTTTAATTAGCACCACAAGGGTCAGAGTCCAACACGGCTACGATCCGGTCCCGTAATTTTGAACCGAGTCAAGTGACGAGATCGGTACACCTGACCCCTCACCTCCAGAGGTAAATCTGAGAACTTGGAGAACATGCAGCCACGACAGATTTTTTTCTGCACCAGCCGCCTTTGGTGTACACGGCGGGGGATATGTCAGCGACGAACATTGAAACCAGTAACGTTCAGATCCTATGCTCGCTGCCTTGCAACTGAACCACCACGCCTGCAATTGAGGGGCAATTGTGGCTTGGTCTACTGCAGTGATTCTCAACCTGGGAGGCGTGAAGGATTTCAAGGGAGAGAAAGGGGATAGCTAGCAAAAAATATGTGTAGAATGTATTTTATTAGCATTACTTACGTTTTTTAGGTCTAGGGGGGGAAGACATAGAAAGGTTGTGAATCATTGGTCTAATGGGTGCATTAAGGATATCGTATACGCTGCAAAACTGTAAATTTTATATTAAGGTGCTACAAAAAGGGATGGACAGGGGCACAGTCTTATTCAGAAGGTCATTGATTTTATATTTTTTCCCCTTCAAAGAACGTTTAATCTTGGAACAAAATATTTACTGAACATGAATAAGAATAATAGGAAACATAGTTCTAAACAATAATACAAAAGAGAAGTAACGAGTATGGAAAACGATTGTTAAGTTCTTAATAGGCGGAGGAGAATTTAGGCGTGATTGTCCCTATGAACAATGCAAAAATGTATTTTAAGTGAGATATGCAAGACTAACCATAAATTATATTTAATTTATACATTTGCTGTTTGTTTTTAAAAAATATTTAATGACGCTAATAACTTTTGCAAAATATACCGATAACTGCGAAATTTGTGGATTTGAGATTTTAAAAGATATATTACAATCTTTTCATGTAAATATAATATAATACGGTAAACACGATGAATTGAGACGTCAGTAATGTTTTTGTTCATCAACTATAAACTGGGAAATAAACTATTCACCACATCCAATTTGCAAAACTTTCAAAGAAGAAGTTTGGTGTTTCGTTTAGTGATCTCTTCTGTTATGTAAGGTAAACATCCTGAAACTCATAAAATCTGTTAAAATTCCCAGTTCATCAGAATACACAAGGGATTGCTTTTTAACAAACGAAAAATCTCATCCAAAAAAATCATTTCATATTGTCTATTATTCAGATGAATACAAAAGGTAAAAAAACCATGAAAAGTTCCCCTGAAAATCAGTTTTCGTATGGTTTTGTATTTTACGTACTGTAAGGGCTAATGTTCAATTCCCACTTTCTGTTATAAAAAACCCATGCACATAAACACACGCACATTCCAAGAATAACATTAGGATACATACATAGATTGGCGTTACGCGTTAATACTAAAACGCATAGTAAAGAAAAATAAAGGTTTTCTTTATGAAACGAAATGAAGCATAATCCCATTGGTTCTGTAATTATATCATATAAGGGTCATATAAGGGGTATCCTTGTGGTAAAATACCGTTCGAGATAAAATTTTTACGGAAAAGAATCAGGAGGTCAAATTCCAATGTTATATATTTTTTGCCTCGTTTAGTTATTCTGTACCAAACGTTAAATTTCATGTTTGTCTAGTCATCTGAAGTTTCCTGGCAGAATCAGAGCCAGTCTTTGAGTAAAGGGTGAATCCCTGATGGCAAAAATGTATTTTAGGGTCCTAACAAATTTCTTAGCAGTGAAAAAGGAAAATAAGAAGAATGATAAATAAAGTAAAATAAAAAGCAATCAAAGACATAGTAACATACTTAAATTGGGAAATTCTTTATTGCCTTATCATTTAGAATATTAGAAAAATTGCACTTTTGTAACATAGTCTCGATACTTAATACAGAAAATGCATTTCATCGCTCTGCATACATCGTAATCGCAGTAATTTTAATTTCCTTTATTTTACTTAACGGAAGTTCGGCAATTACTAAAAGAAAATGATAACAATAATAAATAAAGTAAATAAGAAAGCAATCAAGACACATTAATATATTTAAATTGAGAAATTCTTATTGCCTCATCATTAAGAATATTAGAAAAATTACAGTTTTTGTAACACAGTCTTTCTAGATACTTAATACAGTAAATGCATTTCATCGTTCTGCATACATAGTAATACGAAGATAATTTTAATTTCCTTTAGATTACTAAACGAAAGTTCTGCAATTACTATTGTCACAGGCAATGTACAGAAAATTCTTTGGACATAATACATTTAGAAAAAGTCAATGTAGTTCTTATTCATCATACTTAGTAATCTTATTTATTGCAATATATCAGCGCATAAATTACCTATTTTTTGTTCAAAATCAATATTTTTGATGAAATAACATTTCGAATCAAATCTTTGTCTATATCTTTGTATAAAATGTCACAAACTCCTATGATTGTTTTTTCAATTTCAGTGCTTTCTAATTTCTTTGTATTGGTTATTACGAGTAAAATTTCATTATAATCCTAGTTTTTTTTTTGGCTGTCCTTAATACCATGATATGGTTACCACAACCACAGTTGTGCTGTTTCCATAGCATTTCTAGTTCTGTGTTTAGACAGCGAAATTCAGGCAGAGTTCGTAAATTAAATTTATCTTAATTAATTAAATCAATTTTGTTACAAATTTTTTCGACATCTTTTTTTCTTTCCCTTTTTCTGGGGTCATCTACAGTCCAGGACCCGGGTGCCTTGCACTCGCTGCACACCTGTGGTCGCCCTGGGTAGAATGACGTCGTTCTCAGTATTGTAGGTTTTGAGCGCGATGTGAACAATTTATGAATTCCTATCTTGATCGGATTCAGGATATCTCATGACTGTAAAAACCTGCAGTATTTCTACGAATACTAGCAGTAACCGATGGTTTTGAACACTAAGAAGAGAAAGACAGTAAATTGTTACAGTTTAAGTGTATGCGAACCTGTGTACTTAGCTATAATTACCACTTGTGTAATATTTCACAATGCTGTATTAAAAGCGTGCACTTGTGTAAACTGACGAATAGAGGCAAACATTCAACAAAGCCATTATGACTTAAGAAACACAGACTTTATTTAGTGTCCTTAGTGGGTAATCTTATTTAAACATGGATACACCTTCAAGCTGTTATTCGGAACGAGAGAAGATGCGTTCAAATGTCATTAAGGTCATCCAGTAGAATAAACAAGTTGGGATAATTACCTAGAGCTGAATAGAAAAAAATTAAAGTCAACCATGCCAACAATGTTTTCTGTAGCAAAATACTATTGGAGAAAGCCCCAGAACTAAATCATTAAATAATAAACCATTTGAGAATACTAGTTTTAATATATAATTCAATAAAAGAAGGATAAGTAATAACAAATATTTTAATTAATCAATGGCGTAACAGGTTGTATATAAATAAATTCAAAAATATACAAGGGGGAAATCATAACTCTATTGATTATATTACATGTTAGCCAAAAATGATTTCTATACTTTTCATTGATTTACCCTCTTAAAATACGACTTTATATGTTTATGAGTTTCCTATTCAAGTTATTTCATAATTTGAGAAGGATGTCCGTAAATGGTTCTTTATACTCGTTTTGAATAGAAAAAGATAACATTTCTTAAATGAATTAATCAAGAAAAATTTCTTGTTTGATAATAAGGTTGTTAAAGATGATCAAGTAATGACAGGAGATAACTAAGTTCACATGCCCTAAGTCACATTCCGCAAAATAAAACGTGTCAGCAAGCGATAAATAAAATTTACGATGTGATTGTAACTATAAAGGAAGTTTTTAACGCCATTAGAACATTTTATTTTTATAGCTAGATTTCTCTATCCTATCATTTCATGTTAATTTTGTCCTGATTGATCACTTTCCAATTACTACAATGTCGTCACTGTTAGGAGTATAAAGAGATAGTTTCAGATAAAGAAGTATCGCAGAATATCATAGCCTAACGCACAACACTTAAAAGAAGAAAAGCTGTCATTAAAGCTTGGTGATTCATCACAAGGGAAATCTATGTATAATTTCAATTATTTTATTTGACAACAAGTGATTATAAAGTAATTGCATTTTTACCTTCTTTCGGGAGAACTTGAATTCACCCTGAGTCGTACGCTCTCCGTGCTTTCTTAAAGTCATTTTGGACATACCTTTCTGTTCATTCCTTTCTATTCACACCATTCTGTTTATACACTCATGGACAAAAAAATTAGCGCACTAAGAAGGAGTCGTCAAAATGAAACGAAATTTTACATACGTAATGACTACTTTGATATAAGTAAATGATAAGAAAATCAAAGAAAAAGGATAATTTATTTCAGAGAAAACGGCAAAAGAACGGAGGAGTTAATACTCCGTTGAACCCCCTCTAGCGCGAATGCACGATGCGATACGATCGTGCATTGAGTCATACAAGTTCTGTATGATGTCTTGAGACATTTCGTTCCATATTTGCTGTAACCTTGCCTCTAGTTCGTTCAAATTCCTGGGATGCCCAACTCGTCGTCCCCAATGATCCCAGATATGCTCGATTTTCTTTATAATGGCAAGTTAAAAAATAAAGAGAGTGGAAAAAAATGTCAAGATTAACTCCAATACTATCAGGAACATTCTTTATCGCCAATTTTTCTGAATGAAATACCATCGCTTTACCCACAGTGCCCATCAATCTGTGAGACTCCATCAGGACAAAGCTAGCAGTCACACATCAAAAATCCACTGCAAATTTCCTAAAAGAAATGGAACAAAAAACTGGTATGAAGGCCATACCCTTCACTGATATCCCTACTAAATCTCTCGATGTATCACCTATGGATTTTTGTGCTTTCGGACTTTTAAAATCTGCATTATCCAAACGTCGTCCCAAAACCCTTACAGGACTCTGGAAAGCTGTTCAGGAGGAATGGGATAGAATACCTCTTCTGACACTTCAAAAGGCATTATTATCCTGGAAATTGCGGTGTCGAAAGATAGATCAGAATAAGGGATGTCAATAGAACATTTAAACACAAGAATTTTATGTAATTTAGTTTTGTGAATACATATACATCGTCTAAAAATGTGTGAACAGCCTCTGTATTTAGTTGCTAAGCCAGGCCTATTCTTTGGGCTGTCTGGGAGAGAAAACTACTGCATGAATTATTTCATTTTGGTCTTAAACAAAAGATTTTAATCTATAGATGTGTCAAATATGGTTTTTGTAACCATAATCTCTATTAATAGCGATAATTTATAATCTAAAATTGCTTTCTGTGCATGCTCAGCGACATGTTTAAATCTGGCTTTAGATACTCACTAAGCATGAGGCTGCATAAACTACTGCATAAATACTGTACTAATTAGATATAACTAAAATTTAAAACACATTAACATAATGATTTTAAAAATACATATTTAATAAAGTGAATCAAATAATACTTGTAGGAAACAAGGGAAAATAAAAAGAGTGAGGAACAAGACTTCAGTTTATACAAATAGGCCAAGAAATTCAAAGCAAGTTTTTACCTAGATCAATCATTCATAAGATTATAACCACACTTCCAATTCTTTCATCTATGGTACTAATGAGATCAGGACTGGCAGTCAAATAAAAATTTCCAGAATTTCCAATTTATAATCTTATTTCCTTTGCTTTTTCTATATGAATCACATGCTGCATACCAGGTTCCTTGAATACATGATATTATAGACAGCTAAAAATAGAAAATAGTCAGTATACCATGGGATTGTCAAAATACAGTCTTTAATATATGTACAAACTTTATAAAATATATTGTCAAAAAGATTGCTAAAAATGTAAATATTATAATAAGTAGCAGGTAATCAAATGTTAAAGACAAGTGAATTATTTTAATGAGTGATCTGCTTACTTCATAAATAGTCCTTAATATTATGTACAAACTTTATAGTATATTGTTCAAAAAATTGCTTAAAATGTAAATATACAATAACCTAGCAGTAATCAGATGCTAAAGACAAATGAATTATTTTAATGAGTGGTCTGCATATTTCAAAATACTTTGTAATTGATATTTTACTTTCAAACAAATATTTAACCATTAAATAACTGTTCGAGTCTAAGACAGACAATTACTTTAAACTCAAATAAAATGCAATTGCAAAGTTGATAGTAAGGAGAGAAAAATTACTGAAATTTCACCTAAGCAGACAGCTAATTGTATTTTATCCTTGTATTCATAAGCTAGTGATTAACTGACGCTTCTTATAAATTTGACGATTTAATAGAGTAGGTTTTCTAAATTTATGAAGTAAACTGTGAGATATAATCTTATAAACAACTTAAATACACTTATAATAAAAGGTTCAACTTCTTATATAAAATGTTCAGTAAACTTTAATAACAGAAATTTGAGCATAAATAAAGTTTACCATAATGTTTTATTATAAATACTCTAGTTAGAAATAATCTTACTGAAAGTACAAGGTAAGAACCATCAGTAAACACCAAATTTGGTCAACTATTCAATTTAAAACTTTCTGAACGATTCGATTAACTAAAGTAACTCAACCATTTAAATAAATAACATAAACACATCCATGATTTCAAAAAGTTTAAATACAACCATTCTATAAAGGATTCTAAATATACAGATTACTTATTGTGTTCTAAAAATAGAGAAACAGCAAATACAATTACAGTAGTTAAATTTATTATTTGAGGAAAGCTTTGGCTGTTTTTATAGAAGTTTAACAAAGTATTTTACTTAAATTTACCAAGTTACGCTTCATTTTGCTATGCACTTTAGAAAACTACTTGATGCTACTAATTAGTCAAGTACATCATTTTGTTTACTAAATAAAAATATATTACTAATAAAATAATATACTTACTCTGGAATTCGTCGTAATATTACAATCACGTGGAACGTGGAATGGCAGACAGACATCCATTTCTTTTTACCGTTCATTATTCGCCACACGTGCAAACATTTCGCCAAACCAGTTTCTGTCGTAGTGAATAATGGTGTTAAAAAGCAGCCAAATCCATGCTAATTCGCAATGCATAGATACATGTGAGAATATGGTAATAAATACTTCATAGTTTCGTTATCGGCAACCCGTACTTCAGCTTGTTCTTTGGGAGATGTTGGGGGGGGGGGGGGGGAACGCATTGAATTCAGTTAGGACCACCCTCCTCAGCGCATTGACTGCCGGATGGTCCTTAAAATATGAAATATTACGATTTTTTTGAAATTGAATAACATTAGAATTGAAATTTGAGTAGTATTCAAAAGTTATACAATAAGAAAAATAAATATAATATAAATAAAATGAGAAAAAAATATTGCATCGAATTTTTGTTATGGATCATATCATTATTAAAACCTATAGATTTTAACAATGATTAATGACAATTAGCCTTAACATATATGTTAAGACTAGAGACATAATCGGGATCTTCAGTTTCACAGTTTGCAAAAGCGGGAAAAAACCAACTTTCTTAAAAGTTTTCCACAATTTTCCAATTTTATCTGAACTTCTATTAACGTTTTAATTTATTTCAAGTTAAGTTGGGAGGGGCACGTGCACCCTGTGCTTCCCCGACACTACGCCTGTGGCGCTCCTTATTAAACATTTTAAAATGTTTAAACATTTTAGTAATTACTAAAATTCAAAATTACTTAATTACTAAATTAGTAATTACAAATTATTTATTAATTAGTAAATTACTAATTAATTAGTACTAATTAATCAACAACTAATTAGTAATTAATCATTAATTGATTACTACTAATTAATTACTAAAATTACTTACTTACTAATTAGTAATTACTAAAATTCATTGTGCTCTCTCCTTCTTTTAATGGAACATTGTTTGAAAAAAGCTTTAAAATTATTAATACCTTAAGGTATTTAATGATTTTAAAGCTTTTTTATCATTTTACGTGTCCCCCGTGCCTACCCGACGTAGAACGAGTTAGAACGACATACGGGTGACATTTTGCAGTAACTGAACGCAGTTGGGAGAACGTTCTTTTGCAATTGTTGGCCCAACAGCACTAATTTGCAGCTGGGCCAACCATATTTTGTAACCGTTGGCCCAACAGCTTTAATTTGCAGTTGGGCCAACCATATTTTGCAACCGTTGGCCCAACCGCTTTCATTTGCAGTTGGCCCATCTTAATTTCTGAAATTTCTGCCAACGGTAGCCATTCCCCAACGATGCCACGAAAATTTGCGGTTGGGCCAACGGTGTGTGTTACTTGGGATATATATATATATATATATACAGTCACCACCACTTATAGTGATCACTGGTTATAAGAATCAACTGTTTATAAGAATCAATATCACGAAAACAAAAACAAATGTATTATTTCCATGTTAAAATTTTCGCTTTAAAGAATCAATCCACCGGTTTTAAGAATCATTTTACACTATTCGCTTTCCTTTCATTTTTCAAAAATTGCCACTTAAACCTTCAAAAGGCACGAAGTTCTTTCTTTTTTTTAAAAGAAAGATAGATAAGATGGGATGGAATATAGGAGTAAAATTCACCCCTTTCTTTATTAGACATAACATAATAGTTTCCCCTTAAACGCTTTACCACAACACTGTCCTATTAGCTTGACCCGGGGGCATCTTTACTCGTCCGAGTCCGATTTCACTTTTCTCCACTGCAAACAAAAATAGGGACTCTCTTTTCCCACCTCCCACATCCTGGTTGCGGCTTCCTGGACCCTAAAACACATAAATCTTCGGCGAAATGTCCACTATCATTCAGGCAAACGTGACATTAGTAGATTCAACACGTTATCAAACCGAGAAACGTAAGCTAGAAGGTGAATCTTCGTCTGAGACATAAGTATTGAAAAAGTATAAGTATTGAAAGAGGTATAAACAGAATCCTGAAAACTTCATTACGTCAAACTACCGTAGAAAACTTTTTCTTGCTCCTTTCCTGTAGTTGAAATGTTAAAACTGTTAAGCAGGTATGTTGTAACTTGTAACAAATATTGTATTCTTTTCTTCTCTTACTATAATCATGTCTATCTACTTATAGGTCTAAAAATTAAGTTGTATTTTTCAAACTATAAAAAATAATTTTAATAAAAGAAAATTAATGTAAATTAAAGAGTATTTTATGGTAAATTATCTAATATATGTATATATAGGTGTGTGTGTTCCTGTCCAAAAACCTAAATTTCGGCTATAAGAATCAACCGCTTATAAGAATCCAAAACAGTAATAACAAACGTGATTCTTATAAGCGAAAATGATTGTATATATATATATATATATATATATATATATATATATATATATATATATATATATATATATATCAAGCTTGGTGTTCTTTGGTTAAGTACTTTTATTCAAACTTAATTCAATTATTAATCAATTCTTCTGTTTATAATGGATTGTACGGTGTCTGAGTGTGTTTATTTTATAGATCATACTCATCGGAAACAATCCATTGGTTTTTAGACAGTATTGACACCGCTGATGAAGAAATGCTGTCAAAAACCTTATTCATACTTTTCTTTTCATGTTGTTTGTTCCTGGCTGCAAGTAGCTTTAGAGCTATTACTGGTTTTCTCTTTCATCTTATTCTATTCATATATATATATATATATATATATATATATATATATATATATATATATATATATATATATATATATATATATATATATACGGGGGCTGTCCGTACAGGGGCTGTCGGTTCCGAGTATCCGAATTTAATTTATAACTAAAAAAATAAAATGGATATACATACTTCAGTTTAATCCCCTTCAAAGTATCGTCCTTGTGAAGCAACACACTTAGCCCAACGTTGTTGCCACTCTTGGAAGCAGGATTGGAAGTCGTTCTTTGGAATGGTCAACAGCTGTTCGATCGCTTTTTGTTTGATGGTCGTCACATCCTCAAACCGTCATCCTTTAAGCGTTTTCTTTATCTTTGGAAATGTGAAAAAGTCGCAAGGAGCGAGGTCTGGTGAGTAGGGAGGTTGCGGGACTTGAACGGTGCCATGTGAGGAACCACATGTGAGGAGTGAGCAGGGGCATTATCGTGGTGAAGCATCCATTTCCCAGATTTCCACTTTGCTGGTCGTTTTCTACTCACGGAATCACGAAGTCGCCTGAGCACATCAAGGTAGAACTCTTTATTAATGGTTTGTCCATCTCTCGATGGTCTGTCCACCTCCTGCAATCTCTCGAACTGTCATTCGTCGATCTGATCGCCCACAGTACGAACCTGTTCCACTTTGACATCATTTCTCGATGTTGGTGGACGCCCTGATCGTGCATCACTTTCCACAGATTCCCTTCCATCTTTAAAACGTCTAAACCATTGAAACACTTGAGTTTGGCCCATAACATCATCACCGTATGCTTTCTTAAGCAAATCGAACGTTTCGGTTGCCGTTTTTCCAATTTTATTACAAAATTTGATGCAAACACGTTGCTCAGTAGATTCCGTCATGATCCAACCCGACACGAGACTTCCACTGCTTTCACTTTTCGTTATTGCTACAAGAGAACCGCGCTTCGCAGTGCTTGGATAATTGCCAACATAACAAGTTTACATATGTTAAACATGCTAATTAGCGTGCGCACGCAGAGCGGTGTCTGTATTATGTTTTATACATTCAGTTCGGATACTTTACGGACAGCCCTCGCATATATATATATATATATATATATATATATATATATATATATATATATATATATATATATATATATATATATGTGTGTGTGTGTGTGTGTGTGTGTGTGATAATAAACCCCAATTAACACACGGGAGAGATGAGGGTAGTCGTTGATCCAGGAGCCAGAGAAGAGATACACAAATTTCCAGTCGTATTTTATTAATCAGGAAGCATTGCGAATAAGACATTGGCTGTAGTGGCCACCAGACTCGACCGGATAAGACATGATATCTGACAGTAGATCTGCGGCAGCTACATTCAAAGGGAGTTAGGAGTGAACAGAAGAGACGTGGCCTTACTATCTGTGGAGATGGGGCGTCCACAGGACTTGGACGGGGTGCGAAAATAGACAAGGTCTCCATACAAGGAGATTTAGGAGAGAAGAGCCGTGGCCCCACCGGGCACTAGCGCTTCTTTCCCAACGGGGCACCCTATGCATGGAACAGTCCATTTGAATTTAGAGGTGGGATAGGTTAGGTTGAAGGGTGGCGCCATCTACTGGCACCTTGAATTACTAATTTTTTAATTATCTATTTATTTTTCTTAAATACGTATGCTGTTGCACTTATTAATGTTTGAACTCTTTTTTTATTTATTATACTGCTCATTAAGTGTAGAAATTAATTTAATGGGTTTTTATTTTGTTGTTTAAAGATTTAGAGCATTTTGAAACATAACGTTAAACTTCTGTATTCAACATTTTTATTTCTTGTGTTATGATCATACAAGTCTTTGGGCATATTTTATGTGATACTACTGCACATTGCCTTTTTTATTTATTTAGTAATTTTATTTTATAAAAATTACTAAAAAATTTACTTACCTGAAGAGATTGCATTTATCATTTGTATTGTATACAATACTAATGAACTTCTAATATTCAATAACCTCAAAAGCCAGTACCTTTCGAAGCTGTGGCTATAAATTGAAGGAAGCTAAGTGGCCAAAGAGCTAAGAGGGTGTTGTGCTTCTTAAATATATTTCTGATTAATTTTTATTTTATTCTGCTGTTACTGTTGTCACCGGTAAAGTTAAAAAATCAGGCATGCTGTAATAAAGTCAGAGAATCTATTTGAGGCTGCGGTGTGAATTAAAAGTAGCTCGGCAACTTCGCGTATAGAAGTAATTTGTTTGACTTGAATATAAAAGCACATTTTAAATCAAAGCAGTTGAGGTCCAAAACTAGGTAAATATTAGAAAGATATGCTGATTGTAACAATTCTGATTCTTCCAGAATACTTTTATCAGTTGATACGACGTGATTTGCAGGTGATATTTCTATGGTAAATCCATTTCTTTATGAAACACCTCGAGTTTGAAACATTGTTAACTGTTTTCAATGCATTCATCCACTTGTAATACATCACAGAACTTCTTTTACAAAACACAATCTTTTTTGAGGAAACAAGGTTCAATATATCCATACACCTGATAACTCAAGGGCATCATTTTTAAGAAAATCCCAATTATTTCTTAAGTTCTGGATTTGGGTTATGAGTGATTAAAGTATCTCAACAGATTTCTCTATATCTTCACAAGTACCTTGCAGCATTTTTGAGATTTTATTAAAAGTTTAGAGTATTTTACTTTGAACAATTATTAAAATAATTGTTGGAAATTCTTCAAAATACTTGTAATTAATCAAATTTTCAGCTTCATTTTGATTATCACAATTTTTTCTATTCAATAAAAAATATGTCAATATAATAATTACAAAGTGCCTATATTTTTAAGATCTATAAGGCGTAGATGTTGTAATGGTTCAGAATCCACTTTAAACCATAGGTCTCAGTCTAAATAGCAGTCATGAGCATATTTGACCATACAGTTAGAAATCAACCAACCCAATAGTCCAAATTTAATATTGTCTGTGTCATTTTTGTTAATTTCTAATAAAAAAATCTTCTAAATAAGGGTTAGCAGAATTTGAGATAAAAAATATCTTGCTCTTTAAAAATGATTTAATCATTATCAACCTGAATTAAAATTAAGGTATAAACTGAAGCTACTAAATGAATTCAACGGTTGAAGATTATAAAGGTACTAATTATGTCTACTAGGTTATCTAGTGTAATATGTACTCAACTTTTCTTAGAATTAGATCTCATGGAATCCCAAGAAACATAAAATATTTATCTCTATTACCCCAAAAAGTTACAGAATTTACAGTGTTTCATTTTGCTCTCTTTGGTAATTGTAAAAATGCACTTAGCATCCTTCAATTTATAGCCACAGCTTCGAAAGGTACTGGCTTTTGAGGTTATTGAATATTAGAAGTTCATTAGTATTGTTATATGCAATACAAATGATAAATGCAATCTTTTCAGGCAAGTTTTTTTTAGTAATTTTTATAAAATAAAATTACTAAATAAATAAAAAAAGCAGTGTGCAGTAGTATCACATAAAATATGCCCAAAGACTTGTTTGATCATAACACAAGAAATAAAAATGTTGAATACAGAACTTTAACGTTATGTTTCAAAATGCTCTAAATCTTTAAACAACAAAATAAAAACCCATTAAATTAATTTCTACACTTAATGAGCAGTATAATAAATTTAAAAAAAGTTCAAACATTAATATGTGCAACAGCATACGTATTTAAAAAATATAAATAGATAAATAAAAAATTAGTAATTCAAGGTGTCAGTAGATGGCGCCACCCTTCAATCTAACCTATCCCACCTCTAAATTCAAATGGACTGTTCCACGCATAGGGTACTCCATTGGGAAAGAAGCGCTAGTCCACCGGGCTTGCTGGGGCGCGGAGAGAGCAACTGCTTACATGACAGAGTTCAGAGAGAAAAGAGCGAAGTCTTCCGTTCAAGCTATTATCAAATAACTTTCTGATCTGTCCACCAGGGGGCCGAAATTACTTATTATTTGATTGGACGAATTTAGTCTCGTGGACGTTCAGTGTGCACGTCGGGGTTCTCCGGGGACTAATTAATTGCTAGATCACGCACTGCCCTGCGTTTTACCAAAAAGGAAGAATTTGAAAACAGGTCTTATTTATTGTACACAAATTTAATGAAGCCCTTGGATTCCGACCAGATACATGGCAATGTTATTGAATTCAGATATTTCAAATGCCTGCTTAATGATCAGCACGTGCCTTACGGGCCAATATAAATTATAACTTACACTTTTTTGTTGTTGTTGTTGCAATTTGGAAGAGGGGTCGTGCTTTGTTAAAAGGATAATTTAGAATGCGCGTTTTATATAAGCGTTAATAGGAGGTCGCGTTTTTTTCGTTACATTTATCTATATATATAAAACAGTTCCGTAATTGACTGACTGACTGACAGATAACGCACAGACCAAACCACAAGACCTAAAGGGCTGAAATTTTGCATGGCGATTCTTCTTATAGTGTAGGGGTGCACTAAGAAAGATTTTTGAAAAATTCTTCTTAGATTTTTTAAATTAAGTTTTTAAGCTGTTTTAGTAACTTTTTTAAGTTTGCATTTAAAATAATAATCTTAGGGTTATAAAATTTATAACACTAGAAAGATCATAAAATTTCCTTTAAAATGAAATCTTTTTCGAATCTTTACCTCCGTTTTCTAATTTTTGGTGAATTTTTAAAGATTAATTTTTAGAATTTAATTTATTAAATGCTGATCACGCGATTTCTTTTCCTGGTACTTTAAATAAATTTATCGTCATGTCCATAACAATGAAATAAATTGATTTTTTAAATTAAGTTTTTAAGCTGGTTTAGTAACTTTTTTTATGTTTGCATTTAAAATAATAATCTGAGGGTTATAAAATTTATATCACGAGAAAGATCATAAAATTCCTTTAAAATGAAATCTTTTTCGAATCTTTGCCTCCATTTTCTGATTTTTGGTGAATTTCTAAATGTTAATTTTTAGAATTTAAGTTATTAAATGCTGATCACGTGATTTCTTTTTCTGGTACTTTAAATTAATTTATCGTCACATGCATAACAACGAAATAAATTGACAAAAAATATTGAAGTACAGTAAAAGATAAAATTTAACCACTAGACTAATTGAGATGGAAATTTTTTGAGAATTTGATTCAAATTATTGACTACCATCCAGGAACTGACAGATCACATTTATCCAGGCATTGCTCAAATTCAGAATAAGCTTATAGAATGCTTTTGCGGAAGCGCCATTTTGACTCCAAAAAACGATCAATTTGCGTTCATTAATGACATGTTGCTACAGTCCTTTGACGGGGAAGAAATGGTCCACAAGTCGTTAGACACTGTCTGTAATTCAGAGGATGCTGTTAACTATCCGGTAGAGTTTTTAAATTCGATTAAACCACCAGGCCTTCCATACCATAAGCTCTTTTGCGGAAGAGCACACTCATAATGCTCCTTCGGAATTTAAAACCACCAAAATTGTGTAATGGCTCTAGACTACAAGACAAAGCCCTGCATAAAAATTTAATCGAAGCCAATATTTTAACCGGGTGTGCTCAAGGAGAAAAAGTTTTCGTGCCATGCATTCCTCTAATTCCCAATGACCTCCCTTTTGACTTTAATAGACTGCAATTTCCCCTCAAATAATGCTTCGCCATGAAGATAAGTCTGAAGGCCAAATATTAAAATACGCTGGCGTAGATTTAAGAGAAAATTGTTTCTCCCATGGTCAGTTTTATGTAGCTTGCTGAAGCATAAGTTTGCGGACGAGCCTGATAATATTAGTTCCATTGTTTATAAGGAAATCCTCTTAAAGCAATTTTATTATTTCTTCATTTTAATTATCCTAAAATATATTCCGTAGCTAAGCACGGGTATTCAGCTAGTGTATATATATATATATATATATATATATATATGTGACATTATAAGTTGAATCTTGACATTATAAGTTGAATTTCGTCTATTTCTATAATTCGGGTCCCACATCTGTTAAGAGAGGACCCTTTCTCTCAGAAATAGCCCACCCAAAAGCAAGTGAACATCTGCAAATTCCAGTGGGGAAAATAACACATTAAATTCTTTTCAGTTGATAGGATTATTAGCCATGCCGCCCAGAAGGTAGTAACAAAACCCCGTCTCTAGTCATCTAAAATCCGCAGTTCACAATATCTCAGAGATAATGGCTGCAGGTGCCAGAGATAAAGGATCAAAAGTGTCAAACAATATCATAAAGATAAAACGCACCCAATGTTCTTCTTAGTAGTATTACCACCCACGAAAAACATCTGTGTTGATGTAAACAGTCGCTGATTTTTGGTACAGACCCTGACTAAGAGAGCAGGCAGTCTGCGATTGTCTGTCTTTGTAAGCACTTGTATGTTCCGCGTCATGCTAGAAGGACGCTCTGATATCCGCTCCCAACTATTCTGAAATAAAGGACTGCAATTTTATAGAACTCTACCTCGTCGTTTGTGATTATTATTGTGTGTGTTATGGAATCAGGGGTGAAATGTCACAAGCCGACAGGATAATACTTTGCGAAGGAACACCTAATGGATTTTAATAAGAAGAAATCAAATTGATTAAATGAACTTATATGCATTTTTAAGGCAATAGAAGACAAGAAGGACAAACATGGCGGACGAGCCCTGCTTTCCAATTCCCCACACCGAACCGAGGAGGGTGTCATATGCACCCACGTTACGAAGGAAGACAGTGCTGTAATAGCTCACTGGTGTTGCAGTGGAAAGACAGTTTCGTTTTCATTCGTATACAAGATGGAAGGAGTTCGGTGATAATCAGAGGTCGTTGACACTAGCTTCGGACAAACTAAGTAAGGGGAGAAAGTGAACTTTCTCTGCAGCCTAAGACTAGAGGGGCTGACAAGAGATCGGGACTAAACCCATTTGAGAGTGGCAATGTTTCTCCGATATTCAGAAGAAAAGTATTCGTGTCAGAAAGCTGTACAGTGTTATGTGGTGAGTCCTCGAGATGCATTTTACCTGGACAGAAGGTGGTAGAACAAGAGAGTAATGAATGGGCACAGGCATTTATTAGTGATTAGACAGACCCTGCCGACTTCACAGATCCAATTAGGTTGCGTAAAAATGAAATATTAATCAGTGTGATTATGTGTGCACGTCAAGTATTATTTATGACGGGCAATGCGATTGTCAAAGGTTCTGATTAGCCTTTGATGTGGCCCTAAGTGTCATCGAGCTACGAAGAGTTATTTAGTGTTTTGAAAGTGTGTGTGTGTGTGTATTTGTGATCACGTTGAGTAATGTGCTCATCACATAGATTCTTGCTATAAAACTTTAGTGAAGTTTATAGTAACCCACTATGGGGTTTAGAGGATCCGGAACATAGTGATTATAACGGACAATTCATAAAAACAGTGTTACCGCTAACAGTGCAAGAAACGCAAGGTAAGATTGCTATTGATAACATTATCAGTATATAAGCTATTATAGGTTTTCTAACTAGAACTATTAAGGTGTATGTTATACAGGAGATACCCAGTTGAAGAATATATTATTATCTTTACCACGTATGAAGCTATTTAACCAGAATATTAAATTAAGTGATAGTAGTGTCATCTTTACGTCTGTTTGATTCCGTTAGCAGTATGTTTTATTATTATTATTAACTCAAATTTGTGAGTGAGTGTTGATTTACTATTTTTCATGCTTATGGGTAGTATATGTTTAGTGTGTTTGTATATAATTGTTTAAGTGACATTTTATTAATTTCAATTTGTGAGTAGAGGTTAATTCAATACTTTTAATTATGTGTAATTAGTAATTGCGTAGTAGTATGGTATATAATTGTTTAATTGGTATTTTGTTAATTTGAATTAGGTGTCACGTGTATTGATATGTAGGTCGAGTAAAATGATAAATGAATATTCTGATGATACTAACTGTGCTAAATTATATTATGGTCGTATTCAAATAATTGTGATGATATATGCGAACGAATGGCAATGGAGAACATGAGCATCCAAAAACGTCTATGCAATCAGGAAGACACTTGATTTGACTGAAGACTCTAAGACTCGAATGCCATTCAGGATAAATTACCTGAATTTGCTAACATGAATCTACCGTCGGAGGCTTATTCCTCTATTGACATCGTTTATTGGTATATTTGCTTAAAAGTAAATATGGTATTGGGAGAGTGAAATATGGAACCTGCTAGAAATTTTAGACGTCAGAATTACCTGTAGCATTGAGGCCTTATAGAGCGTGCGAGAGTAACAGTTGAACCCTGACCCCCCAACAGAAGTAGGTCAAACGACGAGTAGGGTTTTAGAGGGGGAGGAAAGAGCGAGTCCCCGATTCCTTTGAGTGTGTAAAAGAGACGAATAATAAGTACCTTAACCAAACTAGCTGAAGTTGTCAGAATTATTTATTATTTTTTTTTAATTATGAAGTTAAGGGAAAAAATGGAAGGAGGAAATTTGTACCTTTCAGTAGAATCTTAAATTCATTTAAATAGGACAGGCTTATTCAAAGACAGGCTATCATGAGAAATTAGTACTCTGATTAGCAGATGTCATCATAAGTCAGAACACTACAGTTAGGTTTGAAGGATAAGGTAATTGAAAATTGAGCTTGAGAGAGATGAATACTGGAAGGGTGAAGGATTAATTTTCGCTCAATGTAGAGATCTAAAAGGAGTATAGGAAAGAGATCTTGAGATTAAGAAAAAATAGAAGTTATTCCCCTGTATTAAAGAATATAGTGAATTAAAAAACATGAGAGATTTAAGTGGAATGAAAGAGATGAATAATCTAATAATTGTAAAAGCATTGTGTTCATATGATATATTTGTGTCTTAGTAAGGATTTTATTATATTATATCACCTGTTATTTCTTTTCATTATTACGCACTACTATCATATTATCTATTTTATGATCATACTGGCATTATTGTAATTGTATAAATAGTAATTATTTATCCGAGGTAAACCATTGCTCTAGAAGTGTAATAGTATTGAGTTATATTTTTCTGAATTGAACTAATTTAGTGCGTGATTGTCAATATGTTTTCCTATTTAATTAATGTTGAGTTACGTTTACCTGGAATTGACGTATTTAATGTATCATTTCTGTGTATTGATTTAGCATTGATTTACAAGTATCAGAATTGAATTGTTTTTGTGTATGATTTCATGTAGATTACTATTGAATTAGAACTGATTTTCGGTATAATGTATCTGCATGGAGATTCAATTAAGCCATATCCATTACCATTTCTATGTTATTCTTTTCATGGCTATACTAGTATATTATCTATTACATATTTTATTATCCCACTAATATTGTTATAATTATGTACTTTTAATTACTATTAGACTATTGTTGTAATTGTGCACCTATTAATTTGAGGACTGAGTAATTGTATTGTTATGGTATTGAACACGATGACTGGAGATGGAGGAATTTAGATAGGTGGAGAACTTCTCCAGAGATACGGAAAGATTTATAATTCCAGCTAACCGTATGTCGATATCAAGAGCTTGATACTGCAGATCAAGAGTTTTATATCGATTATGACTTAACTTAAAAATTGAAGTAGTAAAACTTATAATGTTGATCTTGCAGACGTGAATTAGGTGAGGTCCCAACATACTCACACTCAGGTGTCTCTCACCCTATGCAGGCATAGGATGATAGCCTCTTGGGAGGGGGGATGTGACATTATAAGTGAATCTTGACATTATAAGTTGAATTTCGTCTATTTCTATATTCGGGTCCCACATCTGTTAGAGAGAACCCTTTCTCTCAGAAATAGCCCACCCAAAAGCAAGTGAACATCTGCAAATTCCAGTGGGGAAAATAACACAATAAATTCTTTTTCAGTTGATAGGATTATTAGCCATGCCGCCCAGAAGGAGTAACAAAACCCCGTCTCTAGTCATCTAAAATCCGCAGTTCACAATATCTCAGAGATAATGGCTGCAGGTGCCAGAGATAAAGGATCAAAGTGTCAAACAATATCATAAAGATAAAACGCACCCAATGTTCTTCTTAGTAGTATTACCACCCACGAAAAACATCTGGTGTTGATGTAAACAGTCGCTGATTTTTGGTACAGACCCTGACTAAGAGAGCAGGCAGTCTGCGATTGTCTGTCTTTGTAAGCACTTGTATGTTCCGCGTCATGCTAGAAGGACGCTCTGATATCCGCTCCCAACTATTCTGAATAAAGGACTGCAATTTTATAGAACTCTACTCGTCGTTTGTGATTATTATTGTGTGTGTTATGGAATCAGGGGTGAAATGTCAATATATATATATATATATATAAAGCGACGTGAAAGTATTTTGAGGTGAAATAGTTTCAAAACAACCCCTTTCATTCTTGAAATCTTTTTCTTGGGGCATGAACTCGTTTTAAAGGTCAATATTAGCATATGAAACTTCATAAAGTGTTATTTTTCTTTTAGGAGCTTACGGCGTTGGAGAGTATGGGGAATAAACTAGATAACTTGTTCGTTATAAACAAGTCAGTATAGTTATTGTTACTTTATTCAATAGTGGTATACTGTATGTATTCAGCTCATAAATAACTTATCTCATGAACGCAATTCTTCGTTTTGAGAGATATTTGACCAGAAATATTTGTTCTCGCTGGTTGATATTTTTATATTATCCTCAATAAATCAAAAAAGCCTCAGATATGACGAAAACTAATATTATAAAGACGCGGTTTATTTGAAATTTCCTCATTTGTTACTTTTCAATCATTTGTTTCATTAATAATTTCCTCAAAATTTCAGAATTATTAGTATGTGTTATATGCAATAATTTAAAAAAAGAGGTTACTAATGAATTCGGAAGGATCATGATACAAACGTGTTGAAACTAGTGTAACTATTAGAAAGCAAGAAATCCCACGATTTTTTCGAACAGTAAGGATTTTTTTAAAAGGGAAATAACACTGTGTGTCAGCGTGTGACTGGGTAGTCAGCTTCAGAGTAAAAATTTTATTGCTTTGAATGGTGTAAATGCAAAGTTCTGACATATCTTGAGGATGTATTGGTTATTACGACTGGTCACTGGTTCTTTTCTTCAAAATTGTCCCTCCTAATTCAGATATCATTTCTTATCCATATTAAAATGGGATAATTCCAGAGTCGTCCGGCAGATTACACAGGTCAACGATGAAAAAACTTTTTGAATAAATTTGCCTATTCTTGTGGGTTTTAGTGTGCTGAAACCAAATATGACAATAAAAAAGCCGCATCACCCACATTCTTTCACATTTCAATACTCAATATCTAAAGAAATGACATTCTTAGCGAATTCAACGCCATCGGCTAACCGCCAGCAATGTGACTTTACCAAATTCCCATGTTTCTTATGTGAATGGGACGATAGGGCAAGGGATCAACATTAGTCCAGAAAAATCTGGCCTGCAAGAAAATCTTTAAAGGCCTGGAGAGAAGAACTATTCTGCCAAGAACCTCGTTGACCGGAGAAAACATTCTGCTGCCACCTCTACACATAAAATTAGGACTAATGAACAGTTTGTGAAAGCCTTACCCAAAGATGGATAATGTTCAAGTATCTCTGCGAGAAGTTCCTCATTTATCAGAAGCAAAATTGGAAGAAGGTGGTTGTTGTGGCCTGGCATTCGAAAATGATATTCGAAACCCAACTTCGAATGAAAAATGACTTTAAAAGAGAGGGAGGCTTGGTTACTATTCAAGAAGATCGTGACCCATGCTCTTGGTCAACAAAAAGGATCCTCCACAATCTATCTTTCTACTGTAGCCAACATGCTGGAAAAGTTGAAAAAGTTAGGCTGTTTGATGAGCCTCAAGATTCACTTAAGATCACACAGTCACCTTAATTTTTTCCCAAGATAACTTGGCTGATGTCATGTGAGGAGCAAGGTGAAGCCGGTTTCATCAAGATATTAAATTGATGGAAAGACGATATCAGGCGCAGCTGGTCCCAATTACCCAATATGATGGGATGACTTACACTTGTTGTAGTCACTTCACCGAAAAAATGGGCCTTGTGGCTTGCCCAGTGGTACAGCTCGCCTGGTTTTCCGGTACTTTGTAGGGTGCTCGGATCGCTAGAATCCTTTATACAGGCTTCTGCCGCCATGAAAATTGCCTACAATCGTTGTCGTCCCCTTCATAGGCGAGCACAATGCTGCTCCGCCTGTATGGTATTCGCCCCCACAATAAATGGCCATGGTTCATTAAAATATGCCAGCGTATGTACAGGCAAATGTTTGCACGACAATGTGCCTCCGCCAGTTGCAGAAAAAAAAAACCCTTCACCGAGAAGTGAGCAAGCAGATTCACAGGCGAACAAGCAATTATCCGCGAGCTTTCAAGCCGCAGAGGAGGGGAAGGAAATATAAGCCAAAGCACAAATAAAATCTGTGCAATAAAAAGGTATTTTCATGTTTATACTTGAATAAAAGTTTGTTCATATTGTAACATTTATTTATTTTTATTTTCTATGGTAGGTCCGGCTCATTTTTTAGTTTCCGACGAAGTCCCATTGTGACAAAACTGTGGGTGATAGAAAAAACTGAGGTCATATACGGATTCAGCACCAAAAATTTCATAAGAATCAGCTATTAACGTTAAAAAAAGTTTTCAAAAAGTCATTTTTCGTTGGCCTGTGTTATCATTTCGTTTGTCTCTTCATAAACCCTCATCGAGGCATTTTAATCCTAGGCATTATTTTCAAATAACGACTGGAAACAAGTATACAGCAAAGCCATCTAAATAATTTACCATTTTGGAAAAAATGAGTACTTCGCTAAAAATCTGAAGGCATGGATTGTATGGGAGTATTTCTATTTTCAGGCGTAGTACCTGCATTCGTCGTGGTAGCAGCTGTGACCACCGTCCCAGTGATTGCTGTTTCAGCTCGGCTTGTCGTTGCAACCTCTGGGGCACCAACTGCAGATGCCAAAGAGCTGGACTTTTCCAACGATGGGGCCGCAAGTAAGGGAATCTTTCCTGCCAACAGAAAATAGCAAGGAAGGATAAGTGAAAAGCCATGACTATGCCGCGTTGTCTGTTTTTGTTATTTATGTGTGTTTGTGAGAATTATATCGTATTTGGTCCTGAAACTTATTTGCTTTGTATCTGTATGTGTGTGAGATACATATTTAAATACATATATATATATATATATATCTATTACTGCTGTCTTCAAAGTACAAATGCTTAGTTTATAAAGTGAAGTGGTAGCTCGAAAACTATATGTTTCTGTCCGAAGATGAGAAGCATTTGGGTATTGCATAGATTGAAATCAATCTGCAAGCAGAATGAGGGGTTATAATTAAAAAATCAGTTTATTATGAAGAAACTGAGAAATATTTACATTCTATTGAAATTTATGTGCGCCTTCAAAATGTCATTTTCTCTCAATTTATAAAATTTTGAATTCTTCAGTACTATAAAAGCCATTTCCAATGTTGTTTGAATATTTTTCTACATGAATTAAAAGCCGAGTTAAGGTCATTTTAATATTACTTTACATTAATTTAGGACAAGTGATTTAAGGCATTTTTAGCTTTTTCTCAAAATGATTTATTTTACAGTTTTCCGTTATGCAAAACGTCATATATCGATAAGGCATGTTTGAAATACAACCATATTTATACGTGATCACGAGAGAAAGAGACTCTGCTCCTTACTTTGTATTAATTAGTTTTTCTTTCTTGTTAACTTAAGAATAAATTACGTATTTTAGTTGGTTTGAAGAAATTTTTCCGTGCGGTGGAGATTTAACTAAAACAACTTCTCAGATAGCAAGATTAATATCAGAGTAGTCTGTCTTGAAGAAAGTTATCAAGATTATCTAATTGAGGTAATATTAATATATTTGATTTTTTTTTAGCCATATTTAAAAAAAGAGCCAATTGATTAACCAATTTTTTCGAAATTTTTTAGTAAAAAATATTTTTTAATGTAAGAATTATATTTTTTTCCAAATTTTTCCTTTTATTTTTTTCCCAAGTTTAAGTCATAAGTCAACATATTAAAATATGAAAGTGACGCTGAAATTCAAGAAATTTCAAAATTGTTCAAGGGTGTATGATTACTAACAACAGAAAAACAGACAATTTTTAACATTTTACTTTTTATGTTTGTATTATATTGCATTTTATCAAAAGCTAAAGGTGAAATTCTTGCCGTTCAAGAATCCTTTACATAAAACACAAACCAGAAATTTGAAGCAAAAATTCTCTCAGATAATTTTTTTCTCCCTTCATGAATTTTGTTTTGTTAGATTTTTTTGAAAGGCTCTCGAAAGATAAGTTTGAAAATTTTCTTATATTTAAATACATAATAAGAAATGTTAGAATTTTTAAAGAAAATTTATATATGCACTTGGACATATAGATATAGGCATGTAAATAATGAGTGTGTCAGGTATGTTCATACAAATTGATCTATAAAAGATGGTAGACGTATTTTATTTTGATGGCAATTTAAATAAGTTATGACAGAAAATGAAGGAAATACATTATATATTTCTTTCTCTTTACACATATGCCAGTCAAAATAAGATGGAAGTTCAATCGAGACTTCAAAATTTAAAATATTAAGCTATGGATTTTACATTAACAAAACACGGGTAGAAAAATTGTTCCTAAACATCCTTATCAAAGAAAATGCATAAATCGAATTAATGTGGATATAAAATGTATTCACGAATTTTTTTTAAAATTCTAACACAATTTTTTTACCTAGATATTGCAAAAAATTTAGTTTAAAATACCTGTCGCTTAACTTTAAGCTATACAAATCTTAATGAATTACTCATGCACCTCGAGTATGAACTTTCAAGTAACCACGTTAGTTCCCTTCTATCTTCCCTCGATAAATAAACATAGAATTATTTCTGTTCGGTTATAACATTAAAATGCCATAATTATATTTTTAATACATCTTTGTATCTCTTTAATCTATTTTTAAACTATAAGTTCATTTATCATTCGTTATTAAAATGTATCATGAGAAGCATTTTTAAAAAAAGATACAATTTAGTAGTACTGCCCCTCTTTCTGCTGCAACTTTAGACAAATGCAGCTAAACTTATTCCTGTATTACTAAATTTATTAGTTTTCTATTTATTCTCCACAGAGGGAGTATTTACATATTTGACATTATAAGAGCTTACTAATACCTATTTTTGTTCGTCACAAAAGCCTTTTTCAATATTCAATTTACAGTTTGATAAATTTTAAACTATTGAATTTTGTAAAAACGTTATAACATATTTCTATACTTCAAATTATCAGCAATTTTCCAATGCATAGATAGATCTTTATACGTGCAAACTTTTTTGGAAGCTTAAGCAAATACACTGTTTAATATACCGCTAATATCCATTCGTTCCTGGGATAAAATGACCAATGATCAGAATACTTACTTTCTTTTAAAATAATCGCAAAATTCATATAATAAGGTACAGATAAAGGGGAAATAAACAAGTTCCTTCATTTCTGTGTGATCCTTTTACGCTAATAAAATATTTTTAAAAGTTTTTTTCTTTCAAGGAAATACACTTAACCAAATAATCGCTCAAGGATATTTACTTGAACTCCAGTATCAAATTAAGTGTTCTAAAATTAAACTGGGAGGTCAATTTTCTTTACAGAACGTTAATACTATAGGTGTACTAACCGTGAAGAAAGTTTCATACATCTGATATTCAGACTTCTTAGGAAATAAAACTTGTAAGACAGTCATCAAAATAAGACTCCTTCACATTGTCAGGGATAGGTTAGAGAAATCTGAAGCTCCTCGGTTCGAATTCCGAGTCCGAAAGACGAACATAATACTGGCACCCGAACGATGGAAATTAACTGTAAGGGGCCGTTGCTTCCAGAATATAAAGAAGATAAGTATAATATTGTGAAAAATTATTTTACTTTGATTTAGAGGCTACTTTAATAAGTACGAATTCATTTCAATTAGTATACAATATTAGTTAGATTTTTCTAACTAAATCTGTTCAACATGTACTGATGCAGTTCAGTTGATACTTAAGATTAAAATAAATAAAAGTAGACGTAATGAAACTCTGTGATAACATAAAATATAAAAGTAAGGATTTTCACAATAAACTTCGAATTATTTCATAATTGCTCAACTTACCAGACACCACATGCAACATAAAATTACTGAGAAAAAACAAAGCTCTCTTTATACCTGTAAAAATAAAACTCATTTGACTTCTGAAAAGAAGTCACCTTTTTCTTTCAAATTGTCCTCTAGTACTGACACTTCTGGGGGTGTCAACTTCAACAGATATTCTTTCAATTAAAATTAACATTAAGGCACGTATATGTACCCCATATTAACATGGCGCTCGTCAGATGGATGTAATATATTATTGCATTTGTATTATTTAATAATTCTCAATGAACCCTTTCTATTTTAATCTGATATTTCAGTTGATGGACATAAACCAAATGTCGTTCAAAAATAGCTCTCCATATTGAGGATAAATTTTAGTTAACGCTCATTCTTTTTGTACCCAGGTTACCGATATGATATTTACGGTAGATAACTTATTATGTATCTTAAAAAATATATTTTTCTGTAATATGTATATACATCAGTATTAAGCATGTCGAAAGACTGATTGATATCTAAAGATTAATTAAAGATGTATTAGACAAATATGTGCTCAAAAGAATTTCATAAAATTAAAAATAGAAATATTTACTTTCAACTGAAACTTTTTGCTATTTTGAAATTTATCATTACTTCTTTATTTTCCTTTCTTCATCTCTTGTATATTATTCCCAAACATACAGTTTGGGGATACTTATCAGCTCATTAAACTCATTTCATGCTATTTAAATGAACTTACGTACGCTTAAGAATTCTTAAGAAATTCTCATTTAACGATCATAATGACTAGAGAAAGAAAAGTATCTTTAAACATTGATAATGGGATGAAGGAGAATGCATTGATTTATCTGAGCTATTTTACAGACTTAATAAAAATATAATCTCATAATATATATATTTTTAAAAATTAAAGCAAATATCCTATCACTATGCATTCGATTTTAAATGACTGTAATACCAAAATTTTAATACTTGTGTTTAATTCATACAAGTTTTATGTTTTTAGTTACCATGCTGGATTATATTACCTTCAATATTTTGGGAAGAAATTAAGGCAACTTAATGATTTTTGTTGGAAGTTAAGCAAAAACTCTACGCTTGCTTCAGCAATAACACTACCATTTTACCATCACTCTGAATAGGAATATGAATTTTCCCCGCCCCAAAGTAAAATTAAATTCAACACTGATCTCTTACTACAGCAATAACGGCAAAGTATGCCTGCCCGAAAATGTCTCTAGTTTTGTAAAACCATTCGTATAAAGTTTAATCTATTTTTGAAAATGATATTTTTTAAACCCTAAGATCTTATTGTAAGGCAATACTACAAATATATCCTTTCCACCATTTTATCGTGTATCCAAAGTAATAAAAATGTATTTATAAACCGTTGTATCTTTGTTTACTTTGTGTTTGTTTTTATCTAAATGTTTGAGAAGGCAATAATTCTTCGCCAATGCAATAAATGCAGCGCATGTACGTATCGTGAATGAAATAATCCAGCATTGGTAACGCGTTGTCATGAGGAATGTAGCGAGGATCCGTACGCCTCAGAATCGTCGAGCAAATCTCTGTTGCAGGTTTTATTCCAGACTAAATAACTAGGAAGCAGAAATTCCAGCAAGTCAAAAGAGGTGAGAGAATACTTAAGGAATATAATGCAAAATCTATAATAACAAAAGACTTGTTCTTGAAACGATAATGCTTAATTGAAATGAACTGAATTTGGAGGCACCCCGGACGAACAAAAGGACATACGCAAACTCATGTGAAATAAGATGAAAAGGCAAAAAGTCATTGAAGCTACCCAAGCACAAATACTTAACTAACCGCTAAGACATTGAGGTTTCTTTTCGTCCTTGGTCTGCATGGACAATTTGCCTTACGAACACCCGAGAATTTGCATTAATTTCATAAATAAAATGTTATTCAGCTTATTCTATAATAGCCAGGCCCATTTCTCGGTGTGTAGCGGTGACATCCTGAGCCATTTATTTCTAAATAATTTTCGAGTCATTCAACTTCATCCTCACTTTAAGGTACCATTCCAACCCCGTCCAGAAAAACTAACCTCAGATTAAAGGAATCGAATTCCTTAACCGCTGGAGAGACAAGATAGAGCCTACAATTCTCGAGGGGGAGCAAAATGTATCAGAATGTACAGAAAATAGGACATGGCGCTACACTACAACCCATTAAGTTCTTAAGCCTTAATTCAAATTAATTTCAGAATCGAGCCTCCGGACTTATTTCACAATCAGATGCCGGTGTAGACAGAACAAAGAACGAGAAAATAAACCCAATATATTCACAGTTTGAACTTGGATTGTTAGGAGCCGAAGGGCTTTTTCATGGAATCACATATTTACGGACAGCTCAAATCTGCTCAAAGATTTCTTATTTTATCTAAAACTTCTATCGAATATTGGTAAAAAGGAATTTGAAACTAATTTGGCGATCTTTCTAAATACAATCAGGATACAACATTTTTTTTCGAAACCTGAATCAAAAAGGCTCAATTTTTTTAAAGCAAGAGTTCGGAACAATAAAATTTTATTGCAGTTCCCTTATACAGAAGAATTCGAGCATCTATAAAGTTGAAAAAATGTATATACAAAATATACTACGTGTAAGCTGTTTCCTACAGCTTGGAATTTCCTGTAACAGGTATTTAAATTTTATTCATCATGACGATTAATTTACGTTCAAATATTCAATACTAAATATCGATTAAATTTTTCAATGTTTTAAGTTATTACAAAAATACAACTTTAGTATTCTTTGCATGAATTACGTTTATTAATTTGCATTGAAATGAAAATTACTGTTTGTATGATGCTATTTTTAGTGGAATAAAATTTTAAAAATGCTTGTGCAACAACGGTATATTATATATATATATTGAATGCTGATATGTATGTATATTGAATTCATATATACATTATAAGCCTCTATGTGTGTATAATATACTGAATGTATATGTACATCTCTGCATGTATGTTATTGTTACTTGGAGTGGAATTTTAACATCAGTATTAATGTAAATGCAGTGTCGCCCATCCTGTTAATTCTCCTGCTCCTTTGTAAAACGATTAGAAAATAAAATCCTGTGTAAATTTTCAGAAAAATGTAATCTCTGGTCTGATCCAAATACATTCGTTATTTCTTTTAGGTTTAGCAGATGATTCTGATCTCTATAGCCTGCTCAATCTGTACATCAAAATTTGTTTGTGGTTTTCAGTCAGATGAGATAGATATCTTTGATGCTAACATGTCCTGCTCAGTGTGCTGTAGTATCATGAGAACAAACCTTGCTGAATGTCAATGCCTTTTATGTTCTAAATATTATAAAGTGTTGTAAAAATAAAGATATATGTTTGGCCACTTTTTATGCCAAGTTCTTTTTTATTCTTTCATGTATTTCTTGTTTATGGAATATAAGTTACGAGAAAAAATTCTGCGGATGACTTTTAACGCTAGGAATTACGTTCCTCCATAACGGTCCTCGCGCAAAGCAAATTTCAGATGTCTTGCGTGGCGAGTTATTAATTTTGGCAGCGACGCCAAACCCAGTCTGTATCGCTTCGGCAAGATTAAAGAGTTTTAAACAGACAAGTACCAAAATGCGTCAAAATTTTGACATATATATATCTATATATATATATATAATATATTCTATATATATATATATATAGATAAATAGATACATATATTCATATATCAACCATACCTACATATAAATACAAAAGAGGTAAGCAACGATAAGTAATCCTACGTTAATAACCCGCGGTAGTTTCTTTAGAAGAGACTACTGAATTTTTAAAATTTTTTTTTGTAATCTACCTTTGCAGTTTAACAATTTATCTTGATGTATGAAAATCAAGGGCAAATTCCCATAATCGATTACACAATCCCTTAAACGATTAAATTAATCAGCTGTACTTTTATGTTTAACATTAATCGGCGGGCCAGAGGTAGCCTAGCGGTAGGCGTGTTGGCTTTCGATACTGAGGGTGCTCGGATCGAATCCCAACAAGCCCCGTTAAATACCTTCGTGTCTAGGCCGGATATGGTCCGCTAAATCCGTCCTTCTTTGATCTCAGTGGGTGGGGAGGGTAGGATCCCCCAGATATCACCTCTGGGGTGCTCGGTAAAAATTGAGGTGGCACCAGGCTAAGTCAGACTCCGACCTTTGTGGTGCCATTATAAACCGGAGCCGTACCACTCAGCCCGTAAACCTATATGGACCTGATCTGGAATACATTCCGGCTAGGGGGCATAAGCAACAAACAATATTAAGTGGCATTAGTCTATTTAACATTCACTGATTCATGGTATAGTTACAATCATGTTTTTAAAAAAGGCTGATAAAGCGGGAGTTGAAAAAGTTCAAACGTTTCTAGATTCGCCTGGAGCTATAGAATGATTCAAAACCACTTTAAGAAGATGATAAATATGACCCACATTAGTCTAACTTCAAATTCTAAATTTACTTTAAGGGAATGGTAGACTTTCAAATTACCAAAAATCGAACAAAAATTGGAATTTTTTGGGAGTATATTAATATTTAAAAATATGTAAATATTGGAATAAAATTCATTTAAATATTTAATGAACGTAAAATGAAAACTTGGGGGCTTTAAAAAAGTAAATATTAAAGATAGGTGAAAAAATATCTTTTAAATGGCTTTTTATGAAAATGAGTAATTTCCAGATTTGCAAGTCTTTAAAATGCTTCTTGCGTCACAATTGTTGACAAAATTTTATTGAATTCATAATAAAGACTCCTCTAATACATTAAAATAAAGTTATGTATCCATTTCAGGTTTTGACATCATTAAGATTATCAAACTTAAGTGTAGAAAAGTACAAAAATTTCACAAAATTCAGAGTACAACAAGCATAAAATATTTTCTAAAATTAACTATTCAACGAAAACACAAAATAATACATGACTCTATTCAAAATGTATTTAATAAGGAATATAAATGCAAAATTAAGGGGCGAAGTTAAAAATTCGATCGCAAGGAGCATTTTAAAAACACAATAGCAATTTCAATTTTTTAAAATATAAAAAATTTATAAAATTTTATATGGTATTTGATATAGTTATACTTTAATGAATATACCGGGTGTCCGAAAGTATGGCTACACTTTCAAAACTGAATTAAAAATAAACAAAAAAGATTTTACTTACGGGTTTTTTATGTTCCATAAAGAAAATATTAAAGTTTCTGTTTATTGAAATGTAAACTAGGTGGCGCTACATCCACGTTTTGCAACATTCTGCATGCCGTACTGGAAGAAGCAAGAGACAGCCCTAAATTAAACGTGTGATGTGGTTTACTGCAAGATCGAATTATTGGGTCTTTTTTCTTTTCCGAAGAAACGTTCCGCTCTGACAATTACCTTGATATGCTTGAAATTTTCGCATTTCCTCAAGTAGGGGACTTGCAACCCAATATCATTTTCCAGCAGGATGGGGCACCACCACACTGGAGTTTGGAAGGGCGAAAGGTTTTAGATGAAAATTCCCCGTCGATGGATAGGAAGAGGAGGTTCCAATACCGTGGCCACCTAGATCTCTAGACATAACACCTTTGGACTTCTTATGGGAATACGTGAAAAACATTGTTTACCAATCTCCAATCTGTGACACTGATGAACTGAAAAGTCGAATTACAGCGACCATTCAGAGTGTTGATCCTGCAATGCTTCATAGAACGTGGCGAGAAATCTCGTATAGAACTCAATGCGTTGCGCGCGACTAACGGTACGCACGTTGAAATCGTGGTATAAAGCAATCGTGGAATAAAGCATTGAAAAAAAAACTTTGATATTTTCTTTATGGAACATAAAAAACCGTAAGTCAAAATCTTTGTTTGATTATTTTAATTCATTTTTGAAAGTGTAGCCATACTTTTCGGACACCCTATATATGCAAAATTTCATATCTCTGAGGGAAAATTTTAAAAAATTGCTTTGTAATGTCCTAAAGAAAAATTGCTCGAATCGACAAAGGGAGAGAGAAAAAAACGGAAACAAACGAGAGCTAAGTATCATATTGACAAAACACCAGTGCTGCAACGGTTTTAAACAATCTGACGTCAAACTCGACCTCCTGACGCAAGAAAACGTGGTTAATTTCTCAAGACAGATATCAAATCATCAGATATCAAATAATACACAGCTTCGACAGAAAATGCCATAAATCTAAATCACATCATCTCAGCAACAGCATCGTTAACCTAAGAAAGCAATATTTAAATACATAAGCAATATTTAAAGAAAATATTTAAATATACACAGTTCATTAATTTCTAGGTAGGATAAAAAAGAAAGAAAATACAACAGAATTACAGATATTAAGGATTACAATTAAAAACTATTGCCAGAGGAAAAATGAATAAACTAAATTTTTTAAAAACGAATTGTACAGTCAGCACCTCTCTATTTTTGGGGAATAGGAGTAGAATAGTTTTCCCTCGACTTTAAAAACTCGTGAATGTATCAAAGGTAGCATAAATATTAACTCTTCGCGCTGTAGATAACATTTGTCAAATAAAATAAAGGAAATAATACAGTATTTAAGTAGAATATTCTATAAATTTAAAATAATCACATTAATAATGGCTGGCTGGCACACACACACACACACATATATATATATTAATTATATTTGCGACCTTCATCAATAATGGCGTTTTTATGAGCACTTTTTACTACTGTCATATTTCGTATCAACTCGCCCGCATAGTATAGTTGTTAGCGTTCTGAGCTGACACGCAGTGGGCTTCGGTTCAAGTCCCGAATAAGGCTTGGTCGTTTCCGTATCATCCTTCTCATAGGGAGCAATGCTGTCTGGCCTAAAAGAGACTCTCATAATAAAGTAGCCAGCAAAACTTCGAGGATTTTCTTAAGCCAATGTCAGAAGAAGTATTTACAGTCAAAAGACAAATGCCTGCCACAATGAAAAAATTTTTAAAATATTTTGTATCATTGGTCATGAAAGCGAGAATAATGTACTATCATCGAAAAATGACTGGAAAAAAATATCTTGATTGATAAAAGAGTATTCCAACACTATCAAAATTGAAAATCAATTCTTCAGTAAACTGTTTTCTTACTACTCTCTTAGTGTATTACCAAGCCATGTTGAAGATCATATAAACAATGACGTATAACAGTAGTTAGCTCCCATGGGAGAATATGCGAGACTACTGTACTATACATATGAACGAGAGAAATTCATGAAAATTGTATTAATTAAAATAAATTTTTGTTTTGTTTTGGTGTTGTTATAGACATATATTACTGTTATGCAAAGATGTAACAACACCGGTGTCGTGTAAGTACAAATATTTTCCACATAGCTTTTCATTCCTTTTTTAATATTCCTTTCAAAAACACTTTTTAATTTAACCTTTCTCGTTTATCTTTTATTCGCTGCAGCTCTGTAATTTTTATAATATTCCCCCAAACTATCGCTGTCTCTTTACTCCAGAGAAACTCTCATGTATGTCATTTTTCCCGGGTCGTACCAATTTCAGGTATGTCATGCCAAAGAGGCGACTTTTGGGTCTTAATGTATTGACCTATCCTACCTTATCATGCTATGAAAAGTGTAAACAGCCTGCCTTGCTAACACATTTTCATGTAATACCGGCCTCTCGCATGTGTTAAATCCACGAAGACTAAAATTTCAGCTACATGGAGCATTAACTCTGTAGAAAAGGGGAAAGAGGCATTACAAGTTGCTTGACATGGTGGACAGATAGATGGTTTCGCCACGGAGGCTGCTTAGCTGCAGGTTCTTTTAAGTTTTGTCATTGTTCTAATTTAACAAAGCAAATTCAGTCAAGTTATACTTTTGAGGACTATTTACAGAATTGAGTAGCTTTGTACCAAACTTTTATAACACACATATACTTATATAGGGAGAAAGATAGAGAGAGAGAGAGAGAGAGAGAGAGATAATACTATAAGTAGTATAAAAAGAAGAGTTCACCAAATGCGGTGCACGGTGTGTGGCCTAAAGTGCCTATTGATAACGTCAGCCCCCTGGTGGCCGATTTGGGCCAATCAGAAGAAGGCAGTGCCCACTTTAGGCCACACACCCTGCACCGCGCACCGCATGTTGGTGAACTCTCCTTTTTATAAGGAGAGTTCACCAACATGCGGTGCGCAGTGCAGGGTTTGTGGCCTAAAGTGGGCATGGTTTACTGATGACGTCAGCGCCCCTGGTGGCCAATTTGGACCAATCAGAAGAAGGCAGCGCCCACTTTAGGCCACACACCCTGCACCGCGCACCGCATGTTGGTGAACTCTCCTTTTTATACTACTACTATATTCAAGTGGGCTCTTTATTTTCATGGTTTTACAACGATAAGATTACAAATCGTTTCTTTAAAAAACTAATATGAATCTAATGTAATAAATTATTTGGAAAATAGATTATAGAATTATGTCATTTACGATTTTATGTCCAAGAGAAAGTAATGCGCAAACCAAAATGGAGATTTTTCTTTTTTGCATGATGCAATAAAACAACCTGCATGCAGTTACTTTTAATTAGTTGATAAAGTGGTGAAGAAGGGTTCATTAGTGGGAAAATAATAGTACTTTACCAAACGTTATATTGATGCATGTTAACTTGGAAATATTGAAAGTTTTGAAATTATGTCCGTTAAATCCAAAGTTACCCTTTCGCTCGGACAAAAACAGGAATGCCAGTGTACCATCTACAACAATTACACAAGTATGAAGACTCAAACAAAGATATCTTCAAGTACACATATTATTGAAAGTTCAAAATTTATGAATCTTTCCTTTGTAAGATTGCTGTAAATGAAACGTTTTTCTGACTGAAAAATATTTGTAAAGGATACTGGGATGTTGGAAGATTCTTTCAAGTTAAAAATATAAGTAGATAACACTGGAAATAAAAAGACTGATTCCAGGTAAAATTGTGAAAATTTTACTTCGAGAATAAGATAGTTACCTTTGTGATTCTTTTAAAGTACAGAAATAAATGGAAATTTGGGAAATTAGAAAGTTAGATGATTATTTCGAGAAGTTAGTTAAATATCTTTCGTTTAATCATTATATGATCCTTAGTTGAACCGAATCTCACGAGTTGTATCAATCTTCTGTCATAAAATTAATCAAAAGTTATTGATTCCCCAATCAACTTAAGTTGCAAAGAAATGAATTTGCATTAAAACTTCTGAGAGATGAATATTCAGATAACATTAGTGTGACGTTAAATTGAAGTGTGACGTTTAATTCGGAGATGGAGTACAAAAATGTCATAGGAAGAAAGGACTTCATATCTTAGTATCTAACGTATACACATACAACATGGCCAGTGCTGGTCATTCTGAAAAAAAGATAAAAGGGTGACAGACACAAGTCTAATCATTTAGAAGTACTTCAGATTTATTTTTAAATTAAGTTAGTTATAGGAGGCTTAAGGCCAGTGGCTTATTGCCATTACAAATAGATACATGGTCGAGCATGGTCTCCGGTCAGCAAGGATCAGGCGGGCGAGATCGAATCCAGTAACGGCATTGGAATTGCTTCTTCCAGGGCGTCGGAAACAGGAGTGCTAAAAACATCCTTACTTGGCAGGGACTAGACGATATCTGTTTCTGCAATTCAAACCTTCGCTCCTGTGCTGGCCCCGTCACGTGATGTGAAGAGGAAAACATCTGGAATTTGACGACCCAGCGGTAGCCAGCAGGCTTCGCCAAAGCTATAAGACAAAGGGTTATTTTGTGTGTTCTACGAGGGGAAGGGGATAAATGTAGAATTTTTTCGCCAAGCATTAGGCAACCCCTTTTAAGGGATTAACATTGGTATTTTCTGTTTCCGCTGATAAGCGATGAAAGCAGAAAACATGACCAAAAGAGTGCACATTTTTTGAGAAAGAAGTGATTGTCTGGGGGACTATATACCCCTGTAAAATTATTGAGGGAACAGCTCCCTAATGCGTTTAAGTATTCGAAAGGCAAGGCAGGCTTTACTAGTAATATTGTATCAAAAGTTAATAAGGGTTCAAAACGTTACGACGATTAGTTATGGAATAGCTTCCTCTATCAGTTCAATGAATTTTTCTCAAATAAGAAAAGAGAATTCCAAAGCATTTTTATTAAAGCAACTCGGGACTGATCAATAACTATTTTTTGAAAGAAGCTGGACACGATCCAATGTTTGCTATGTGTCTCTGAAAACTGGGGACGAGATTTCCGTTTGTGATCTTTAACGTCTTTTGATAAATGAAAATGAGCAGATATATAGACGAAAATTCGCAACTAAAAGCATTATTAACGACTGTGTCGTTAAAATATTGGCTTCTTTCCATTCGTATAAAATTAAATGTCAAATTAGAAAATCTAAGCTTGTGATATGCTCTTTTCGCTCTGAGAAATCTGCAAAATAATATATTCTGATACTCATTATAATAAATAGAGTAGTGTCAACATTTATTGAACGGGCTCCTTTTCTCCACATATCATAGAAAACCATGAGAGAGAAAATCTCGTCAAGCAAGACAATTTTATTTTAATGAATTGAACAAAAACTACAAACAAAGTAACAAAAGGGAAAGCTTAATTTTGTAATGAAATTTGTTTACAAGTAAATTCATATTTTCTGTGGTCATGCTGTATATTTACTCCGGTTTATATTGAGATATTCGGTCATCTAAATGAATGTAACTCATGAAATCATCTGATATGTTCCAACTTGTAATAATATTATAATAACAACAATATTTATTCAACACTTCAAAAAGTTTTTCTTGTTTGATGAGAAAAGATAGAAAAGTAATCTGAAAATGAAATGTCACTATTATTAATGCAGTTTTGATTGGTTGGTTATGTATTAAAAGCTCTAAGAGCATATATTGTTACACGGGGGATGAACATACCGGGACCTACAATTTAAAAAGAATTAAAAAAACAATTCCAAATGGCTACCGGCATCCATGTCAACCACGTGATTCGAACCCGTGTATTCGGGATTCGAACCTCAGGGTCAGAAGACCAGGTTCATGATTTTTTGGGTTACTGGTGGGTTGGTTTGTAGCTCTGCAGTCACCTTCTGCAACATGAGGACGAAACTCAACGGCAGCAAAAAGCCCCCACACTTAAGCTACAAGCACAGCTAAAAACACCCACACTTCCTGCGATATTTGAACCCACAGACTGGTTCCGAAGACCAACATGATTCGTAAGAGCTTCTAATGTCCGTTAATGAAGATCATGATATTGTCTGTTGATGTGAAGGTTTCCCATCTGTCCGGAAAACCGGAGGCTGAAGTCTGGGTCTAAGAAGCTTTAGATATGATGTAAAAGAAGAAATGAGGAAATGTGAAGATTGCAAGTTGTTTTAGAGGAGCTTTGCGAAAATATAGGGAATTCAATTGGAAATTTTGAAACTCGTTAATGAAGATCATGACTGACTCGATAGTGAATTGGTACAATCCCTATGTCCAAGAAGCGTGAGTTCTCGGATCCGATAACCCATTCGGAAATCGAACCTGATATCCTACTTCAGAGTATCGATCCGTTGTTTCAGAGGAGACGTAAAATGTGAGAAATTTTGAAAGTCGAATAATCAGAATGAACATCGCTATAAGCTTCACTATTTTAAATATCCATGAAAACACTTCAAATTTCTTTCAACACTCAAAAATAAATTAAACATACGACATATATTATTCTGTTAGTCTTGGTAAAAAATAACGATACCATTAAATTCTAGGCATGTTGAAATCTGTTTTCTTTCATAATAGAAAAACTTTCTTCAATAGTTGGAATCCCTGATTAAAAGAAATGGTCTTGTCGAGAAGGTTGAACGCAAGTGTTTGCGTTTGAATGATAGATGACAAAGTCAATATGATCTTCGTGGCAGACAGAGACAAAATATTGGAATTTAATCTAACTTCTTTTATTTTAAGGGCTCTGAATACTTTATTTAACTGTAATTCTCAAGATCTTTTTATCTTCTTCAAAACTATATACTTGTCTCTGAGTGCCAAGTTTTCGAGAAAACAATGGAGTAAAAAATAACACAATTAAGATGAGAGTAAGATCAAGAGGTATCAAACACACTGAAACCTTCCCCCACAACTTTTGTGTCATTTATTCTGTGTTCAAACTTTGGGGTATATGAATGGGGTAGGGGGAGTTTCGGGATAGTTGTAAGGACTTTGCCTTAAATAAAAGACTGCCAGCCTTTTTGAATTTAATGCTTTAATTGCATATCGTGACTAAATACAGGCTATTTACAATATATATACATATATATAAAGATTAAATTCGTGGGTTCACGGCATCGGTGAGGAAGGTCAAACTTGAGATGTCGCTGCGCCCATTCAAGTCTATCTATCTCCTTGTCTCCGGCACCAGCGTCACTCTGAATAACTTAGTCTCTGAATCACTGACATGATCTCAACTCGCGTCCAGCTACGTTATATACCTTCGCTGAACCTTCTCGAAAAGTCTGGAAACCGCCGCCTTTCTTTATTCAGTTATTGTTCCCAGACGACCAGGCGCCTCCGTACGGCCACTTCCTTTTGGTTGAATTTTCAAGTACGGTACAAGTTTCAGAATTTTCTTTTGGATGAAATCTAATAAATAAATTTTTTTTTTAATTTTTGGGGTCCCCTCCAGCAGTTAGGGGCCTGGGGCAAAGTGCCCCAGTTGCCTCCCTCTCTGGGCGGCCCTGGTCATACCTGTGGCGCATCTATAATGAATTATCGCAGAAGGGAAATCAGTGGTTCAACACGATCTTAGTCTCTGAATCACTGACATGATCTCAAGTCGCGTCCAGTGACTTTATATACCTTCGCTGAACGTTCTCGAAAAGTATGGAAAACGCCGCCTTCTTTATTCAGTTATTGTTCCCGGACGACCAGGCGCCTCCGTACGGCCACTTCCTTTTGGTAGCTGACGAACTGTCCCGCGAGCTGTCGGTAGCACTTTGGTAGTACTCTTAGTCTATATGTCGCCAAAACTGTCTGTCTCCAGCCGTCTAATCACTTACGTGCACAAACCGCGCGTTGGTTGGTCTTCCCGAAATTTCCACGCACAAAATATTCGCTATTGTACGGGAGTCGTTACACAGTGCTCTTCATAAACCCTTCACCTCAGTGGTGCAACTCCCGAAAGGGGATATCTAATTTGGCTCTTCGAATTGTTAGATTCAAACCAAGCGTAATAACTGAAACAATTATAGACAAAATGTATTTCCAGTGATATTATCCAGCCCCCTCAGGCACAAAATTCCTCCCCCACAAACGGTCGCTATTATGGTTGAACCACTGATTTCCCTTCTCTGATAATTCATTATAGATGCGCCACAGGTATGACCAGGGCCGCCCAGAGAGGGAGGCAGTTGGGACACTTTGCCCCAGGCCCCTAACTGCTGGAGGGAACCCCCAAAAAATTAAAAATATTAATTTATTAGATTTCCTCCAAAAGAAAATTCTAAAAAACTTATACCGTACTTCAAAATTCAAAATACTCTCCTGAAAAAAGGGACCCCCCCCCCCAAAAAAAAAAAAAAAAAAAAAAATATATATATATATATATATATATATATATATATATATATATATAAAATTAAAAAATCGATTAATTAGATTTATCTTGCTCCAAAATAGTATTCTGAAAAACACGCGATTTAGTTTTAATGAAAAATATAACTGCTTAGTCCTAACTGCTATAAAATTACATTCTCTCTAATAAATTGAAAACAGTACTAACTACTAAAATAGATAGCAAAAAAGGTTTATGGATGTCATATTTATTTGAGAATATAACAAGAGTGCAATGAAATTTAATAATTATGTTAATCATTCATGTAATAAAATTTTAAGTATGAGTAACTTAATTTGAATGTGTGTTTTCGTCTTTTTCCATTTTCTATTTTTCTTGGGGCCCCCAACAGAAGTTTGCCTCAAGCCCTGTAAAATCTCTGGGCAGCCCTGGGTATGACTATTCTTGCAGACATCACCACAGACAAAGAAATATGAGCATTTTTAAAGGCGTAAATAATTGAGTACATAAAAATTCTCAGGAAACAGAAGCAAAGTGTTTGTAATTCTGTTTTTATATAAAATAATATCGACTTTTGAGGTGGATTGCAAACGCTTTTGAAATAGCAAAAATAATAATAATAATTATTATTATTTTAGTGAGACGGTGGGAGGGAGGACGACATGGTGTACTGCTCGTGCATTGATAACTATCTCAGTCAGTTCTTAACATCACGGAAACTGAAAGGTGAACGAAACGCGTGGGAAGCTGTTCACGCACTCCGAGGAAATCATTCTTCGCCAAATAACTTGAGCGGCGAACTGCGAGCAGCGCCGTTCGTACATTTGGCGGTTCCTCTATTTTGGCGGCTACTCATGCCTATCCATCCGGTGGCGCCCTCGCGAAAACATTGCTCGTGTTGACCGTTCCCGCCAAGTTGTCGTAAACTAGGTTACTAGACCCCTTCGACTGCAACTTAGCGTGAATGCCACTGTATGCAATGGGAGATTTTGCGAAATATTCGAAATGGATGGAAGAGAGTCATTTACAGTGATCTGAAAAAGTTTCTATTTTACGTCTCGTCTGTTGTGCCTATGCATTTCAGAAAAAAAAGGTAGCATTTGCGTCTTTTCACTGGGTAAGTTTATATGTTTAGTTTTCTATTTTTTGTTGCGTGTTTACTACGATCGGTGTGCTATCCAGTAATTCTTTGTTTATAAGGATATTTTTCAATTTTCCTGTAGAATCATAGATGGCGCCATACGTCTGTGGCCATGATCGTTAAAATGTACAGGTGGTTCTCGATGTCACGAGAATGTTTGATGTTGAATCAGCCTTGTGTATGCAGTTTCTATGCTAAAATATAAAAACAACCCTAGATATGTCTATCACTTTGGGGAGTGACTGAAATTTATTCTCTTTCTTTAAATTATGCGATACTCTTACTTGGATAATAACGATATTTTAAATGTGATGTACAATGTATCTAAAATTTCTTATTTTATGTGCTATCCATTCTTTACGAAATCTTAAAATTAAATTAAGATAGTCACAGCTGCGTTTTTTTTTTATTTTAAAGTTTGACTATACGTTATATAATACGGCATATAAATTCGAAAATAAAGCTCGTACTATACATATTTAAGAAATATTTTAAAAAAATTCATGATTAAGAATTTACTTTAGATTTCCATTATGATTCATATTGTATTATAATACATGTTTATCATGGAAATACAATATTGTATTGGTATGTTCTTCCCCAAATGCCTTTTTTTATTTAATACCATCATTCTAAAACTAATGAAAACTCTTGAGTAAAACTAATGACAAGCAATTTTTCGTTGTACGTAATGAATTCAACCAAGACTTCGGCCTCGATTTCTATTTATTCAATAAAAAAAGCCGCTTGTGAAATTCAAATTTCTATTTGACTCGATAAATATTGAAAAACGAGTTCTTTAGAAAGAAGGGTGTCGGTAACCTTGGTATTTTTGTTCCGCACGAATGACCGGAATTTTGTTGTAAGAGTAAATGAAATTGTCACACAAGAGAGATGACAAATAGTTCCGCTGCAATTGAAATTTTAAAAAAAAAAATTACCATTTGAATTGAATCGGACATTGTAAAAAAGAATCCTCCTAAATAAAATTTAATAGATATAAAAGAATTTTGGGACTATGGTTAAATAAAGGGTTTAGACTATTAAATTTTCAATATATCAATGTCTGAGAAGTAGCTGAGATATTTTATTAGAAACCTGAATTTATTGGATGGGATTTTTTTTTCACTTTATATGGGCTGTGTGTTTTTAACCATATTTTTTATGTGTTGGTAGACAAAATTTTGCTACCGTTTGTTGTGCTGAGTGGTTCTAGTGACCAAGCCAATAAAAGAAAAAATTGGGAAGGGGGTCATAATGTCTGACGAAAACTTAACTAAGAGCTATTTTGGTTAATACCAAATAACATTATACTAGAGACCAAAACTTTGATGGGGACCGCCCCTGTTTAACGTCTGAGCACTAGGGTTTACTCGTTATCCTGTCATCGATAGGGAACCAATCTCTGATAGAAGTACAGTTTTCCTGTCAGTATGGTTAGATTGTCGGTTGATATATTCTGTAACGTCCCACATATCTTTCAATGGGTATTTTTAATGTGTTCGAGAAGGAAATTTGTGAAACAGAACTTTATTTATATGTGAATTTATTGCTGCCGGTCATATATGAATTCGAATAAACGAGCAGTGTAAAAATACCCAAACTGACTGGTAAAGATTAAATTAAATATTATTCAGAAATCTCAAAATTAAGGTTTGTTTTAATTTTGGTAGCCCAAAAGATTGTGCGACCTGTTTAGCCTTTGCAATTCAAACCTATCTGTAAAAGGCGGTGCATCAGTTATTTTTAATCCCCATGTTTGGTTTTGGGAGAATTTTCCTTTCGGTATTTTTGTAATCACAGATAAGCCAATGAATATTTTTGAGTTATGTTTTTTTGCACATAAAGGTAGATTTTTAATAGGGTAGTTTTAAAATTAAAAAAAAAAAATTCTGTAGTTAATTTTTCACAAGACATTAAATTATTGATGCCGATAGCTAAAAATTAAAACTGTGTTTGGAAAAATAATTAGTCAGAATAAAAGGATTTTTGAAGCATAATTTTGTAAAGCATTTGCATTGTTTTTAAAGCTCTATTTTCAAATGCATATCTCTGAATTTAAAAATGTTCATTTGCCAATCTGCAATGAGAAAAATCTGGAGAGAAAAATTACCCATTGCTTAACTTAGGGATTGAAAACCCATAGGTCAGCTAGGGGAATTATAGGAATCACATTAGCTTATAACAGATGTAAAGAAATCTTAAGAGACCCACAGATTCATTGCTCATATACTGAGTCTTAACATCCGTGAATTTTGAATAGTTCTTGCAAACAGAAGACTATAACATAGGACCACATGGACAACACACCATATGTATATACGGGATTATTTTTCATCCAGTTAATTTTATTATTAACAAAATACTAAAAATTTCATTGATGGTTCAAAACTAAAATATTCTTTGTATTTACTGCGCCTATCATACCCAAAATCTGAGAAACACTCTAATGGAACTAGACAGATATATTTTGTTTTCTGTTGAAAATAATATGCACCCAAAATTTGGGGATATTTATAACATTTATTTGTTTAATTTTTATTGAAAAAATGAAGATTTATTGATACAAATAACGGCATTTTTAAAAATATCAATGTCTGATGTTCTTGAATAGGAAATTACTAAAATAAATATTTTTAAACTAAGCTTTAAGTTCGAGGTACAGCATTTCTATATCAGTGTTAATTTTTTTTTCTCGTCTTGCAATAATAATCAGTAATTTTGTCACTATCTGTTGTACCATTAAGTGCTACTAAGACTTTTTATTTTTTATTTATTTTTTTTTTAGAAAAGAAATATTCGTGTTGTTTATGTGATCATTATATGGCTTGGTGGTATAATGGGACAGATCACTAGCCTGAAAAACAGGAGGTCTGGAGAACGAAAAATGTGACAAGGATGAAAGAATGGTTTATTATTCGGTTTTTCAGTCTAGTGCCCGAAAAATTAAAGCAACCTCTTTGAACTCGAGGGAAGGAAGTATACTCCCTTTTCAAAGGGAGGACGTGAATTTATAGGGATCGTCCCATGGTTTGGTGGTGTAATGGCTTGGGACTAAAACGGTGCAACTGGTCGGCAGACGAGGGTTCTGGATAACAATTCCCCTCCTAGTATATTGCTTTTTAGGACTGGGAATAAAATTTTTATTACTAAACAAGCATTTTAATCATGATGTAAAAAGCGGGTTGAATGGTTGTGTGTAAGCTATTTAAGCTATATGCTTAAATTCCGAATTGTCTACCTAGGTTTAGTTCTATGTAAAATATAATCATATAATAATATACTGCATATGAAAGTATTATAATGTAACGATTATTTATTTAATTACTACAGGGATCTTTGATTTATATAATCTTACAAAAATATTTTATAATTTAAAGTGCAAAGATCTTGCAATATTATTTTATATTATGTTATCTATATAAATAAAAGAAAAACTTGGTCGGTCGGGGAACAATTCCGGGTAGACCGTTTCGGGTATGGCATCCGTTATGAAATTCGGCCATGTTTGAAAATGTCGAAATCGATGTATTTTTTTTTCATGAAAGTACATAAATATTACATATTTGGAAAGAGCTTTAAAAACTGATAATATTTTCTGCCTACACTTATTCTGTTACTTTAATAGTTTTAGAGATATTTCAATTCTAAATGCATACTCCACCGATACAAAACGTAACCGCCATGTTTTACGATGTAAACACAGCGTGATTCATTCACCTTGTGATTCTCACTAAAAAATGAATCACTGAAAAGAAATGTTTCATCGTGTGTCTAATTTTTAATTATTTTTCTATTTTTCATACTTTTGATTCAAACTTTTTAATCATAAATAGATCATTTGAAGATGTACTGATTTTCAGGGGATTTTTTGACAATTAAAAGTGAAAAAAAATTTAAATTCAAGTGAACTGTGATTCGAGTGTCTAGTGATTCGATAGCCCGAGCCCCCGCTAGTATATAATAATATTAAAATGGAACTATTCATTTTGGTTCTTAGAATTTTTCTATAAAATTTCTTGTCGTAAATTCTAAATACGTACGAAACACCCTTAACGTATATATAACGTACAATAATATTTAAATTGTTCCACTTGAAATATCAATACGACAAAATATTTTGAATTATAGGTACAAATTGATATTTTATAACGACTTCTACTATCCATACATTCTCACTAATATTTTTTTGCCATCACTTTAAACTGACTAGACTTGTGCGATAATCAAACCCTGATATACTTGTTTCTCGATCGATGTGATGACCATTTCATGATCTCCATGAATGCATATTCTCCCACTTTTGTGAGAGGCCCACCCCCGATCGGTTGTAATCCCTTTGTGTGTGTGTTCGCATCAGTATATCGACTCTGTCACAAATTCTCTCGCACATTTTTCCTTTTACTTAAAACAAGATAACGCTCGCAAATGGAACTCAAACCGCCTGCTTCCCGACCAGCTGGGCTGACCAATACACCTCAGGACCGAGCCATAATATCTCTTACCTTGCAGCGGTGGCCAGAACTTATGTTAAACTGTTTAATACAGGTAGCCCTCCTATAGCACGGCTTCTTACAACACGGTTTCGTTCTAACACGATAGGGTAAATTGCGAGAATCCTCATATAACACTGCAACCTGTAACACGGTTTCGTTCTAACACGATTAAAAAATTGCGAAAGCCTTTGTACAACACTGTGCTTCTACAGCACTAGATATCATGATTTTTGTTTTAACACATTTAAAAACTAAATTACCTTAAAATAATGACGGGAAGGAACAATAAACTATAGTGGCTTAACATGAAAATGTATAAACAAATTATAATTTATTCATTTTTAACTGTATAAAATTGTAAGAAGGCCTAAGCTTAGCTGAAAATCTTGAATAATTTTTCTTGAATGCAGACCCTTCAACTGAAAGAAGCCGAAAATTCAAAAGGGAGCTGCAAAATTGTCTATCTCCATACCGTCAAATTTACAATGACCTTGTAAGAACCAGCAAACAAACTAAAATTACAGATTTTTTAAAGAGGATAAAAGGTGCAAAAAATCTAAATGAAGAAAAAGTTCTGAAAGTGAAGGTGACATCGTTTAACCGAAAATATGTTCTCGTTTCATTGTACTTAGAAGTGATGAGGAAGAAATTTATTAAATTAATGTCACATTAAGTGAAAATAATATTTTTTGTTTCTTTTCGTTTTGTGTTATACATACATTTATATTTTTAATAAAAATTAACTTGCTTATATGGAATTTAACACTCGGAACGAAACACTCTTTTTTGTACTGTCTCTGGGTCTCATATAACACGGTTTCACACAACACGGCATTTTCTAGGAACCTATCTACCGTGTTATAGGAGGGTTACCTGTACTGAGAATTTAAGGAAGAGTATTATATTCTCATAGAGCAAAGAGCGTTATTTTCGGATATTAATTTGAAACCCCTGCAAATATCTTATCTCGACATAAACGCAAAAGTGACACTCATAGCCTTGTGTAGATGAATAAATCATAACTCATCTCTGCTTTAATAGGTTCTGTCATTCTATAAAAAGAAAAAAAAAACAGTTAGAAAAGGGAAACGTCTCCGTGCATAATCAGAAAAATTTCCAATTCTGATCGGGAAAAAGAAGTCGAGTAACATACTTCGTATCTTTTCGCTTAACATATTTTGACGACACTTATTCGTGATGGCGTGTGTGGTGACTTGCAGAATGTTCTGCTATTCAATTCTATTGTTATGCTAATTAAGAATGATTAATAATCCCCTGAAAGTTGATGATTCATTTATACAAATGATAACTGATTTCTTTTATAGTAATGAATATGTTCCACGCTTGATAAATAACAATAAGACATCAAGGAATATTTATCGAGTTTTTCATCAACCTTTTTTTTATCTCTGTATAATTTATAAGACCCTAATGTGCTCGTTTAGCGATCTAAGTATTATTCGATGAATATGATTACAAAACTGATCTAAGTTTTCCCTGCGTATTTCGTTTCATTCTACTGCATTTCCAGATTCTTCGTATTTTCCCTTTAATTAATTCTCGATTTTCCCTTTAATTAATTTTTCTCGAAAATTATTCCATAATTGGGCCATCCTCCCTGTGTGAAGTTGTGCGAATTTAGCCATGTATTGAAATTGTGAGGTTGATCGAAGGTACAACATGGTACTTCAGAGATTAGATTTTCCGATCATGATGACATACATGGGGGATTCGAGTGTGAATTCGTTTCTGACAACAGTTCGAATTTGATAAGAGAATGGTTGAAAAAGAATGAATAATTAAGCGGTGTTGGAGAAGGGGTTGCAACAAAATTTTAATAGAATACTAACATGTGTTTCAGCAAACTAAAGTAACAAAAAAAAAACTTCATATTTTCACCTTATGTATTTATATGCAGTGCCGTAACCTGGGCAAGAAGTTGCATTTGGGCCCCTTAATTAATTAGGTTTGGGAAAATAATAAAAGAAATACAGCATTTTTGCCCCCCCTTCCAAGTGGGCCCTGGACGGGTGCCTGTGTTGCCCCTGCCTAGTTATGACACTGTTTATATATATATATATATATATATATATATATATATATATATATATATATATATATATATATATATAGTAAAACTGGTTATTATGTCATCGAATTCTCGATCTAAATACTAACAAATAACTTTTGGTTATTTTTTAAAACGTGAAGAGAGATAAGTTAAAATGTAATTTAATTTAAAAGTAGTTAAACATAGTTATCACACCTTACCGAATGGCGCATTTTTAGATTTTTTATTGAGGGACAAATCAGACAAGTATGCGAGAGTTGGACAAGAGATGCCTAGACACCATACAAGTTTAGGTCCTTCATCTATTACTGCTTGTAATGACCTATACAAACCCTTCATTATGTTTCTGTTAACTATCTTATTTCAAAACTGTCTCTATCACAAAAACAAAATTTTTTCGTGCTGAAAGTGCCGTCGAATATACTATCGAAAAATCATCAAAACTGTTAGGAATCGGTTGAAAATTTTGGGTATGAGCATTCAGTAAAAACAAGGCTTGGAATATGCCATAACAAAATGTAAGTAAGTGTTAGTCAGACATAATAGTTTAAGTACAAACTACACAGCTCAGTGATTTTAAAACGGGGTGTCGCGGCACAATAGGGTGCTTATACGACCTACAACCCTTCAGGGGTGTCGCGAAATACAGAGATGAGTTGCACTATGACACTTCTAACTTCTATTATTGAGAGAATGAAGAGCTTAATAAACTCTACATTTAGTGTTTTAACATCTATTTTTTTTAAATTTCTAATACAGAAACCTGTGGACAAAGTCCTTAGGTATACAGAAAAAAAGAAAATAGACAAAATTGCAAAGGAGAACAAAATATAGACAAAACGTAAACCAAAAAAAGCTACTACGATTAAATTTTCATGTGATCACGAGGGTCCCAATAACATCTGCCCAGTTGAGGCAGAGCAGGACATGATGTGTTTGCCGTCCAAGTTGTCGGAATTGCAAAGAGAGTATATAGGGCTAGAAAAAATTTCCATTCTATTTAAATATACAGCCAGGCACTCGTGCTCGGTTGCAATCCTGAAAGCAACCACTGCAATTACACGTAGGCCATCGGGAAGACCATTCAGGGTCTTGCTCCAGACTTTTATTTTTAATACGGTTTTTGGCGGTCGGAGAAAAAATAGTCCTTTATTTTCTGCTTTATAATCTTGCATGCAGTTTTATAAGGAATTTTATTGGGAGCACAGAGGGATATTGAGGTTCCTTTCTTTGCTAATAAATCTGCTGTTTCATTTCCTGGTATGCCGCAACGGGATGGTTTGCATTCCAGGAGGAAACTTTCTTGAGAATTAGTCATAGATTTCATTATTATTGTTCACAGTTGCATTTTTAAGCATGAAGCAGGTTGGTTTAATTCGCTGTGGATAAGAAAGCTTTGATAGCTGAAAAAGCTGCTGCTCTGAAAGACCACTTTGCCGTTAAATTAACGTTGACCGGGGTGCACCACAAGGAGAAGAGTCCATCAAAAAACCCCTCCCTTTTTTTTTTTCGTCTATTGCCAACATAATACACTATCTAACAATAAGTATTTAGACACTTGTGATAGAAAAAAAACAAAATTTATTCATATTCAATAGTTGGTAGAGCCTCCACGAGAGGCAATTACAGTCTCAACCCTCCGGAGCATTCTTTCCACAAGTCCTTGTATGACGGATAGTGGTATTTTCTTCCACTCGGCATCGAGAAGACATGCAAGTTACTTCACCGATTTTGGACGGTTGTTCCACCCCTTAATTTGGTGATCGAACTCGTCCCAGAGGTTCTCGATAGGGTTCAGGTCTGGGCTCTGGGCAGGCTAGTCCATTCGGTGAACCCCATTGTCACGATACCAATCCATGGTGGATCTCGCAACATGACTGCTGGCGTTGTCGTCCTGGAAGTAACATGGGTCCAACCCGTAAAAATGCCACAACGTAGGAAGCGCACTGCCATCCAAAATAGTGCAGTAGGCGTCAGCGTTGAGCTTACCATGAATTGGAATCAAGGGTCTCAGTCCATACCAAGAGAAACACCCCAGACCATAATTCCATCTTCTCCGAACTTTACTGCGGGCACAATGTATTCTGGCAGGAGGTGTTCTTCAGGTAGACGCCAGACCCAGACCCTGCCATGCGAACGGTAGAGGGTGAACCTTGATTCGTCGCTCCAGAGAACCCGTTTCCACTGATCTACGGTTCACTTTCGACGTGCTTTGCACCACATTAACTGAGCAGCGCGGTTGGACTTTGTGATCAAATTCTTATGTGCGGCAGCACGACCATGAAAACCAAGCATATGTGCTTCCTTACGGATGGTATTCATCGAAACAACACTCCCGGACGCGTGTTGAAACTCCTGGAGTATGTAGGCCATCGGTTGGGTGCGGTTCTTCCGAATTTCACTGGACAGCACCCGTCGGTCTTTATCTCCCAGTTTCATGGGTCTGTCGACTCGGGCACATTCCGACAATCACCGCTCCCCTTCCACTTCTAAATCACATATGCCACTGTCGATTTTGGGTAATTCAGCTCGCTAGATAGGTCCCCTGAGGATCGGCCATTTCTGTGATACCCGACGATTACACCTTACTCGAAATCAGATAACTCTACATTTCGTGGCATCTTGCATGCGACTAATGCCAATGTTGTTTCCTACGTGATATTTAACGTCGGAGGGCGTGACGTATATCAGGGCTGCAGATATCGTCATTTGCATGGCTGTCCAAAAACTTATTGTTAGATAGTGTACAATACGATATTAGAGGTTGTCTAAAGTCAACCCATAGTCTATTCCAGCAGTTTCATGTATCCTATCGTGATGTCAAGGTAGCTATCAAGGATGTTTTTATGAACATGGTACATGTATTTATGCATTTGAACATGTATTTTGTTTTCTAATAAAATTCTAATAAAAATCTGAATGAATGTATCCATTATCGAATAAAAACTAAAGAATTCGAAACCCGTCTTTCATTTCTAAATTAAAATTAAACTACATAGTCATCGAATTATCAAATTGATATTAATATTAACAACCTTTATATTAAGCGCAAATTAATAAAGTATAATAAGGTATTTCAAAATATTGGCTCGTGGCTGTATTTTCAAGGGCAAATAAAAGTCGAAGGCAAATAAAAGCATTTTATCTTTAAATTAAAATTTTTTACTTCTTATAAATGCGAAATAGGTTTCGCTGTATTTCCAGTTATAAAATATAACAAAACAGAGAGACTAATTAGTTGAGATAGAAATGATAGTGTGTGTCCTTCTAATTTTTTTTTTTTTTTTTTGTATTCACCTCTTATTTTAAAAAAATCTTTGAGTCGTATCGTCCTCAAATATGTCATTAAATGTATTAACTCATTTATAATTTTAATTTACTGTTTAATAATTTTATTTTTAAATGTATGGATTTGTTAATAACATTATAAATTGCTTAAAACTTTTGCAATCATTTTACTAAATGGTTTGATGTTTACAGTAATTAGTGTACATTATAAATTGTTTTTAGTTATGTAAAACAATGATCGTTATTGTACAATGTACCGGGTGGCCATAATTAAACTGACAGTGCTCACAGTGTTCTGTAGCGCGATCTGTTTGCGAGAATGACGCCACATATTGTAGGAAGATTAAACAAGACGGGGGACGAAGGATACCGCTAAAAAATAAATTAGTTCCAAAAGTCACCGCTAGGGGAATATTTGGCGCTGTGTAATAGAAAATAGAGTGTTAACAAATGCAAATTAATACGGAATAAAATTACCTTTTATCATGCACATTTTCTAATTTAGTTCAAGTGCAATATGGCAACAATTTTAAAAAAGCGTAAAATCTACATAAACACCGATAAAGTCTCGTGATCTGCAATATCACGTACGCTGAGCAGAAGAAGTTCTTTATTCAAATTTCACGTTAAATCCATTGGTACAGTGCCATCTGCTTGGGTTTTAAAAGGCAATGTGTTACGTTTCGAATCAATCGGATTGAAAGTTTATGTGCAATGCCTCCTTCTTTAGTCGAGCGTGCGTTACTGGTCAAATTCTTTTATCTCAACCAGTGCAACGCGTCAGCCGCTCTTCGTGCTTTTAGAACGCACAAAAAAATGCGTAAAGGTAACGGTCCTGTGTCAGTTAATGGGCTAAAAGCAATGGTTGCGGCGTTTGAGAAAACAGGTTCTCTGAAGGTTCAGTCAGGCAGAGGACGAAAACCTGTACCACAGGATGCAATCGAAGCAGTTGCCACGGCGATTGTCGACAGAGGACCAGACAATATTGCTGCCACCACTAGCGCTCGTGGATTAGCTCGGAATATGGATATGCCTTACAGTACGGTATGGAAAATCTTACGAAAGATTATCAACTTCTATCCGTACAAGATCAGCCGTGTACAGGAGTTACTGTACCCCGACCATGATAAGCGATTGACTTTGATAAGCAATGATATGCGACCATGATAAGCGATTGCATTTGTTAACATTCTATTTTCTATTACACAGCGCTAAATATTCCCCTAGCGGTGACTTTTGGAACTAATTTATTTTTTTGCGGAATCCTTCGTCCCCCGTCTTGTTCAATCTTCCTACAAAATGTGGCGTCATTCTCGCAAATAGATCGCGCTACAGAACACTGTGAGCACTGTCAGTTTAATTATGGCCACCCGGTATATAATGCAGTTGGGGTGCAGAAAAAAAAATTTACCAAATGGGGATGACACCGTTAGAAAAAAAAATTGACCTATTATATCGTACATCCAGTGAGATGTGTTGGATTCGCTGATTATGATCTTGAACCCAAGTGACCGATGCTCTTCTTGCTAGCTATACCTATGAAATGGCTCCTTAACTTAGATACCAATTTTGACTAAAAAAAATTGAGCTAGGCACTTGAATCGTACTTCAAGAGAGGGTCCTTAGGGAATCACAACGTATTGACGTAAGATGTGTAGTAGGAAATGACATTTCTATGTCACAAAATAAAAAGATGAAAGATGTAAAACTTGGACAACGGAAGGCATGCGCCAGGACAGCGTCAATTCTCGACCTGAGCAGTGGCATGGGTCTCAGTTCTTCTATTGATAAGTAATCTATATATTTAAGTTGCTAAGCCGACTTTTTGGGCAGTCCGTGAGAGTAAACTACTGCATCAATTTACTAAATTTTGGTCGTAAACGAAAGATTATAATCTGTAGATTTGTCAAATTTGGTTTTTGTAACCGCAATTTCTATTAATTAGTGATAATTTACAATTGAAAATTGATTTCTGCGCATGCTCAGTGGCATGTTTAAATCTGGCTTCAGAAACTCACTGTTTCTGCGCATGCTCAGTGACATGTTTTAATGATAAACACTTTTATTCCGAGGAGTCTCTTTAGATGTCTCTCTGCCATTTTTATTTTTATGATAATTATGTTTGTGAAATATAAGATTAAACCTGATAGAAATTGTTTATTTCGCGCTGTTTAATTAGTAATAATTTACAATTTTTAAAAAATTGCTTTCTGCGCATGCTCAGTGACATGTTTAAATCTGGCTTTAGCTACTCACTACGCACACGAGGCCGCTTAAACACATTAATTTGTTTCTGCGCATTATTATGATTTTCAACATTTGCCAATGATGTGTTGAGTATAATTTGTGAATTAGTACATTTATTTACTATCTAGCCCTCACGTTTTGACGGGTACCAACTAGTGCCAACTAAAGATCACAAATTCAGCTTATATATTAGATAAATGTGAGAATTAATGAAGATGGGAGAAAAATAAGTATGCAAGGATCTCCCTTGTTTCGCGACACCTCTAGAATGCAGCGTTTTTAAAACACAATCTTTATATAGCACCCCGGCAAGAAAAGTGACACAACTCAAAAGTGCAACATCTGAGAAAAATCAACTTAAAGAATACTATACAGCTTGAACTAGCATTACAATAAAACTATACAACTGCCCTCAGGTGGACAAATTGCGAGACAGAGATGTGTCGCTTTTCGTGCACGATGGGGCACTTCATACATATTTTTCAATGACATAACCTCAAAATTGCAACTTTTTGACTTATGTCACTTCTCTTGCCGGGGTGCCATATCTTGCTTTTAAGCTGAAGTAGAGAATTGATGTAAAGAAATAAGTTTACATCTTTTCTCTATTCTTTCCTCTTACAAAACCTCTGGAATGTCGCTTAAATCCGAACTACCCTTTTTTTTTCGACACACCTTAAAATTGTATTTCATATAATGATATCTTTTTTAACCTCGTAAGTAGTAATTAATATCGTCAGAGTTTAGATTTGAAAGTGTTTTATTGGTGTATTTTTAGGAGAGAAATGCCAATCCACGATGAGTATGAGATACTCCGTCTTTTCCAGCATTTGCGAACCTCCTCTGGCTTTCGTAGCTCTCTTTCTACAGCTTATAGCACTCTGCACTTCCTGGTGGGCCACGTTCACAGCACGCACCGAATTAGGTAAGAACTTCTCATTCTAGCCTTTGTACTTCCTTTTGATTTTATCATGCTAAATTAACGCATTTCTAATAGAATTCTACTGACGCATTTTATTTTCATTTGCATGCTTTTTTGACAATTTTTTGCATATTTTAGGCAATAGCTAGAAAGTAATTTCTCTTAAAAGTTCCAACAACTAAATTTTTTTTATATCATAGTTGTGATGAAGCAATTGATTTAATGGAGCGTATTGTCTGATATGACTTAGGGATGAAGGCCAGGACTTTCTACCAAGGGCATGATTATTAGACACGGTACACAGATCTTGTTTTCTCATTTTGCCGCTAACGGTATAAAATGATGGGGAAAATGCTAAATACTATTTTAAAGTTTATGGCTCTTTAAAATTGGGCGTGCTAGACTAATGTCCCATGTGCCTCTGATATAATATGGCCCTCCTTGCCACTGATTTTAAAGTTGCATATACGTTATTTTATTTACATGTATGTAATTTCGACGACTTTCATCCGTGGGCTGTATGTACATTTTTTCTGAACTACTTTAACAAATGACGTTTAAGTATGCTAATGATACCACTGAAACATACAGCCATTCTGAATGCATCGGATAAATATCTTACAAAATTTAATATATGTTTGGTAGCTTATTAATTGTACGTGAGCCTAATTCTCTAAAGCTCTTGCATCAACGTAAAACTTTTTGTTCAGAATAGCATCGGTTTGTTCGATGACGCAGTTGTGATCGCCGCCTGGCGGTCGTTTTTCACCTAATTAGTATTATACGAGTATTTGAGTTTGAATTTTAATAAATACAGTCCACGTGTGTTAGAGTGTGTTTTCCTGAGCTTTGATGACTTATGGTCCGTCGAGCCGGAGAGTTGGATATTTTTGTGTGTCAACTTCCGGTTAGGGTTTTTGACCCGGGTTTCCCCGAACCCGAAAACCCGCGTTTTTCAAAGAATTTACGAACCCGAAACCCGGGGAATTTTTAATGTAAACACGGGGAATTAGTTATTTATCTAATACAAGAGAATACCAATTATATTCCATAATTTTGAACCAAGACCGAATTTAACAAGTCGCACTCGATACGGCTCTCAAACAAATGAATAAAAAAGCAATGAGACGGAGTGAGATGGAGATATATTGGCGGCGGCGTACGCCATAGCTCTATTTCACTCAAGTTTATGAATTGGGGATTCCCAGCAGCACATGCGTTATGCCGTGTGAATTGCGCAATACTTCAGCTACACGACTATGCCTGCTTTCTATGGTTTGTGTTTGTTTAGTCTAGTTATATATCTCGTTGTGTTGTGTTCTCGCTGTTTTAATTGCGTTGTTAAACAATATTCTGTGGACCCACCCATATAGAAAGCGCTTTGCGTGCAATAGAAGGAAGTTTTTTGTAACGTCCTAGAGTGACGCACTCGACTTGGATCTCTCACCTGATAGCGAGCTAACATGCTGCTCTCGAAATTAATATTCACTTTTATATTTTTTTGTAAATAGTAAATAAACTTAGTTTAGATAGCTCTCCCACTCTCGATTTTAACTGGACTCTTCGATTATTTGGAACTGCTCTGATTTGAAATTTCTTCGACCTTTTGTTTCTTGGATATACACGTTGGATTTCGATCGGCTTCAAATATTATCATTTTTGCAGTTATTATTCTTTTATAAGGTATGTATTTATTTGTTTTAAAATAACTTTTAAATGTGGATATACGCCACCGTATAATTAAGTGCATGTTTGTGCACTTTTTTGATACTGTGTAGCTTAGCTGTGTTAATTAAAAATTTGAATTATTCGATTTTATTACAGTTTAAAATCCCTAAAATGAATATTTTTGAGTACGTAAGCTCGAAGCGCAAATCAGGAGTATGGAAACATTTTCTGATTAACAAACCACAAGAAACAGCAAAATGCAATATTTGTTCATCAATCCTAAAGGCTTCGGGTTCAAGTACAAAAAGTTTGATAAACCACATGAAGACAAAAAATCAAATTGAAGTATTAATATGTTCTAAATTTGGTGATGACGACGAGCCCAAATTAAAATCTCGAAAAATTGATGACTGTTTCACAAAAAAATACAGTCTGTTGAAGAGGTTATAGCAAAATTAGTTGCTGTAGATGGTATGACATTTCCTCAGCTTGCCAATAGTTCATTGATTAGACGAGCTTTTAAAGCATCAAGTGTTCTCCTTCCTAGTAGTCCTAACCAAACAAAAATTTTATTTATGAAACATTTTCAAACTGTGCAGAGCAAAATCATTAAAAAATCAAAGAAATCAAAGAGGATAATGGTCGGTTTTCAATTAGTTTCGATGAAACCACATCAATACGAAACCGTAGATTTTTCAACCTGAATATACACTATTCCACCGGCTTCCAATCTTTTGGTCTAATTAGAGTTATGGGAAGCGTAAATGCAGAAAGAATAATTCAGATTGTAAAAGAAAGGCTCAGCGAGTATGATATTTCATTGGATAATGATGTGGTAGCTTCAATCACTGATGGTGCAAGCATAATGTTGAAGTATGGCCGTTATACTAGCCCATTCCATATTGTTTGCATGGCATAGGCTATTCATTTGGTAGTCTGTGATGTTCTGTATAAAAGTTCAGAAATTAGATCAGAAGAACAGACTGACCAAGAAAATGAGCAAACTGAAGAATGTGACTCTGTCTACGAAGATGAAAATGAGGATTCTGTTGAAGAACCCACCGAGTACTAGGACAACCAAACAATATTTATTCCTGAGCTTCAGAAGATTGTTGTAAAAGTCAGGAAAATGGTCAAAATGTTCCGAAAGTCCCCTGTTCGTAATGATACAAATCTGCAACCACAGACTTTGGAAACCTTGATAAAGAGAAGAATCTTATGCTGGACTGTAAAACCCGATGGAATTCTCTTTTTAAAATGCTGCAACATTTTTATGAGATGAGGAAAGAAGTAAAAATTGCAATGCTTCAACTAGATTATCAATTTGATCTCAATAATCAGGAATTAGACAAGATTAAAGAATTATGTGATGCGCTTACTCCCCTTGAAGTCGCAGTGCAATATTCATGTAAAGAAGATGCCGATCTTACTCTGTCTGAAATTAGCATTTACAGTGCATAAGCTAAGAAATCTAAACACTCCTATCGCGAATGCTCTACTTCAAAAATTTGAAATTCGATTCAAAGAGCGTCGAAACCCAGAGCTGGCTCATCTCATTAAATTTTTGAAAAATCCCTTTTTCGTCAATGAATCATATGATGAGTTTGGTAGTAAAATTTTTAAAAACTAAATATTTTGATCTGGCAACAACCTCAATAAAACGACTATTCAACGTAAATGATAATGGCTCAGAGTCTGAACCAGAAGTAGCAGTTGAGGTGAGAGTTAAAGATGGAATTGAAGGTGATGTTACGAGTAATGGTGCTTGTACCAAGCAGATGTCCCTATCTGATGAGTTTAGTATGTTTCTGCAGGAGAATGATAATAAGGAAAATCATAAAAAAAATCAAATCTGGTGCATATATCATAAGAAAAGAAATTGAGTTGTTTCGGCACAAAAAGCAGACCTGAAATGCTAGATAAACTTTACAGGTCTTTAACAACAATTCGACCAACTTCGGTGGAAGCAGAACGAGCATTTTCTGTAATGGGTCTCTTTGCTAATAAACTCAGAAGCCGACTCAATGATGATACGTTGAGTGCAATGATGGTGTTAAGGCAGTTTTATAAAAAATGAGGTAATTGTACCACTTTTATTTATGTTATACATATATGTATTTTAATTTTAACATTAAATTTATTTACTGTTATTTTTTATATTTAAAATTCTGAAATAAATTAAATGCCTCTAATAAACTATTTATTATTTTAGTTCTTTGCTATTGACCCCCTGGAACCAACTAAGTAAACCCGGGAAAACCCGGGTTTTAAATTAAAAAAACCGGTCAAACCCGAAACCCGGGTTTTAAAAAAAATTGCTCAAAATCGAAAAGCCTACTTCCGGTCTCTATGAGGATTTCGATTTGTGATGTTCCGGAAAGTGGAAGTAGCATAAAAATCATTTATTGTACATTAGTTCTTGTGAAAATCCGTGATTTAATGAGTTCTTAATTTGAAAACTGAGATTTATTGAGTGCTTAATTTGTGTTTTGGTGAGATTTAACGCATAGTTACTGAGTCACTTGTATAATGTTTAAGAACGCGAAAAAAGATGATCTTAGGCTTGTTGCTAAATGAATGAGTAACTGACAAAATGAATGTTCTCGAGTTAACAAATATTATTAAAAAGTTTTGAGAATTTAAAAAATTATCCTGATTTGCTGAGGAGTTAATTAAAAAGATTGTAGAAACTAGAAAATGGAAAGAGCAGAGTTAGTTACAATTTGAAAAAATTAAGCTGGAAAAAGCACAAGCCGAGCTAGAATTGGCTAAAATCAGCTGAAGTGAAAGATATTTCCTCGGGAAAAGAAAATCCGGTTGAGAGAAATGAATATTTAGATTCATTTAAAGTGTTCGCACATTAACTTTAAGAGTTCCTAGCAAACTCAAATACGAGTATTTGAGTTTAAATTTTAATAAACTTTTCCTTTTTTAATTATCCATGCTTTTACCAGTATCATATTTTAATATGTCAACAATCCAGTTTCCGATGACAAATATAATGATCACAAGACTATATTCACTTAGACATGTCTTTATGTCAAGAACTTGATAAAAAAACCATGAAAGTTCATTTTACTGAACTTTATCCACTATAAAAGATTAAGGGCCTGTTCACATAGAATCCATCAGCGTCAGCGTTTAAGAGTCCTTTGGCGTTGAATGGTCAAAATGAGTCAATGGTTGGCATAATGGAATTGGTTAAATTTTTTACGCTGACGCTGACGTATTTTATGTGAACAGGCCCTAAGTCTGTGTTCGACTATCTTCGACAAGAAAGTATTACAGTTAATTTCCAAAAGGTATTTCTTACCTGTTTGACTGTGCTATAAAATCTATAGCCTATTATTTCTTGTAATATTTTTTCCATGCTTTTCGTTATTCAGCTATAGCTCTTAATTAAAAAGGTTGTGTGTTTTAAGGGTCCCTCAAAGTTATGCAAACTTAATATGTAGCGGTTTTTAAAGCATTTTGGCCTACCATAACTTTCATCAAACTACTTGTTCCACCAGAAGAATGGATAGGTCTTTTCCTTCAACTTTCTTTTAATACAGGTAAATTGCAACAAAACTTAAGATATTAATAACGGTACAAATTAAGAAATTAAATCCTGACCATGAGTTTGCAGGCACTGTATTTGAACAAAAGGTTAAATAATTTTGGAAGCTATTAATATTAAACTAATATAGTATTTCCATCGAGATTTCTCAAAATAATACGAAGTGCAAATATCTAAGAATACATCAGTATATTAAAAAAAATTCCAATTTTATAATTTGCTTAGTAAACCATTAGTTGGTTTCACACAACCTTTGCAGTTAAAAAAAATTAAAAAACCATTCAGTATAATGGCAGGCTAGTTTCAACCATAAAGACAATATTTGGTTAAATGGGCGGAGTTAAATTTCTAAACATCTCGCACAGAAGAGAAAAAATCTCATCCTGAAATTTTTGATGCGTCAAAAAACGTTGCTTTTTAATTTAGTCAAAGATTTTACCTAATTTTCGATGAAATATTAAAAAAATAATTTCGATCTAAAACGAATTTAACTCAAGAAAGATGGGACTGCAAAAAATTACTCATTATTAAGGAAGCGAAGAAGTTGTTTTCTGATATGAGAAGTTGTCAGTGGTCTGAATTTTATTGGTTTAAACGTCAATTATATTATTTTTATTATTACCTTCTATTTTCAATATTTTTAACCGCTGCAGGTTTTGAGGTTTATTCAAAAGGATAACGACATGCATAATGTATTTATTAATGTAGTAATCAACACATTCATTCCTGCAGCGGTAGATTTTTAATTCTCGATCAGCTCAAGTCATTGTAACTTGAAAATATAATGTGTGCGTTAACATTTGGCAGACATTAGGTCGTTGAAAGGTATGGACTGTGACACTTAATTTGTGGGGATAGAAACTCCCCACTCGTCTAGTGTAACAGATAATATCGGCATTGAACTCTAACCTCATAGAAATATTCTTCTAATAACATTTTTATGAATCCATTTACAACATAAGAACTTCTAAAATGTGTCAAGTACAATGGATGGTGGTGTCTGTAGTGAGAACTTGTAAACATCTTCCATCCCATTGTGGATGGAGAGTCATAATTTATTGCAACGTATAGAAATGCTATTGTTAGAGGTTGGTAATATTTCATTTTATGTATAAAAGATATTGTTATTAGTATTGCAAAAAGTATTACCCATTTAAATGCTATCATTTGGTTTGTACCTGTTAAATTGCCCATAACACGTCTTGAGGCAATCTTTATTAATAAAGGCATGTTTTCATAAAAATATTTGCGAAGAATAATGTACGTAATGTTTCTGTCTATTTAATAATATAGAGTTATAACTCGGCTGAAACTGTTCGTGTTTATGTATATTGAGATCTGTATTGACTAGATAAAATGAGAGGTAGCTAGAGTAGAATATCTTTGAAAAAAAATTAATAATGAAAATAGCAATACGCTGATAATGATAAATAACCGTTAAAATAAAATTTGTTCTTTACAGATGTATACATTCATTTTAAGTATTAATATGAACTGTTACTTAAGAGTTTCTCTTTAATTTGTTCTGTCCCTTTTCAAAATAATTTAACTTATCTCTCTAAATAGACAGTTTAATATAATAGTAAATCCATATCATCATAAATTATTTTTGTTTCTGACATTCAGCGCAATGCTTTATCCTTTCCACGCGAAATCTGCTCACTTTTATAAATCAACATGAAACCAATGAAGAATTTATCTAACAAAAACTATTTACTCTAAATCTTACGATTTTTTAAGATTATTCATATATACTGGCTCTCACTCTTTGAAAAAAGTTATATACAAAAAGTTAAAATAGAAAAATTGAATTTTCTTCAAAGGCGTCCAAATTCCCTGATTTTGCAGTTTCTAACACGACTCTCCGATTGGTCGTATGAACTCTGCTATCGTTACACTATAAAAGGCATTCATCAGCTGATAAAATATTGAATATAAAATTTATACCAACATTTTTCCTCTGTTTTTATTTCATCCATTGAGACTGATGGTCAAAAGTAGTAGGTAAACTTTCTCTTAGAAAAATAACTATCGTATTCGCACTGAAGACTGAATATTAGTGCTAATAAAGAAAGTGAGGAATGTTTACTCGTGATTCTATTAATAAATTACATGATATCATTATTGCTTAGTAGCCATTATTGTCATGTAAAAGCACTGTTAGCACAATTAATATTATTCTTGGGAAATATTTGACTTATGAGTGTTTAGGTTTTACCTTCGGTAAAACTTAAACAGTAATATCTAATGAATGCAGAACATTATTTTGCAACTAACTGCGAATAGCTAATTATGTAATCCGATGGTTAATTACATTAAATAATAGTACTTCACTCTATACTGTCTCAGAATAATATGCAAAACTTCCACTTTCAGGAAAACCCGAAGAAAATGGTCATTATGGTCTCTGGACTTTATGCTCAACAAAGGGACCACATTGGCTTGAAGACTGTGATCCACTGGATACCTTTTTTGAGATCCCTCCTTATTCTACCGTTTCTGCAATTCTGGGAATCTTTCACATTTTACTTGTCTTATCTTTTATACTTTTGGGATTACTTAGAATTCTGCAGGTTGTCAAGAACAGAGCCAATTTGTGCATTAAGTCCAAAACACTTCGTTTAGTGCAAGTCTCTATAGCGCTTTGTGCCAGTAAGTGTATTTATTTGATTACCTTACCTTTTTTATACGTGAGAAAAAAAACTGTTTCAGATACAATGTATTACAAATATTTCTGTTCCTTTGAATAATTTCTAGCACAATTATATTTTGAAAATTATTTGTAGAAACTGAGGTAATACGCAACATATCTTAAATGAGATACTAGTTGGTACCCGTCGATACATGACGTCTGGATAGTAAATAAATGTACTAATACACAAATTATACTCAACACATCATTGCCAAATGTTGAAAATCATAATATTAAAAATAGAGAAATAGACTTTAAAAAATTACTATTGAACCCAATAAAAAGAAATATGGTTACTCAACAGCACGAAATAAACAATTTCCGCCAGGTTTAATTCTATATCTCACAAACAATTAAAAATAAAAATGGCAGGGATGGAGCTAGAGAGATTCCTCGGGATAAACAAATTCACGTGTTTATGTGGCCTCGTGCTTAGTAAGTATCTAAAGCCAGATTTGTTATAAGTCCAAGTTTGTTATAAGTCGCTATGGGCCACGTCTTCATAAGATGTTTAAGCAACGGTCACGCAAATCCGAGATATTGCGAATTGGTGGTCTTTGAACTCTGAGCTGCCGTCCCATGACATCCCACATGTGTTCTATCCGATTGAGATCCGGTGAGTTAGGCGGCCAGGACATTAACTGGAATTCAGCATCATGTTCCTGGAACCACTCAACACACTTTTAGCCTTGTGACACGGGGCATTGTCCTGTTGGAACATTCCATTTCAGCTGGAAAAAAAGAGGCCATGTAAGGGTGCAACTGGTCCCGCAATGATGTTCAGATACCCTGTAGCATTCATGGTCTGCTCTACCACAACCACGGGTCCCAGAGACGCCCAAGAGAACGTCCCCCAAAGCATAATACCGCCACCACCGGCCTGTGTATGACCTACTGTACATTGAGGAGCATACAGATTCGCCTGGAAGACGGCGTATCCTGACACCCGGCCATCGGCGTGATGAATGACAAACCGTGATTCATCTGACCAGGCAACTCTCTCCCACTGATCCATGGGACCAGTCGCGATGTTCCCGGGCCCAGCGCAGGCGCAGTTGGCGACTGACGCTTGGTCAGCAAAAGGCACACGAGTGGGACGTTGCTACGTAGCCCCATATCCAACAGTGTCCGCTGAACGTGTGCTGCAATACTATTCTACTTGGCCCTGCATTGTATTGGGCTGTCAGCTGAGCCACTGTCTGGCTCCGGTTTGCTGCTTCACCATGCGAGACAGTCTCCGACGACCTTTTGCTTGATAGCGTGTGGACGTCCAACACCATGTCGTCTACTGCTGTTTCACCGTCATTCATCCACTTTGCATAAGTACTAACAACTGTAGGTTCGCGAACAACCCACGAGTCGTGCAGTTTCGGAAATACTTGTTCGGAGCCTTCGAGCCATTACAATCTGCCCTCTATCAAGTCGCTTAGATCCGCGCCTTTCCCATCACACACAGAAGTAAGTGAAAGAATGATTCTTCAGACTCGCCAGCAGTAGTTAAATACCACTTCAACCTGATCATGTCCCTTCCACGTCATCCCAGGCGAATTCATTGCAAATGTAGGGTGGTCCATAATGCTTTTGGCTCTTGAGTGTATATAGATTATACGAGAAGTCCACGCTGAAAAAATATTTTCGAAAGCATTGTACTTACACAGGTTGCAAGTCATTAAAACTGAATACTGGCAAATTGATGCAATAACTGTAGCGAAAAGTTAAATTAGGGTACTGGAATTGGATCAGGATGCCTTGCAAAATAGCTAAGGCCTCGGTAAATAGCTTAGCTTCAGGCAATTCTCTCAATACCTGACAACTTTTCCAAATTCCAAAATATTATGGCATTCTCCCGAAAAAATAAAATGGCGAAATCTCCTTAATTTTAAGATAACACTGAAAAGCTACATATTTCATTAAAGACGAAATTTCAGAGTTGTTTGCGTTGAAAATTTATACTGAAAGTTCGCGCTGAAAACAAAAATTGCCATCCACGAGGCACCTTACGTATCACAAATAGCATCATTGGATTTCTTATAAAAGAAAATCAAAGATTCCACCTCCTTTTGAAAATACCTAAGAATAATTACAGTTCTTTTCTTGAAAATTTTTGAAAAGTACTATTTTTAATATCATTACCCCTTAAAAAAATTGCGATTTTCATACCTGACACATGAAATAAAAGTATTTATTTAGTAACCGACCATCGTGTGTGTTTTTGAAGAAACTACTCCTTTTCATGTCAGTTCTATCTTGTGTAGTGTTATTTTATATGTAAATCATGCGAGATGTTCTACTGATCGTTTCACTTATTTATAGCCATAAGTAATGATATCCGCATTTGTAATTGGCCCGTAGAGACAATCGCTCAGAATGCTCTGCGGGCTGAAAAGAACTAGGCCTATTACTCCGGAACTATTACTATTCATGTATTCGATTGATATTAAAAAGCTGTTATTCTCAAATTTATTGCTCTCCAAGTTTCATATAAGTAAGGAGGCCGATATAAAATTGTCTTTATTACAATAATAAAAGCTCTGTATAACAATCATTTATGAAGCATCTTGTTTTTATTTTAATTAACAGAATTATTTAAGGGGGGTCCAGACACAAAATTCATCAAATTTTCGAAAAAAGTTTTATTGCATTAAAAACAAGTTGTGTTCTTTTAACGCTTAAAATGACGTTAAATCATGTTTTTATCTTAATTACAACAGGAAGATATTAATTTTGTTTTGCAACATTCCAATAGTAGCCATCTGTGTTTTAAACCTGTAAATGCGTTTTTTTCCGCATGATGGGTTTGTTCACCATTTCTCGTCTTTAAATTGTTGTAAGTCAAGAACCGTTAAAGATAAATAGTTTTCAACTTGGAACATGTCTTTTCATTATTTTACTTTTATTTTGATTCAGCAAATTTGAAAAAAAGTTATTTACTTTTGAAAATAGGATAGTTTAAAAAATAAGTTACATCGATTTTTTGGAATTTTTACTCTAAATATTTGTAATTTTTAGAAAAATTAATATTTTAAAAAAACGCTGAATCAAAATTAAAATTTATATATTTCTGGTTAATTAAAGAAAAAATGTTGAAATTCGACAAATAATATGTTCGAGTTATGACGATTTTAATTTACCCCAATTTTTAAAAAAAATTAAAATTTTTAAATTTTTGAAAAAGTTTATGAGAAGTTTTATGATTTAATTTTGGTTGCAAATCATATGGTTACCATCACAAAAAAATTCAAAATTTTAACATCGATAATAAAAAAAATTTAAATGTGTCCTGGAGGATTTTTTGTTTGAAGTATTATACACTCATGGACAAAAAAATTAGCGCACCAAAGAAGTAGTCGTCCAAAATGAAACGAAATTTTACATACGTAATGACTACTTTGATATAAGTAAATGATAAGAAAATCAAAGAAAAAGGATAATTTATTTCAGAGAAAAAGGCAAAGGAACGGAGGAGTTAAATACTCCGTTGGACCCCCTCTAGCGCGAATGCACGATGCGATACGATCGGGCATTGAGTCATACAAGTTCTGTATGATGTCTTGAGATATTCGTTCCATATTTGTTGTAACCTTGCCTCTAGTTCGTTCAAACTCGTGGGATGCCCAACTCGTCGTCCCAAATGATCCCAGATATGCTCGATTGGAGACAAATCTGGGGATCGGGCAGGCCAAGGAAGGGTAGTAACAGTGCGGAGACAGTCTTGTGACACCCTTGCCGTATGAAGCCGAGCATTGTCTTGTTGAAAAACGGCTCCTGGGATCCGTTGCATGAGTGGCAACACATGCGATTGCAGGATTTGATGAACATACCGCTGGGCTGTCATGGTGCCACGGAACAATACTAGGGGTGACCGTGTATTGTAGGCAATGGCACCCCATACCATCACACCAGCTGTAGTAGCGATGTGTCGCTGTACAGCAAAGGCAGGATTGAAGCGTTCACCACGGGCTCTCCACACACGAACACGATTGTCATCACTGCCGAGATTGAATCTGGATTCGTCGCTAAAGACGACCTGGTTCCATTTTGCTGCAGTCCAGTTTCCTCGTGCGCGGCAAAACTCCAAACGGAGGCGTCGATGGGTGGGCGTCAAGGGCAGCACACGTAATGGGCGCCGCGATACCAACTGTCCTTTCAGCCCAGGCGCCTTCGTATGGTTCGAGAAGACACAGAGGCCCCTTGTGAAGGTGCTACCTGTGCCTAGATGGCGGCCGATGAAGCAGTTGGCTGTACGCGTGCATTTCTTACGATGTGGCGGTCTTCTCGACGACTGGTCTGTTGAGAGCGTCCTGAGCCTGGTCTTCGTGTACATGACATCTCTCGGTCCACTGGTCCCAACACCTCCTCACAACACAATCAGAGCGGACTAATTGACGAGCTACTCGCCTAGCTGACCACCCAGCTTCCATCATCCCGACGATTCTCCCCCTCTCAACTGCGACAACTGCTTATATTGTCTTCGAACACGGCGTAATGGCATGTCTATCTTAGCTCTTCCTTTGTAAATGATTCAGCACACTCAAACAAGCTTTGGTTACCTGTTTTATACTCTATAGAGTACGATGTTCAACGCCCTCTACTGGCTATACGTAATGCGCAATCAAGCTGCATTTCTAATCATTTGCATATCTCCCCGACATGTACCTTCATTGTAAGTTTCGTTACGATCCCGCAAGTATTTCTTGGTGCGCTAATTTTTTTGTCCATGAGTGTATTTATGATTTATATTTAAGCAGTTTTTTTCCCATTATGACCCCCCCAATTTATAATGGTTTATAGAATTTTAGATGCAATTCTTATATTTTTAAAAACTTTTACGACACTCCTGCGTCTTTTTTTTCCTAATAATTTTTACTTTATATCGAATTCTGATTGTTTCAACCTTCTTTTCCTCTTAAGTCCCCTAGATTGTTACAGTTTATTGAAGTTTTATGCAGGTGCTAATTACATATTTAAAAACATTTTACAACATTTAGTATCTTATTTCCCATAAAATGTCATATAGTATTAAATTCTCATTTTTCAGTTTTCTTGGCCACATTAGTTGCTACATTTGCAAGTATTGGGGAAAATAATAAGAAAGAATACTTGATAATCAAAGGCTGGTCTTTCTGGATTCAGGTATAGCGATTTAATTTTTGACTTCATATCCGAGAATCATGTTTTATATTGATTAAATTTCTATTATAATATTGACTGATGTAATTATAACTTATTTTTGCTATCAAGCTGAGTAATTAACTTTAGTTCACAAGGCTATTGTTCATTTTCATATATTGAACTTCGCTAATGTGTAATCCTATTAATTGAAAAAAAAAATCTTTTCTTTTCCTTGACTATTATTCTCTAGGTGTTCATCATCTTTATAGACGTTTCTGTATTTGCCCTTTGCACTACTGAGTTCATTAAATTCATGAGGCAACACTGGCAACAACAAGTGGATCCGGAAGGAAAGCGGGCTGAAACTTACGGCAATCCTTCATTCGACGCTGATTCGCCAGATTTGCCAAGATCACGAAATCACAACAACGGTGCCATAGCTTACACAGAATCCAGTGGTAATCCGTACGGTCTGAATCCAGCCGCTGATAAGAACTCGAAAAGTACTACCTCTGGGAAGGAACTTAGGAAAAAAGTAAAAAAGGACTCTTCTCAAACGCTTACGTATGAAAATGAATGTTATCTGGAAAGTTCTCCTAGAGCCAGAAGACGCGAGTAACTATCTACGAGCTGGATATAAGTTCGCATCGCTTGACTGTTTTGTTTCACATAAATTTAGATGTATGCTCATCCCTATGTTTTGCGATGTATGTAGTTTGACGGAAGAAGGCTAGACAGAAATGTAAAATGAACATAAATATGTCTTAAGACATATTTAGGTTCATTTGAAATCATCACGTTCATTTAAAATCGCATCACTAACCATCATCGGAAGGAACAAAACAGTACTCTTAGTTTTATCCCCTCTGACTGTGACACACTTCTTAGTAGTTGTCTTATCTGTCTGAAAAGAGCACATAAAAATGGTCAGATTTGTATTGGGAAGTATTTGTTTCAAACTCTCCTTATAATCTTTTTGAGAATTCCTGTTTTCAGCGTTCATATCCAGTGGCGGATCATTGCACTGGAGTAAGAAGGGCGCGCTTGGGGCCTCTGGAAGTTAACAGCATCAAAAAGATACATTCCGCGAACCTCAAGCATGATATCGTCTTCATCTAGACAAGTGGTCGTCAAACATGGTCCCTACCGCTCACTAGTGGGCGATTGAAGCTTTCATGGTGGGCGATGGGGTTCTCCGTAGTTACAAATTTTGGTCGTCCTCCATATATCGAATACATCGCTAACAACTTCTGGAATATTATTTTTTTTAAATTATGCTTTTGCAATTTACTTTTCAACTCCATCTCTAAACTTTGAATGTAGATAATATTCACTGGACATTTCTCGTAGTCGTTGACGAGGGAGCTACGTATGAGCTCCGTAGCCATCCGTAGCTATCTATGCATAAACATATATAAAGTATAAATGAAAGATAAATTTAAATACATATTTTTAACAAATCATCCCCTTTAGATTTACTCTGCACTTGCGATAAATTGAGTCACTGCGGCTCCGGTGGGCAGTAAGGAAATTTTACCTTCAACAAAATACAAAAGTGGGAGGTGGGTACTTAAAGGTTGACGACCCCTTCTAAACAATTTGCGTTCGTCGAACGACAAACAGCATACTACAAGTTTTTACTTTCTGATAACTAGTCCATAATATTTCCTTTTCGACCGCGAGGCAATATCATTAGTAATAAGTATATTTATTAGTAGTATTTAAACAAGAGGGCCTCAAAACGAAATTGCGCCTGGTTGCTTCTAAATGCTTCATCCGCCACTGTTCATATCGTACTAAAAGGTATCTCCATTTTCTGTAAGCTTTTAAATAGTTCAACGGCACATTCACATATGAGTTATAGTTTTAATTTCTTTAAATCAGGATTATGTCCTAATATTTCGTTCTCGAAAATGAGGCGTAGAAATTCAAAATTTACTTTTCTAAAAGCATTCTCACTCACTTTTTCCTCTCAAAATGCGTCATTCCCCTGCATTTCGATCACTTTTAAATATTCTAAATCTACAGTGGAGAAAGTTAATCTAAATACATTAAAATACGTTGTGAAGTTATCCGTTATATTCATTAAAATAATCTGAAGAACCCCAGACTCATCTGGCTTACTTTTACAATTAATACGCACTTATCTGTGCTAGAGTATATTTATGAATCATGACATTATAAAAGTATAGGTTATTTATTCTACTTTCTTGTGTATTCATTTTTTTTTCTACATCAAGTATGTGCCATAATTTGTAAACAATCCATATACTTGCTGCTTTGATGAATCAAAGATGGTATTGAAAAATAGATCGAAAAAGAAATTTAGATGAGGAGATTTCTTTGATTTCAACCGCCAAACAACCTGAAAGCCATATGCACTGGTGTTAATAAGAGGTACTAAACTATGAAGAGCAAAATGAATAATACCAAATAACGCTTCATTCTCCTGGAATACAGCGACCCTCCCAAGGAAAACAGTTAGCGTAAAAACCTCGTTCAGGCTAGATTAAAAATAAATAGAAAAAAGCTGCAATGCCGTTCGTTGCCTTTTTATTGCAATAAAATACCAAAAACGCATCATTTTTAATAAGACTATAAGCTGTAAATAGTTTGTATATTTCACTTTACACTGCAGAGATTTACTAGTCATAACTCATGTAGTAATAGGCATACCATAGAGATTAAGAAATGCTGCAAGCTTATGCATGTGTTCATTCCTGTTTTTAATTCCTGGTTAATGAGATAGATTGCTCAATGATAGTTTTGAAAATGAAACTTTTAATCTCTGTAGAATCTGTCTCCTAGTCCTTAGATGCTTTGTTTTGGCCTATTATGAGAATCCATTGATAAAAACTTTTCACGCTTGTTATGTTTTATACCATTACTAGCTGAAAACACGCGCTTCGCTTCGGAGTACATTCAAATTAAATACAACGGTCAACGTATGCAATTTATGCCAAAAAATAAATATATATATTTATAATAAATGCGATGATCAATGTATACAATAGATGTAAAATATCTATCTATCTATATATATATATTTATAAAAAAATCGTAAGGGATATGAATTTTTTTTTGATAATATCCAATCGTCTGCTGCATTAGAAAGAGAAAAAAAATTTTTTTTTGTCTATTTAGTTGTTACGCACGTGACGATAAATTTATTGAAAGTACCAGAAAAAGAAATCACGTGATCAGCATTTAGTAAATTAAATTCTAAAAATTAATCTTTAAAAATTCACCAAAAATCAGGAAATGGAGGTAAAAATTAGAAAAAATTTTCATTTTGAAGGAATTTTTATGATCTTTCTCGTGATATAAATTTTATAACCCTCAATGTATTATTTTAAATGCAAACGTAAAAAAAAGTTTAAAAAACAGCTTAAAAATTTAATTTTAAAAAAATCTAAGACGTATTTTTTGAAAAATCTTTCTTAGTGCACCCTACACTATTAGAAGAATCGCCATGCAAAATTTCAGCCCTTTAGGTCCAGCGGTTTGGTCTGTGGTTTGTATGTCAGTCAGTGAATGAATGAATGAGTCAGTTACGGAACTGTTTTATATATATAGACTAGCTGAAAACCCGCGCTTCGCTACGGAGTACATTGAAATTAAATACAACGGTCATGTATGCAATTAATTCCAAAAAAAATAAATATATATATATTTATAATAATACGACGATCAATGTATACAATTGATGTAAAAAAACATATTTATGAAAAAAATCGTAAGGGATATTTTTATAGACAAAATAAAGTCCAATCGTCTGCCCATTAGCAAGAAAAAAATATTTTTTGTCTATTTTTTTTTTTGCACGTGACGATAAATTTATTGAAAGTACCAGAAAAAGAAATCACGTGATCAGCATATAATAAATTAAAATTCTAAAATTGATCTTTAAAATTCACCAAAAATCAGGAAATGGAGGTAAAAATTCGAAAAAGATTTCATTTTGAAGGATTTTTATGATCTTTCTCGTGATATAAATTTTATAACCCTCAATGTATTATTTTAAATGCAACGTAAAAAAGTTTAAAAACAGCTTAAAAATTTAATTTTAAAAAATCTAAGAAGAATTTTTGAAAAATCTTTCTTAGTGCACCCCTACACTATTAGAAGAATCGCCATGCAAAATTTCAGCCCTTTAGGTCCAGCGTTTGGTCTGTGGTTTTGTATGTCAGTCAGTGAATGAATGAATGAGTCAGTTACGGAACTGTTTTATATATATAGACTAGCTGAAAACCCGCGCTTCGCTACGGAGTACATTGAAATTAAATACAACGGTCAATGTATGCAATTAATTCCAAAAAAAAAATAAATATATATATATTTATAATAAATACGACGATCAATGTATACAATTGATGTAAAAAAACATATTTATGAAAAAATCGTAAGGGATATTTTTATAGACAAAATAAAGTCCAATCGTCTGCCCATTAGCAAGAAAAAAATATTTTTTGTCTATTTTTTTTTTGCACGTGACGATAAATTTATTGAAAGTACCAGAAAAAGAAATCACGTGATCAGCATATAATAAATTAAATTCTAAAAATTGATCTTTAAAAATTCACCAAAAATCAGGAAATGGAGGTAAAAATTCGAAAAAGATTTCATTTTGAAGGAATTTTTATGATCTTTCTCGTGATATAAATTTTATAACCCTCAATGTATTATTTTAAATGCAAACGTAAAGTTTAAAAAACAGCTTAAAAATTTAATTTTTAAAAATCTAAGAAGAATTTTTGAAAAATCTTTCTTAGTGCACCCCTACACTATTAGAAGAATCGCCATGCAAAATTTCAGCCCTTTAGGTCCAGCGGTTTGGTCTGTGCGTTGTATGTCAGTCAGTCAGTGAATGAATGAATGAATGAATGAATGAGTCAGTTACGGAACTGTTTTATATATATAGATAACATGGACTTTACTAGGGGTAATCAGTTTTTGGTTTTATTGCTCTCTTTTTTTTAACGTTTTTAATTTTTATATATATATATATTATTATAACATTTATAATATGCGTTGTAGGTACATTCTTTTTGCCATTTATATTAAGGTAGGGAATATGCATATATTCGAGATTAAGCGCAAAAAAAACTTGGTGCTTTGTGGGTTTTCTTTATTTGGTATCTGCATTCAAATATTAAAAATGCCTTTAAAGACTTATAAACACACAATAATGAAATATTTTATGACCCTTTTTGCGTATTTTCCTGTGCTTGGTAAGCACGCGGTGGGACCAGCTACATATTTTTTTAAAAAATGCCTTCAATATTTTAAAAATATTTTATTTATGATATGAATAAATAAATAATTTTATATAGAAATATCCTAGTCAAGTAGCCAGGCATTTAATCCATTTTATAAAGAACATGTCAAACACATTAGATATTTAAGCTGAAAAGACTTCCGTGATAATCCTTTCCTGTACTTTCAGAAGAAAAAGTTTTTTCAGCAAAAATATTTCATGTACAATAGCATTACGATGGGCTGTTTTTAAATATTTCACAAGATAATACTGGTTGGAGTTTAAAGTAATTGTGTTCTGAGCTATATTTTTTCAATATTCCCAAAGTCATCCCAGCAAAAATGCTTTACACGTAACAAACTATCCGAAGTTGTTATTTACTGAGGTAAATTTTTGAAATTTCTAAGAAACTCTGAATGTTTTATAATTAATTAAAGACATTTAAGTGGACTTATTAAAAGGTTTCTGTCTTTGTTGCGTGTAATTTGCGGCCTTATCACATTTAGTAACAGATGGATATTGGCCAGTTTGGTCTTATTTTTAGTTGGGCATATTTGTGCGTTTTTGTAGCTGTGGGTTTGCTTGGAAATAATTCCACTGCGAGAGGCAATAGGTCAGTCACCTGTAAATATTTAATGGTAGTCTAAGATTAGAAATATAAAAAAAAGTGCACTTATACTTCTATGAGTAAAAGTAATAGTAATTTAGAATGAGCGCTAAATCACTAAAAATGTGATTTAGTGTCTATCACTTAAAGCGTGAAATAAAATAAATATAATAAGTTTAACGTCTAGCAGTAAAAATTATATAAATAAATAATGAAATTAAAAATTATAAAGCATAACTGAATAACTAAGAATTAATGAGAATTAAAATGGAAGTAAATCTAACAATATTCTATTCATTTACTGCCAGTATATTTCATGTACTGGGTGTATTGTTCATGAAGAGTTTAATTAAATATACAATAAAGCAGAACCTATGAATTCTGAGATAATTACTTACTATATTATATAATGCTTAAAATAATTAAATGTAATGTTCTAAGCATTATTTAATGACAGTGCGTTATAACTAAAGCACACTTGCACACTTCAACTCTATCACTTTGCAAGAGATTGATTAAAACTGAATATTTTTTGTGCTAAAATTTGTTATTTTAATGAACAGTAGGAAATATGTAACACCGATGATATAAAATTTGTTCATGTTTCTTCACTTGTATTTTGTCACCGTGTGTTTGACGTGTACTGTTATTAATTTGTTATCATTATAATAAATAAATATTTTTTACTTGTTGTCTCGGAATTATTAATGATAATATGTGTTTTGAGCACTTCTTGCGATTATAAAGCTATGAAAGCTTCTCTTCTTTGCATTGTTTGTAAGATTTGTTTAACTATTTCTTAAGCTGTGTGTCTAATGTGTTATTAGATACAGTTTGCTTTTATTATTTTCATTTGTTAACAGATTAAATAATGTGCTATACGGGGACAATATATACCGCAAAAATTTGTTTTCAACCGTCTGGTTAGAGTTGAGAGAAACCGGAATTTTGGATTCAAATGATATTTATTCAGTGAATTAAAAAAATAAAACAGACAAGATTTTTTAAATTAAAACTAGAGCTTGAAGCGATTAAAAAATATTCGGATGGTATTTTTTTATATTAAAAACCTTTTATATGAGCTGTTCTTTCATGAAGGATTGCAAAATCAATCCTTGCAGTATCTTGTATCTATGCGTGTTCTAGAAATGGACTGCAACTCATCTGTTAATTTTTCAGTTTTTATTGAAATATCTGGTGGTTTTGCAAGAGAGAGAGAACAAATATTGATTTAAGAGGTGGCTTAAAAAACAAAACAAAAAAAACGCGATATTGTTCAGAACTTTTCGTACAAAACTTGTTGATAACTTTAAAGTAAATAACTAATATGTATACAGAGCTTAATTTTTGTATTTATATGGACTATACAGTGACTCATGCAAGAGGTTCAAGGGAAGACTACCTCATTCTATATTTTCAAATAATATTGCAAATAGACTTTTATAACAATAATAAGTAATTTGAAAACTCTACCTCTAAATTCGTGATTTTTTACTCTTTCATGTTAGAAACATTTCAACACAGCGATGAGCCTGTTTAGCTCATATTATTAACGCATTCATCTCCATTTTGAATTCATAAATGACCTCAAATGAATTAATAAAAAGTAGTAACAGCGTCGATACAATAATGAGGAGCAAGTTCCAGATTGTTTGTGGTTTTTTCAATATATAATCTACATACATTTTTCCTTGAGTACTCAATTTCCTTCGGAGCTAATATACCAGAGAAAGAAATCATATTAAGGGTGAGTTAATTGCCTTTTACCAATTTCCGATTTTTATTGAATCGACAAATTCAATTGAGGGTATAACAGCTTTTTAATAACTGTTAAGTGTGTCCACGATACAAATTCTTAGGAAAAAGGCAAATTTTTGTTTTCTTGGCTTAAAACGTACAATACATTTTTTGGATTCAAATAAATCAAGCCACGTGTTTTCTACAATGATTACTTTGCCAGGCACAACAATTTTATGGTGTTATGTGTATATGCAACCAGCAATACATATGTACCGTCAGCCATTCAGTACATGGTACCGTAAGCCATTGAAAACAGATTAGGCATAGAGGTTGTCGGTGTCAGTAGGTATCAGTACACTATAAAAAGTCTTTTGTATAACTGGCGCTATGAAATTTAGCATATTCGCTTACGTATTTTGCAGACTTTGTGGGTTAAAACTATGCTTGTTGTTTAGCGGTAATTGCTGCACGGTTAATAAATGATACTGCAACGCAAATTAATTTTAAAAAAATTCGTAATTCTTTGGTATTGTCAAAACAATGAAAGGAAAAAATTTGTGCAGAGTATCTTCATAATGAATAGTGATCTAATGTTAAGATGGTAGAACGACATTATTGTAAGGAAAAATTACAATTCGCGCTTTGTTATATTTGTAATTTTCAAGTACATTTTATAAGTAAAAGCTCTTCTTTTTGTCATGCTTCATTTCTTGGAACGAGACTCTTTTTTTAAATTTTTTTATGCATGAAAGGTTACTGTCTCGCTAATAGCTAATTAGTTATTGTAAACGCTTATTTTATTAGGTAAAATTTTATACTTAATATATTAATTATATTTACTTTTATAACATTTTAGTACTGTTTATAAATACTTACAGTCAAGGGCAATAGTTTTCAATGTATTGAATGTATGTGGTATTATTTATACTCAGAAAAATGTATAACGGCTTTTAAGAACTATTCTAAAATATATAATCTCTGGAATAGGTTAACTAGAAATTAATCATATGTTTTCTACACAAGCTCCTTAAAAAACTATAACCCATTTATTTTTTCTTTAAAGACTTAATAATTAATTTGATTTTATTGTATACCATGTGGAGAAAATTTTATGTGTGAACTTCGGGGTGGAGGATAGAGAATGGGGCCTCCAAACTGATAAGGCAATCTTACTATTCTTTCGTTAAAGCTCACTCGTTCATTCCTTAGAATAATTTAAGAATTTCTGATTTATTTATCCTTAAAATTTTAATTTGGATTGAATTTGTATGCAACAACAAACCTATTTTAAGCTATTATCTAAAACTATAAGTTAATCTCTGAAACTATGAACCTGAATTGTTGCGTTTGAAAAACATTGGGTTTTTTCACTGACAAAACTAAAATTACGGTTTTGAATAATTCCTTGTTATAAGAGCCATGAGATGCACTTCATTAAAAACGCAAGAAAACACCATTCTGTAACGTAAATTCTGAAAATTAACAATAATTTTCAAATTGCGAATTCAAGTTGAGCATCGTATCTCGGAAATGCCTGGGATCAGAAGTATTTCGGATAGTTCATAGGCTTTTGAAACCATATGATCATCCTTTGTTATACGAGATCTAAACAGACCAGAAATATTTCGAATTTTGAAATATTTTTCCCTTGTATATAAACTGGTATCTTGGGGACGGGACTCAAGTCCAACACAAAATTCATTTATCTTTCGTTTATACCTTATACACGTTGCCTCGTGGTAGTCTAATAAACAAAGTTTGAGATATTTGAACCACCAAAAAGCTAAATTGCAACAACTTCCATGGGGAAAATGTATGGCTGTTTAGCATCCCCATACTCTCTAAGAGAGGGATGGCCGACTGGTGGTTCGAAAACCACATCTGTCCCGGTAGGACTTTTTAACCGGCTCACGATACTAAAGCAATTGAGATGGAACATATTGTTATACTACTGTTGAAATACTCCACTCACTTATTCGATGTTCGGCATCACTTGTGTGCGAAAGCACCGAGTACAAGGAAAGAAGTAGTCTAATGTAGTCAGATAAAAAGTTATCTCACCTCCTTCGGGTTTGTCATCTGAAATTGACGTTGATTATACTGTCCTTGCTTCATCAAGTGCCCATCCGCAAGCATCTCATTAAATTTTGCCTACTTTTTTATCATTAAGAAAACCTATTTTGTGTTTTGTTTTGTAATACACTATCTACCAATAAGCATTTGGACACCTGTGATAGAAAAGAAAAACAAAATTTATTCATATTCTATAGTTGCTAGAGTCTCCACGAGAGGCAATTACAGCCTCAACCCTCCGGGCATGCTTTCCACAAGTCCTTATATGACGGCTAGTAGTACACTCATGGACAAAAAAATTAGCGCACCAAGAAATAATTGCGGGGATCGTAACGAAACTTGCAATGAAGGTACATGTCGGGGAGATATGCAAATGATTAGAAATGCAGCGTGATTGCGCATTACGTATAGCCGGTAGAGGGCGTTGAACATCGTACTCTGTGGAGTATAAAACAGGTAACCAAAGCTTGTTGAGTGTGCTGAATCATTTACAAAGGAAAAGCTGAGATAGACATGCCATTACGCCGTGTTCGAAGACAATATAAGCAGTTGTCGCAGTTTGAGAGGGGGAGAATCGTCGGGATGATGGAAGCTGGGTGGTCAGCTAGGCGAGTAGCTCGTCAATTAGGCCGCTCTGATTGTGTTGTGAGGTGTTGGGACCAGTAGACCCGAGAGATGTCATGTACACGAAGACCAGGCTCAGGACGCCCTCGACAGACCAGTCGTCGAGAAGACCGCCACATCGTAAGAAATGCACGCGTACAGCCAACTGCTTCATCGGCCGCCATCCAGGCACAGGTAGCACCTTCACTAGGGGCCTCTGTGTCTTCTCGAACCATACGAAGGCGCCTGGCTGAAGGACAGTTGGTATCGCGGCGCCCATTACGTGTGCTGCCCTTGACGCCCAACCTATCGACGCCTCCGTTTGGAGTTTTGCCGCGCACGAGGAAACTGGACTGCAGCGGAATGGAACCAGGTCGCTTTAGCGGACGAATCCAGATTCATCTCGGCAGTGATGACAATCGTGTTCGTGTGTGGAGAGCCCGTGGTGAACGCTTCAATCCTGCCTTTGCTGTACAGCGACACATCGCTCCCACAGCTGGTGTGATGGTATGGGGTGCCATTGCCTACAATACACGGTCATCCCTAGTATTGTTCCGTGGCACCATGACAGCCCAGCGGTAGGTCATGAAATCCTGCAACCACATGTGTTGCCACTCATGCAACGGCTCCCAGGAGCCATTTTTCGACAAGACAATGCTCGGCCTCATACGGCAAGGGTGTCACAAGACTGTCTCCGCACTGTTACTACCCTTCCTTGGCCTGCCCGATCCCAGATTTGTCTCCAATCGAGCATATCTGGGATCATTTGGGACGACGAGTTTGGCATCCCACGAGTTTGAACGAACTAGAGGCAAGGTTACAGCAAATATGGAACGAAATGTCTCAAGACATCATACAGAACTTGTATGACTCAATGCCCGATCGTATCGCATCGTGCATTCGCGCTAGAGGGGGTCCAACGGAGTATTAACTCCTCCGTTCTTTGCCTTTTTCTCTGAAATAAATTATCCTTTTTCTTTGATTTTCTTATCATTTACTTATATCAAAGTAGTCATTGCGTATGTAAAATTTCGTTTCATTTTGACGACTCCTTGGTGCGCTAATTTTTTTGTCCATGAGTGTATTTTCTTCCACTTGGAGAAGACATGTAAGTTCCTTCATCGATTTTGGACGGTTGTTGCACCCCTTAATTCGGTAATCCAACTCGTCCCAGAGGTTCTCGAAAGGGTTCAGGTCTGGGCTTTGGGCACTGGGCTGGCCTGTCCATTCGGTTAACCCCATTTTCACCATACCTATCCATGGTGAACCTCGCAACATGACAGCTGGCGTTGTCGTCCTGGAAGAAACATGGGTCCAACCCATAAAACTACCACAACATAGGAATCTTACACAGGAATTTCCGATTTTTTTTATTATTAAAAAACTACCATTAGCTGATAAACAGACGAAAATACATTAAAAAGTTCCTCGAAATTCTAAGGAAGACTAGATTTGCATTTTTGAGCATTTGTTTCGGAAAAAATATCCGAAATCGATTTTTTTTTTAAATCAAAGTTTTGCAATCCATTTTTACAAAGTTTTAAACGAGGCGCAAAATCCTTTAATAGGGAATTTTTCTTTGTAGACTATTTCAATTTATCGTACGTTTTTTGCACACCCGTGCATGCATGTATATAGTTCAAGTCAGCAGGCAAATTTTGGTGTTGTGTTTATACCAGAAAGTATTGCAAAATCAGTACTTATAAAAATCATACATCATATTAAATTGTAATTTTTAGATGTTTCTCAAGGCAGTCATTGTGAACAAAATCATAACTTTCAAGTATTTGATGATTTTGTATTGATATAATACTGTCTTCACACAATTCTTTCGCAAATTCCCAGAATTTTCTCTGTTAGGTACTTCTTCAAAAACCGAATAATAATATTCTGGGCTTTTCAGATAACTTTTTTAGTGATAATTTGAAAAAATCGCTTGTAACCCTCATCTTTGTACTTTTGGATTTTTCTTCTACTATAGAAATTTCAAAGAAATATTACAGAAAACAAACGTTATTTTTGATGCTTAGTGTCAACTTCTAGAATTCTCCCTCTTTTTGCATCCCGTATGATAATGACTATTTTTTCATCAAAAGTATCTAAGGCAAAAATTAGTCTGGTTTTGGGCCACTAGCATTAGTAGAAGTCAATTGAAATCGATAAAAATCCCTTTGTATCAAAGCATTTTTTTATTGTTTTGTTCAAGGAATTATTGTTAAATCAATCAAATTTTATTTTCATATTTAGCCCTAATATCAGTAAGATTCCACATAATCGTACAAAAATATATAAATTTCAATAAAAAATGCATTGTTACCCATTATTTTTTTATAGTTACTCTTTAGCTTAGTATTCGTCAAAACTCATTTTTTATATTTAACCTTATAAATATATGTTTAACAATTCTGTGTTTGCTGTGAAAGGAGAGTCAAGTCCAAATCATAGTTTTGTGAAAAACGGGATTGAAAAAAAACGGCTTTTGTAAAGTCAGTTTTTTTAAGTTAATTCAATTTTTTTTTCTTTAAGTAAATTTTTCAAATTTTATTTTTGTTGAGTAAAGAGTGCTAAGTCCTTGATTGGGACATAACTCCTTTAACACTAACATGTTCGTGCTTTGTTTCACATATCCCAAATTTTCCCTGATGAATGAAAATATTTAAGAGTGGAAATGGACTTAGCTTTCTGTACCCTGCAGTAGCCCTTGATTTTTCAAACTTGCCTGGTTTGATAACTCATTTTTAGCCCATTTTGGACTTAATACCCTTGTACAGCAAGCACAGAATTGTAAGCGGAAATCTGATCGTTGTTTAATAATTCTTCAAAACAGCTTCCAATGAGACATTAAAAAATATTTTTTTAAATGTTTTTTTAATTTAATCCCCCCTCCCCCCTGCTACCAAAAGTTAAAAAGTAGTCGCGAAATTGACTCCCAGAAACCCAAGATACACGCACCCTACAGTTGTGATGTTATATTTGAATTTAAGGAACTTCAGATTTTGGAGCATTTCGGTTTTCGGATAGGGGATTCCACCAGTATCTCTACATGAATATTCTTATGACGGGGACCTGTTCAAGTTTGTATGTCATAATTTAAAGCCCTTCGCAATGAAAAATAAGTTTCTCCCCAAATACATGTTTTCAGTGTCTGGGAACAATGTTTCGCATGTTACTCAATGATAAAAAGATTGTTCGGGAAGCTCAAATTTTATTAATTAATATGGAATACTCATCTGACGAATTATAATCGTGCCGCACTTTACAACCGAAGACAGTAATGAGACAAGCCTGTCATTCTCGCCTTTAACTCATTCATAGGGGCGTTCCAGGAATATCCCGTAGACCCTGTTTCTTAATGTTTCAGTCGTGACAACTAAACTGGAATTAGAGTAAACCACGAGGCATGTGTTTTATCTAATTGCTATTATTTAAGTGTCGTCAACTGGGAGCATTTCCAATGCGTTTGACTCTGCAAATTATTAACGCTCATGAATTGAACATTAAAGGCCGTAGGTTAGAGGAATTCCTTTGGTTAAAGTAGAGTAAATCGGTAGTTTGAAACATTTTATTTCAACACTATAGATTAGAAAAAGGAGGGAAACGCCCAAAACAAAAACGATTATTGAAGCTTTTGACGAGATGTAATGAACAAAACGAATGGGTGGTACTGAGTATATTTTGTATTGACTTACATTGATATTCTAAGGACAAGGAAAAATGAATCTATAAACACAGGTGTATGAGGGAAAAAATTGTGGGTCCAATATATGAATTTTCTTTGTCTAATGAAGTCAATAAGAAAGAAAAAAATATGTGTTTAAAAGAAATTTAAAAGCCTTAAATTTTTAATGTTAAATTAAATTAAATCCGAACAAGACTTAAAAATCTAAATTATTATTTCCTAAAATGCAGTAATTCTTTTTCTTCATTCAAAATTCAATTTCTTCATTCATTGGTTCAGTGAATAATAGTAATTTGTTCAAAAATACAAAAATATTAAAAACTTTCATGAAATTCTCAGAAAGACTAAGTTTTAATTTTTGAGGATTTGTTCCGAAATAGATAAATAAGAAAAATTGAAATTGATGCAATCCACTTTTACAAAGTTTTAAACGTGGTGCGAAATCCTTCAGCTGTGAATTTTTCTCTGTAGACCATTTCAATTTAACGTGTGTTTTTTGCACACGCGCACGTGCATATATTTACTTCATGTACAGCAATCATATTCGCAAAATGTCTTACAAAATTAGGTGTAGTGTCTATCTTGGAACAGTAACATTTCAACAGTAGAAACTGATTTTGATAAAATACGTTTCAAATGTTGTACCAATTTTATTTTTTTAAGAAGAAAGGGATATTTTGAGTTATATCTGAAAACTATTTCCTAAACTTGGTACTAAAGAGCTGGGATTATTATCCTAGAAATTCCTGCAAATGTGCCTATTACTTTACACGCTGCTATCTAGTTCAATGTAGTCATGAGGTATCGGCATTTTTTGTTGTTAGCAATGTTTTTTTTATGGATATCCTCTTTTATCTTCATTCCCTCGAAATTCCTGAAATTATACCACTGTCGCCCGGACTATCAAGAAAGAAGAAAGTTAATGTAAGCAAAATTTAGAAAGCATGATTAATGATAAAGAAACAAAGGTTGTTCATAAGTGGAGAAGTTTCCAATTACGAAGAATGTTCATAAGAGTTGTTACGTACTGCAAGTTCTAACCGAAAAGAGGCCAAATGATACGATTGTCATAAACGAGATAACATGAGAGGTTGGAAATGTACTGGGATAAAATAGTAATTAGCTTAGGCGAGGGAGGATCTATCCTATATAATTCTGAATCTTGAATCTTGTGATATGTCCTCTGAATTTATTAGTTGTATTTTATATTCCTAGATTACAAACCTCTGTTTGATGAACAAAATTTTAGCTCTTAAAAAGTTGAGTTCTCATTTAAATAGTTTATTTTACACTCATGTCCATAAATTAAGGATAATTCAGAATCACACAGAAATGGAACTCTAAAGTAAAAATTTCACCTGTAGAATTATCACACACATCTTCGAGAATAATATGCAAATTACAGGAAGCCACCAGATAGCGCCAATAGTACGTCACAATGACGAGAGTGTAAGAGAGGGGTATATAAGGAATGGTGGCAAAGAAATAAAATTGTTCACAAGCGTTCTGTAAGCCGCTCAGTGTCATAACCGAATAGTTATGACACAGGGGATGCATGTTGATGATTTTTTACGTGGTAGAATTATCGGCCGCCTGGAATGTGGGCGTACTCAGATAGAAGTATCCGAGGAACTTGGAATTGCCCAAAGTGTCATCTCTAAGCTTTGACAACGATTGCAAGATGAAGGAAATGTCAGTAGACGTTACAGTAGAAGTCTCTCCCAAGTTACAACGCCGAATGAAGACCGGTATTTGGCAGTAACTGCCAAAAGAAGCAGACGGAGCACAGCATCCATCGTGTCTCGTCACCTATCTGCAGCCACGGGTACCACAGTTTCAAGGCAATCCGTGTACAGACGTTTGGGAAATATTGGTCTATATGCTCGCAGGCCTGTCAGATGTGTTCCGCTCACGGCAACTCACTGTCGGCAGCGATTAGCCTGGAGTAGAGAACATGCAATGTGGACATCGTCACATTGGGCTTGTGTGATGTTTTCCGACGAGTCCAGGTTTAGCTTGCAGTCTGATTCACGTTGGACTTTCATATGGAGAACGCCAGGTACCCGTTACCACCAAGACAACATCACTGAACGACACCGTTACGGTGGTGTAGGATTGCTCGATTGGGATGGAATTATACCGGGGTTTAGAACAGATCTGCATGTTCAAATCGGAACCATGAACGGCCACATTTATCGGGACATCATTCTGGAACAACATGTACGTTTGTTTAGGGGTGCCATGGACGCAGAATTTGTGTTTATGGATGACAACGCCCGTCCTCACCGAGCAAGCATCGTAAACGAATGCCTTCAATCTGAGGATATCACCCGTATAGAATGGCCAGCATTCTCACCTGACTTGAATCCGATAGATCAGGGGTTCTCAACCTTTCAGGCTCTGTGCCCCCCTTTGAACACTGATGGGAGGTCACGCCTCCCCACCCCCAAACACCGCCATATGTGGTCAATGCAAGTAGTACAATCGGAATTTGAAACTGAAGCTGGTTATTTAATGAAAATATAGAATAGATAATTTCATACACAAAATTTAATATTACTACACATATCTTAATTTGGAACATCATATTATTAGAAGATATGAAATCAAAGAATTAAATACAGATCAAATATGTTTCAGGTAATCAAGGATCTAGGTGAGGTTGGCATGTTATACCAGTCCCTTTCACAACATTAGTGAGAGAACTGGCACTGTTTGTCCTTGACAAGTTTTTGAATATTAGGTTGTAACTGTGACAAAGCACACCTAAGGTCACTTTCAACGTCCAGCTTTGCTCGATATTTTGACTTTATGTATGCTAATACTGAAAATCCAGATTCACGGAGATATGTGGATGAAAACTGCTCTAACAACCTCAAAGCTTCCAAAGCAATTTCTGGGTAAACAGGAAAATAGCGTAATCAAAAATTTTCTACATCCATGTTTTTGGAATTCCGCGTTTGCTTGAGAATCACATTATAGGTCAATTGCCTGTTCATGAATATGATCAGGAAGTACATCCACGTTGATTTTAAAAGGATCTCTTGTCAACTTAAACTCCCAGTTCTCTGAACTAATATCTGGAAAATAGTCTGCAATTTCATTTTGCAATGCTACCAAATGCCCTGATATAAGGTCCTTCAATTCATTTATCTGTTGCAATGGGAGTTTTTTTTTTATCACCGAGGAGGTCGTTCAATCTTGGAAAAAAAAACTCACGCCTCCCTTGAAATTCTTCTACGCCCCCCCCCCCCAGGTTGAGAACCGCTGCGATAGATCATGAGGGGGACATGCTTGGCCGACAAGTTGCAGCCCGTCAACCACCCCCTACATGTGTACCGGAACTTGGGAGAGCATTGCTTGCTGAGTGGAGTATTCTTCCTCAAGATCATCTCGATAATTTGATACTCAGCATGCCTAGGCGTTGTACGGACTGTATTTCGTCGCATGGGAGACATACAATGTATTTACCATCATACCAACCATGTAATATTAAAGTTTTGTAAAGGTGATATTTTTTACAATTGCTCCAGGGAGCAAAAATCGTAGTTTTTATGAATGGCATCATACATACACCATCTTTTTTGTTCTTTATCTTTTGTTTAATAAATGGGCTTTATGAATAAGTCACGTTTGTTTTGTTTCTGAATCTTTATTTGCCGGAGCTGGGATTATCCTTAATTTATGGACATGAGTGTAGTTATGACGATGTTGCTGTAACTGGAATACCCTGGTATCCGTACACGAGTGCTCATTTTAGTCACATTGTTTTAGAGCTAATACCCTAAAATACCATTATCCGTGGGGCGCGGTAGCCCAGTTGGCAAGAGCAGCGGGCCAGTGATCTGAACGTCCCTGGTTCGATGCTCGTCGCTGCAAATCTACCGCCGTGTTCACTAATGGTGGCCGGGGCACGTAAAATAGGGCGTGGCTACAATGTCCTCCAAGTCCTCAAAATTTCCTCTGGGGGTTCGGGGTCAAGTGTTCCGGTCTCGTCACTTGACTCGGTTCAAAATTATGGGACCGGTCATTTAGCCAAGTCGGACTCCGACCCTTGTGGTGCTATTAAATACCGGAGCCGTACCTTCATCGTCCATAGCCTTCGGGACTTGACCCGATGTTACATGTCGGTCAAGGGGCATAAGCAACAACAACCATTATCCGTGAAGTTGAGATAAATAAAGAGAATTATCGCTCATCGAATCCTTCAACGAATTCTCACAGATCAAAATTTAAGAGTTGTTCACTATAAGGTTCAATGCAATGAGGTTATTGTGGTACTCTTGCTCAAATGAGAAGCTTGAAACGGCCAAGAAGTTTAATGTTCGAATTGAACTGTATAGACTACGACACTGCGATATTTGCAGAAAACACGAGTGAGAGAAATCATCGAAAAATCATCAGCATGTTAAATCGTAAATTGACCCGCAGATTGTGGCAACTTTCAGATTACACTAACAATTACTTCTCCGTGACAGAAACAACAAAAATAAAAGCACTAAAACTAGCGAAACGTGAAACGAAAAAATGTATCCTTAAATTCATATGAAACATAAAATACACCCTATTCGAATTTTAAAAGCTCGCGACAGCGTTCTTCTGAAAGAGATGCGAGTCGTAAAGCAAAAACGGCTGCGATAAAAACCTCGTTGTGTGCAAAGAGAACATTACCGTTTTCTACGTTCGTAACTGTAAGAGTAGAAAATATCAAAAGAACGTTAAAACAAAAGGTGAAAAAGCTAAGGGAAAAATGAGAATATTAGGGTAATAGAAATGAGAAAGAAAGGGACAAACTATAGGACCTAAAAATATTATTAATAAATATGAGAAAAAAATAAGAAATCATTGACTAAAAATTTAAAAATACTGAAATAAATACACCTAAAGGAATATTTGCACATAATATACACCCCTAAGGTGATGAAATATATAGAATAAAATTGTTGTCATCGACATGGAAGTTGGCGTTGTGAATAATAAAGAAACATCAAAATAAAGAAGTTCACAAATGGAAGAAATCTGGTGGAGCTAATGCTTTTTGCATTGAAAAACTCTAACAATTGGAGGCAATTGAAGACTTGGAAATTCCCTTTTTAACAACATCAATGGCATACTGCTTGAGACCAAACGTAAGACCCCTTCTTGCGTTTCGTCTCAGTCTTCTATAGTTTGGGCTATATAGGCAAGGTTAATATCCCAACTGCAGGAGCGCGGTGGCCCAGTTAGCAAAAGCAGCTTGCCAGTGATCTGAACGTCCCTGGTTCGATGCTCGTCACTGCAAATCTACCACCGTGTTCACTAATGGTGGCCGGGGCACGTAAAATAGGGCGTGGCTGCAGTGTCCTCCAAGTTCTCAAATTTACCTCTGGAGGTGCAGTGTCAAGTGTTAAGGTCTCGTCACTTGACTGGGTTCAAAATTTCGGGTTCGGCCATTTAGCCAAGTCGGACTCCTACCCTTGTGGTGCTAATTCAAAACAGAAGCCTCGCCTTCATCGTCCATAAGCCTTCGGGACTTGATCTGATGTTGCTGTCGGTCAAGTGGCATAAGCAACAACAACAACAGCCAAAAGTAATAGGATCCTTAAGAAATCTCAGTATGTTAAAAAGAGTTAAATACTATCTTTAAACTAAAACGAGCTAGCAGTTTCGCGATCTAATAACAAAAATTTTTGAAAACGACAACTCAGTTATACAAACGTAAACTTCTATAACCATAGAAGCCAATCTGAGTTTCTTAATTAAAGTCTTGTTTTTTTCACTTAGTTTATATTATTTCTTTTATATGTCCCCATTTTTGTCATTTTCTTTTCTCTCTGCTTTCCATATTTCTAGTCTGTCTTCTATGTTTTCTTTCGTTTTTCTTTTTAAATTTAATTGCGGCGTTTGGATTTTCCCCACCTCTCTTCACAACTTTCCGTGGAGGAGAAAAGGCAATGCGCTCTCAGCATACTGCGGAAATTTTCATTGCAGCAAAATACTTTTTATAGAAACTTGAGAAATGGACAAATAAGGGATTGTATATACTTCCACACTCCTTTAATGACATTCGTTAAAGCTACATTTATCCTATGTAGCCAAAAATATTTCAAAGAGGTAACAAAATGATTAAATAAAATAGCAAATAAATATGAAGGAAAATATGAAAGTAGGCAAAATAAAGGAGAAACCAGAAAGTTCTTGATTTAGACAACCGATTCCATATTCTCTCTGGCTAGGACGCTGGCATTCGGTACCGGAGTCTATGTGTTCGACTCCCCCCCCCCCTTGGCATAGATGTTTGTAGCCATTCGGTATCGGCTATAAGGGGACAATGTCGAATCGACTTCAACGTCGATTTTTTTAATTTTCAATTTTTAACTCACTATAAAGAATAAGCATAGTTAATATTCTTTTTTACTACATAGAAGACCCTTAGAATTCAAAATAAGAATTTTCGTAGAATAATGCCTGTTAAAAAAAATTAAAAAATACCAGAACTTTTCAAAATGCTCCATACACTGTCCCTATCATTTAAAAACCTTGCATTTTTAAATATAAGTTTACCATATATTTATACAAACATAATCGTGCACTGAATTTTTTTTCTGTATGAATCCAAAACCATAAATATTTATTTTTTTTAACTGCCTGTTATATTTTAATGTTTTTACTTTATTTCATGGTCTATAAATTTGAAAAAATATTTTTGGTTTCAAAGAATGATGCACGATTTTGTGGCAAACATTTCAATTAACAATCCTGATAAATTTGGAAGGCACCAGAAGAAAATGAATGCCGATGAATCATTTTGAAAAATTCTAGCATTTTTTAAGAATGTTTTGCAAAACAGGTCTTATTCTTCCCCCAAATACTCATTTGGGAATTCTAAGTGTCTTCATTGTAGTAAAAAAGAATATTAATTATTCTTATTTTGTATATATAGTATAATATTGAAAATTTAAAAGAACGAGGTTGAAGGTCCCTATTACCCTGAAGCAGTAGGTCCCGGTCTAATTAGCCCCGTGTAGCAAAAAATGATCGTAGCACTCCAAATCAAACCAACCAAACCATATTCTCTCCTTTACAAGAATATTTCCAAGATGAGGCCCAATATGGCTGCTAGGGCCCTCCAGGTTGAACGTCCACTGGTGGTAGAATTACAAGAATGTCTATGAAGAAACAGAATATCGAAAATTATTGTCATTGATGAGGAATGAACAAATAAAACGAAATATTTTAAAACTATTTTCTTAACATTGTCAGAATAAAAGAAGGAAAAGTGTATTCATTGAATCTAAAAGACTGAAACAGTGAAAATCTATACTATTTACAAAGAAATCGTCAAAAATATCGCCAAATTATACTGATGATTGTATTGCAAGATCTGTAATCAACTTCACTGTACTGCGTCATTCCTCCCTATTAAAACATTTTTATCAAGTTCAGCCTTTCACTATACGGATTAATAATTAATCCACATATTTGTCTGAATTCGGGTTGTTAGAGACATTTAATGTCAATCACATCCAGTTATGCATAACAAAATATTTGAGCATTAAAACGTTATCAGTTTTACTTGAGATTTTGATCTGTTTTTAACATTTGTGCATTTTATTTTTTTTTAAATGCTCGTGATGTTTAAATTCTAACTCATTCTAACCCCGATATAGAAAGCTGAGCTCTTATACTAACTATAACGAAGCACTTCACTTATATAAACTATAACGATGAACTTTTTAATTGAAAACCTTTAGTGTACAAATATTAAATTTATATGTTAGAAATAAGAAATACAAACCTAAATCAAATTATATTCTACATCAGAACAGAGTCCCAAGATGATGAAATTCGTTTCATTAAGATTTGATAGCAGGTATACTCGACCCAATGACCGAAACTCATCCTTGTTTCACGCATCGATCTTACCCACTCTGTTCTCAAACACTCAAAAAAGTCTATTCTTCTGACCATTACATACAGTGTGTGTGTTTCATCGGTCCAAACCATTAATTTCCACTCTAAAAAGGTTGAAACGAAGGTGAGTTTTAATGTTACCCTTTTAAAGTTAATGGATAGTTCCTCTGAATTTTTTCTCTGCATTTTTTGAGCGGACTGTGTATCTCAATGGTGCACAACTTTTTTCCGTCAGCGACCCACTTTCTTTAGGTAAAAAATCCCACGACCCCTATGAATATTCTTTGGCAGTAGCAAATTTTTAAATTAATAAGGAAAATGTTAGCAAATATAGAAATAAGAAATAAGGAAATTTTGATAAACTACTTTCAAAATCAATGGACTGTAGATTTTGGGTATATATTTAATTTGCATAATAATAAAAAAATGTCTCGCGTACTTTCTGTTTTGGCAAATCTCGTGGGACTAAAAACTTCATATTTAAATATTGATATGTAGTATTTGTATTTTATTAAGGTAAAAATTAACAAAATTTAAAATTTAAAAAGAACATTATTTCAAAATTATTAGCACATGTAAAGCAAATTTTTAATTAAATAATTCAATATGATATAAATTTACTTCAAACTATCCGCGATCCCTCTAATTATTTTTACAACCCACAGGGGGGGTCGAGACCCATAGTTTGCGTACCACTGGTGTATCTTACTAACTTAACTTTCCTTTTGTATCTTGGTCTTACGTTACTTCAATTATAATTGAAAAATGTTGTTTCCCTTTCCTAGAAACAGTATTCAGCTTGAAACATTGAACTCTTCATTTTATTTTGACATCTACCACCTCCTATTTGAAAAGTGCTTCTTTTTGACATCGGATACCGAATATAATGAAGAAACCATTAAATAACTGAATAATGATAACGAATGCTTAAGGTGGCTCTGTACTAAAATAAAATATCTCCTTTCCCATTTCCACTCCTTCCCGACTCTTGGGGAGGGAGGAGTCCAGTTGACAGTTCGAGAATTCCACCCCCCTTAGGGTTGACAGTTTGAGAGATTGTAATGACCCTCTCTCTATAGGGGGTCATGCGCTGCACTCCGATATCCTTGCCTTTCCAAATAATCCCCGAAAGAAAATCCAAAGAAATAGAAAACTGCTGGTTGTAGCAGGCGAAAATTTAAAACGGTCCTACGCTTGATTTTGCCATCAGTTTACTCACGGCTACGATTGGTCCCGCCATAAGCATAAAAGTAAAATTAAGACCGACTTTCACAAAATCAACGAGAAATTAAACAAAGCAAAATATACAAAATATAAATTTCACTGAAAGAAAGTTCTGATTTTGTGTCTTTAAACAATGTTGTAAATTATCCTTATCTACAGAGAGAAAGTTAGTACTTTGAAACAATTTATTAATATGAGTTCATTACAGACAATAGTAAATTAAGGATTTTAATACTGAAAAATTGGGATTTGTCGGTGAAAATGAAATTAGGTTTAAAAGAAACAATCTCAGAAAACTTTGATTCTTCAAGGAATTGCTCTTAGGATTCCGATAAATTAAAGATATCTACAATATCGCACGTCGGGGAGATATTGCAGATATCGTTAATTGTAACTTCGATTTAATCATTTGGAAATCACCAGTCATTTGCTGCTAATAAGTATCTTGTGTCTGTATTATAAAACATGACTGTAATAACAATTTTAGATATTTTATGTTCAGCTTTCACAAATTTCAACCTATTCCAATTCAAGCGAATACAGGTCGAAAACTGCCACATCTTACTTTATCCTTCTGTTCAAGTTAGTAATTTGTTATCTAAAAGAAAACTGCTTATCTGTTGTGTATAATAATATTCGGAACTTTAATGCGATAACGTATCTGTATTTTCTAGAATTTGAGAGCCATTAAAACGAATTTTGAATTATTTTATCTAAACATAGTAAGAACTACATTTTTTCCCTTTAATTTATATGTACTTAATTAAAAACCATTCTTCCTGACGTCGTCTTTGTGTGCGTTAAAGTAAACAAACACTGACTTCTTGCACATAAACTTCAGAAAAGGTTCGATATCTTGAGAAAATTGTCTAATATAGGTATAATAAAAGTACATATATATAAAAGTACTATATATAAGTTATATATATAAAAGTACTATAAATAATTATGCATGATTATTGAAAAGTTTTCACATGACACAAATGTAGAAATTCTAGAATAATTAAACGGTAGATTGTTTTTGCTGTAAGTTTCTCCAAATATGGTGGGTCCCATGGATAAGACATTGAAAGAGGCGCCAAAATGAGGCAGAGTAAAAATACGAAATTAACAACAAATAACGATAAAATATAATAGTAACTAATAATAGCAAATAGTTTTCAAACTAGTTGATATAGTTTAGGCCTCAGACAACGGTGTTTAATGCATTTATGAAATTTTTCAATACATTCAAAACTCCATTGATTCGTTCTTAATATTTCTTATACTTTAAAGATGAACTTGAAAGAAAGTTTTCGTATATCTGTCCTGCATATATTTACTTACCTTTTTCTTTTTTCCTATATATACCTAAAACTAAATACCCGTGCTTCACAACGGAATACATAACTTCAGTAGTAAAGTGTTGTCATTTCTTTGAGGAGATAACCCTATAATTTAATGACCCCGATCCAACATTAAATAAGGGTTTATAGATTTATATTTATTTCTTAATTGTGGGCGCCTTATGCCCCTTCTGGATTTTTTAGCTTTCTTAGTACCTAGGGCCTTAGATGAGCCACCATGCAAAATTTCAGCTTCTTAGGTCTTGTGGTTCCAGAGATGCAGTGATCAGTCAGTCCGTGTTTTCTTTTAAGGGTTTAAGTCCCTTTTCACATCAGATTTTTAAAAATATTTCTTATACACACACACACACACACACACACACATATATATATATATATATATATATATATATATACAGAGGCTGTTCGCACATTTTTTAGACGATTTTGGTAAGCGGTAATAAAAAATCGTTTGCTGCAAAAGAAATAATTGCAATTGTACTATGTTTTTAAAAGTCAAAATATCGTCTACGGCTTGAAAGTTTTGTTTTATTCAAATGGCGTTTTTAACAAAGCAGTGGTTCGAAGGCTACATTTATGCTCTTTCAGCAGATCGTTTACAAAGAGAATTTCCCCTTTTTAAACAGTTTATTAAGTTCTAGTATTTAGCCACCAATAATTTATATAAAAATAGTATATTCAAAAAAGCATTTTTGAATATCCTATTTTATATATTCAAAAAAGAATTTCGGATATACTATTTTTATATAAATTATTTGTGGCTAAATACTAGAACTTAATAACTGTTTAAAAAAAGGAAAATTCTCTTTGTAAACGGTCTGCTGAAAATTAGCAAAATGCCAAACTATTGACCCTAGGATAGTTTGACAATTGGCCCAATGAACAAAGAGTTGTTGGCTGGGTTGAAAATCGCATAACTCTTTTCCCCAAAAAGTAGTTTGAAAACTACAAAATTCACTCTTTTATGAAATCAAAAAGTTTCCATAGTTAAATATTAAAATGTACAAAAAGCAACAATACATTTTAATTTTAATGTTATTTCTAACAGTTTACATTTTTCTTGACATTGTTTATATAAAGTGTTTTGTTTTAAACACTTTATATCTTTTTAAAGAGAATAAATCTTATAGATTTTATCCTTAGTGATATTATAAATCTTATGTCACTCTCTCTCTCTCTCTCTCTATATATATATATATATATATATGTGTGTAGAAAATTGATTTGTGAGAGATGGAGACTTCGACCTGAACGAATTTTATTCCGTTGGGCTTAAGCGTCCAATAGGAAAGCTTTGCGCGCGCGTGACGCCGTCCTACAAATTGGGGCCCCGGCCCGGATTACAACCTGCTTCCTTACATTAGGCATTTGCCTAGGAACATCCTTACTTTTACTTACGTTTTCGGTTTGAAGAATTTTATACTTTTACTTCCGTTTTCGGTTTGAAGAATTTTATTTTTAACTAAGAGCATTTTTTTCCTTTCCGGTTCACCTTTTCGGTTTTCGCTCACAGACCAACGTCCTATGCTAATGTATTTTTTTAAGTCCACAGCTAACAGATTCGCCAAAGAAATCAGCCCGCCAGCGAAAGAGGGACAGCACATCAATCGCCGAGAAATCGCCATCGCCAGGTCAGTGATGTTTATTATTAAGCCAAGGAGACAACGCCAAAGAACAATCGCCAATACATTGATTGTATAAAATGGTATTAACATAGTCATATTATTCGAGGGATATTACAATTGTATGAAAATTGTATTAAATATATAAGTGTCGAAATTTTATTTGAATATTTATCTTTCCATGTTTATAAATTAAGAATAGTCTATATTTAAATATTTAACCTTTTTCTGATATCAATTAACCCATTTTTATGGTATACAGCCTTGTTCGATATAGAACATTGAAAAGCTAAAGTTTTACCCTCAGAGTGTTTGTTTGCTATCAGATGTTAACAGTAGAGTAATAAAATGAAAAAATCATTTCCGCTCGTTCGCAGACATTAGGCGAATAGCTGTCGCGACAGGTGGCGGAAAAGAGATGAGTGTTTGTCTTTCTCTCTCTGTTTAGTCTAATGCTGAGAAAGGATTTTTTGCATTTTGTGTGAAAACATGAGTTCAAATAATGTTCTTTTATTGCATCTTTTAAAGCCAGAGCAAGATATATATATTTTTAAAAGTTGTTTATGAATAATTGGGTATTGTGAATAATTGAAAAGTTGTTTATGCATATGTTTTTAGTGCCATTTTCGGATTTCAGAAGTTTCTAATATTTGTTTGTTTTATTCGAATATCGTAAGAGATTGCATTTAATTGTTCACGTTTTATCTTTCTTCCTGGTTGAGCAAGCGTTTTTCTTTTTTAAGTGCGACTAAATAAATTTCTCACATTGAGAATAAGTTTTGAAGAAATATTGAACTAAGTTTTAAATTAAATTTGTTCTCTGGGTTACCACTCCGATTTATTTCTATACGAAATGGCATTTCTTCTCTCTAAGAAAAGGGAAGACCTGATAGAGCTTGCCTCAGAATTGTCGTTAAGTATCCAAGAGGGTTCAACTAAACTTCGAATAAAAGAACTGATCGTGAAAAGTCCAAATTACGTAGAGGAAGATGTCAAAATACTGATCTATAGCATAGCTGAGGAACGCGTACGCCGAGAAGCAAAAGAAAAAGAAGAGAAATTACGCCGAAAAGCAGAAGAAAAAGAAGAAAAATTACGCCGAGAAGCAGAAGATAGAGAAATTGAACAGAAGCGAGAAGAGAGAGGACATGAACTCGAGAAATTACGAATACAGGCTCAACAAAGTATCAATACGACGAACAACGCCGAAAACGTCCAAGCGCCGAATAAATTGATTCACGAAACTTTCCATAAGTTTAATATGAAGGATGACATCAGCTTGAACCTCACCTTATTTGAACGGCACACAGAATTGATATTTTTGCCGAAGAAAGATTGGGTACAGAGACTGATAGGATTGATACCCATTGACGTTGCTCATCTGATCGCAAGAGAACCAGCAGATAAATGTAATGATTACGACCACGTCAAGGATTTACTATTGAAAAGATTTAAGTTGTCTCCGGAAAAACTTCGTCAACTATTTGTATCTCACCAAAAATCTGATGAGCGAACATGGCAAGATTTTCACTACGAACTGCAAACGTATTTCGACGGATGGACTTTCGGTTTGAAAATAGAAACCTTCGATCAACTGCGAGAGTTAATTATAGCCGATCAAATTAAGAAGAAAGCACCTTACGAGTTTCAGCAACATTTTCTAGACGAATGGTCTACTATTAACTCACCTGCCGAACTAGCTAAAAAATTTGAAGAATATGAAGATGTCCGAAGAACATTAAAACCGAAGTCATCCAACTCATTCGCGAAAGGAAAATATGAAACCAGAGGATCTAACGATACTTATTCTCGAAGACCTGAACATTTCCAAATTGGGAACAATAGGCATGAAAAAAAATACTTTCAATCGAACGGAACTCCTTACGCCGGAAGAAATAAGCAACTAATCTGTAGCTACTGCAAAGGACAGGGTCATTATGCCGTAGATTGTACAAAGCGACCCCAAAACCCAAACATTAATAAATCTGCAAGCTCTCCGGTCCAAGTCTGCTCACGAATCTCTCAAGAAAGAGTTAAAACGAAGAAAATAACCATGGGTAACAAGACTTTTGAAGCTCTCATCGATACCGGCAGTTCAGCGACACTCATTCGTGAAGATATGTGCCAAGGAATAATCGAACCCTCAGAACTCTCGAAAGACATAGTAGTGTTATCTGGATTAGGGAAGTACGAAGTCAAAACAAAAGGGTCGTTCCAACGGAAAATTGAATTGGATGGAAAAGAATATTCCCTCACGTGGCACATCGTACCTACGCCGTGTTTAGAATTTCAGGCAGTAATCGGATCAGATATTTTAGAACAAGCCTCCGTCTTCTTCGACAAAGAAAGTGTTCAGTTCCGTAAATATGAAGATAAAACTTGGTTCATGCACACGCAAGTATACGAAGCGAAAACTGTAGACGAAATTGAAGTCAAACATGTTAGCAATCCACGAATAAGAAAAGAACTGTTTGAATTGATCTCCAACTATGAGCCAAATAAGACCGAAACGACAAACGTGTCCATGAGGATTATTTTGAAAGATGACATACCGATTTACCAGCCTGCACGCCTCTTATCCTTTACCAAGAACCAAGCAGTCAACAAGCAAGTCGACGAATGGCTTGAACAAGGAATTATAAGACCAAGCTCATCCGAATATGCGAGTCAGAAAGTTGAATCGGAAATTAGTCAAGGATCGTTTTCCATTGCCGTTGATAGAAGACGTATTAGATAAACTCCAAGAAGCCAAGGTGTACACTACGTTAGATTTGAGAAATGGATTTTTCCATGTCGATGTCAATGAAGACTGCAAACATCTCACCTCCTTCGTTGTTCCGGACGGACAATTCGAGTTCAATAAAGTACCTTTCGGCCTAAGCACTAGTCCCAGCGTATTCCAAAGATATGTGTACAGTATGTTTCGAGAACTAGTGCGAAAAGGTATTGTAGTAATTTACATGGACGATTTGATAATTCCGGCAAAAGATGAAGAAGAAGGTTTACAGAACTTCGAAGCAACTAAAAAACTAAAGAAAGTGTTTGAAGTTGCTTCGAAGTATGGCTTAGAAATTAAATTTGAGAAATGTCGATTCCTAAGTAGGAAAGTCGAATTTTTGGGTCACGTCGTCGAAAACGGAACAATACGCCCGTCAGTTGCGAAGACGATAGCCGTCAAGAAGTTCCCAGTGCCAACAACGGTCAAGCAGATCCAAAGTTTTTTAGGACTAACCGGCTACTTTCGAAAATTTATTCCCGCGTACTCTAAAATAGCGAAACCTCTGAGTGATCTAACAAGAAAAGACTATCCATTTGTATTCGAACAAGCCCAAATTGAAGCCTTTGAAAAGCTCCAGAAACTATTAACTGAAAGTCCCGTTTTAAACATTTTTCAGTAAGGGAAAAGGACCGAACTACACACCGATGCAAGCCAACAAGGATATGGCGCTGTTTTGCTCCAGGAAGCGGATGACGGAAAATTACACCCTGTTCAATACATGTCGCAGAAAACTACTCCAGCCGAGGAGAAATACAGTAGCTATGAACTGGAAGTTCTTGCTGTTGTCACCGCTTTAAAGAAATTTCGAATCTACCTTCTAGGGCAACATTTCAAAATCATAACGGACTGTTCAGCTTTTCAAAAGACTATGTACAAAAAAGATTTAGTTACTCGTATAGCGAGATGGGCACTACTGTTGGAAAATTATGATTGCGAAATTGTGCATCGACCCGGCCAGAGAATGCAACATGTAGACGCTTTAAGCCGATACCCCGTCGCCATAATTACAAGCGATACTCTCACCGCCAGATTGAAAAGAGCTCAACAAGGAGACGAAAACACTCAAAATTTTAAATCACGGATTGAAACAAACCCTACTTCAGACTTCTTCATTAAAAACGAAATATTATACAAATACGTAGAGGGCCGTGAATTAATAGTAGTACCAAGAGATATGCAAACTGAGCTAATCAAGCTAGCTCATGAGAAAGGACACTTCGCAGCTGCAAAAACAGAAGAAATAGTTAAACGAGAATTTTTCATACCTAATTTAAGCAGACAAGTGCAAAACGTGATCGTTAACTGTGTACCGTGTATTTTAACCAACAGAAAGAGCGGGGAAAAAGAAGGTTTCCTATACCCTATTCCGAAAGAAGATGTACCGTTAAGCACCTATCACGTAGATTTCATTGGTCCTATGCCCTCTACCAACAAAAGGTACCAGCATATCCTCACAATAGTCGACGCCTTCACGAAGTTCACCTGCTGTATCCCGTAAGATCTACCACCGCAGAAGATGCCCTCGATAAATTGAAATTGCACCAAAAAACTTTCGGCAATCCCCAAAGAATAATAACAGATCTCGGTTCTGCTTTCATCTCCAAAGTGTTTAATGACTATTGTACCGAAGAGAACATCCAACATCTGCAGATCACCACTGGCGTACCGCGAGGAAACGGTCAAGTGGAGAGAATCCACCGAACTCTTATCCCTGTTTTGACCAAGATGTCCATCGTCGATCCTACCAAGTGGTACAAATTCGTAGACCCATTGCAAAGAATTCTAAACAGCACCTCCAACCGAAGTACTAAATGGTCTCCATTTGAACTATTAACTGGCGATATCATGAGAAATAAGGAGGACCTTCACCTAAAAAATCTGCTAATGGAAGAGATGGTGGAAGAATTTCAAGAGCAAAGAAACCAATTACGACAAGATGCTAAAAGAAACATTCAGAAGATCCAGGCTGAAAATAAAAGAACCTACGATAAGAAATGCAAGAAGGCCCCTGAGTATCAGCAGGGAGATCTAGTAGTCGTCCGAAGAACGCAATTTGGAACAGGCTTGAAGCTAAGGCCTAAATTTTTAGGACCATATAGAGTTATCGAAGTAAAGCCTAGAGATAGATACGAGTTAGAGAAAATAGGTAACCACGAGGGTCCTAGATTGACCTCCTCGTCTGCCGATCTAATGAAATCCTACTCACCAGGATGAGGGATTAAACGTTTTCTTTTTATTCATAATTGTTTACTGTGTTTTTATTTTATTTTTGTTTATTGTATTTCCTCATTGTAATTCATTAACGCGAATTTTATGGTTATTTCTCATATCTAAATCATTTCGGAAATTTTGATGTACATTTATTTAGTGATGTTTTAGGCCAATCGTTTTATGTAAAGTCAGATCACTGATGTCAGTGATTCCAGGCTGGCCGAACTTGTAGAAAATTGATTTGTGAGAGATGGAGACTTCGACCTGAACGAATTTTATTCCGTTGGGCTTAAGCGTCCAATAGGAAAGCTTTGCGCGCGCGTGACGCCGTTCTACATATATATATATATATATATATATATATATATATATACATACAATTTATAATATCAATGCTACCTGTTGTTTTTAATCAGTCACTTTACTATATATATCAATTTTTTTAAATAAACACCTTTCCATTATAATCAACTGGTGTCAAAGTGCACACTCATGCTGAGTTAATATGACAAATACTTTTTGTAAGATTACCTTTATATAAATATTTTTTTCATTATATATATATATATATATATATATATTTATAAACACTTTATCTTCCGATTTGTCTTCAGGTCTGATACAATATATACAACTGAGGTCTGATTTTTAAAAACTTTCCATAAAACTGTTATATCAATTTGTGGACTTACCTTGTTTAATATTTTAAAACAGCATCTTAATAAGGCATGTTATGGTAATTTTAATAAAACACAACTTTTCATCAATTTTTTTTTATTTTAACAAAAAATTTAATAAAATTTTATTTTACATTGTCAAAAAAAACCAGTTCTTTTATCTCTCCCTCCTTCTCTGTCTTTCGAAAAAAGGAAAAATCCCTTTATTAAGTCTTCGACAAATTTTTCCGTTATGACTTCTCCCTGGTGAGCCAGTCCGACAGAAGCTGTCAATAGAAAAATAAATTAGTACAGTAAATGAGTCAAAAGAAAAATAGCTATATATGCACCAAACAGTCAAACAAAAATGCCTGATTAAGTTACTTTTTTTAATTTTTTAGAAACAAGTTAACTTATGAAATATAACCCTAGCATTTAAATCATAATCGAAAATTTCTTCATGTTGCATGAACTTGTCTTAAATATTACCTCAGGTATGTATCAGTAAAGGTTTATTTGCTAAATTATCAAAGCATAAAATAAAACAACAATTTCAAATATGCAAACTAAATCAACATCAGAGAAAAATGAGACACTGCACAGATCTGTAATAATTTTAGTACATATTTATTTACATGAATATATCAACTCTCTGAAAACTTACTTAAAATTTAGACATGAAAAATTAAAATATCAAGAGCTATTGGCAGAAATTTCTTTACATTATAGGAATTAATCATCTTAAACTGCTTGCATGTATTTAGCAAAGTTTATTTTCATAAATTAACAGAGCAGAAAATTAAAGAATAATTTGAAATATTTGAACCAAATTAACATTAGAAAAATAAGACATTGTAGTATATGATAGATAAGATTAATTTCCACATACATTTTACTGATACAACATTGAAAAAATTAAGGTAAAATTTTCCTTCTCTTAACCACACAGTAAACAATATTTTCTCAGTAAAAGTCAAATTAATTCTGTAGCATCAAAAGCCCAACAGTTTGTAAATGTACGTTTGTCAACACAAAGCTTTTTATTAGCACAATATCTTTAAAAAAAACCAACACTTTAATAATTTTAGACAATATTTATAACTCCACGAATATAAAAAAAATACAAATGTTTCTACAAAATATCAACCCTACTAATGCCTTTCTATCTACTGAACATCACAGTATCTATATACAGAGGCTGTTCGCACATTTTTTAGACGATTTTGGTAAGCGGTAATAAAAAATCGTTTGCTGCAAAAAAAATAATTGCAATTGTACTATTTTTTAAAAGTCAAAATTATCGTCTGCGGCTTAAAAGTTTTGTTTTTATTCAAAATGGCGTTTTTAACAAAGCAGTGGTTCGAAGGCTACATTTATGCTCTTTCCGAAGAGAAATATGCATACTCCGTTATCCAAAAACGATGCGAGAGTCATGGTTTTGTGATATCTAAAGCGTCGATAGGTAATATCGTCAACAAGAAAGGAAAAAAAACGTCAAATTGGAGCCTCAAGTGGGACAAAAATTCCAAAGAAATATCCAAGGAAAAAACGGACATCTTCGACTATTGCAAAGGTACGTTGTTTAATGTTAAGAGAAAATCCCCCTAGTCAAAGGACAGTTGCAAAATCATTAAAATGCTCGGTGTCCACTTTAAACAAAATGATAAACGTTGATTTAAATCTTAAGAAAGCGAAAAAACGCAATGTGCATCGTCTTCTTCCAAATCATATCGCTGAACGCAGGACACGCTGCAGAATTCTATATGAGAAACACTTATCCAAAGAAAAATGGACCAAAGAACAATTGTCACAATAGATGAATCATGGGTGTATTTAAATGATTGGAACAAAAAATAAGCCCTTTATTATCATAAAAGGGGAGAAAAAAAATTTAAGTACATGGTTCAAAGAATCGAAAGAAAGTTTTTCTAAGGGATTCATGATTGTTGCTGGTTTTTCTTATAATGGCAAGTTAAAAATAAAGAGAGTGGAAAAAAATGTCAAGATTAACTCCAAATACTATCAGGAACATATTTTATCGCCAATTTTTCTGAATGAAATACCATCGCTTTACCCACAGTGCCATCAATCTGTGAGACTCCATCAGGACAAAGCTAGCAGTCACACATCAAAATCCACTGCAAATTTCCTAAAAGAAATGGAACAAAAAACTGGTATCAAGGCCATACCCTTCACTGATATCCCTACTAAATCTCTCGATGTATCACCTATGGATTTTTGTGCTTTCGGACTTTTAAAATCTGCATTATCCAAACGTCGTCCCAAAACCCTTACAGGACTCAGGAAAGCTGTTCAGGAGGAATGGGATAGAATGCCTCTTCTGACACTTCAAAAGGCATTATTATCCTGGAAATTGCGGTGTCGAAAGATAGTTCAGAATAAGGGATGTCAAATAGAACATTTAAAACACAAGATTTTTATGTAATTTAGTTTTGTGAATACAATATACATCGTCTAAAAAATGTGTGAACAGCCTTTGTATATTTATATATAGCAGATTTAAAATGGAAAAACAATGCATTGGTACACATTTGAAAAAATAATTAGTTTTCCAAAAAGGGTAGCTGTGTCTGTTTTGGGCCGATTTTAATGAAACTCGGTATGTACATATTTCTTGAGCCTTACTTTATTTTAAAAGTAATCAGGCTTAAATCGAATGGTTTTACTAGAGCATTCCTAGAGCAGAAGGGACTTCCCTACCTTGACATTTTCATTTTCCCTCGCGGAAATCTGCAATCATCTCATTACGAATTGTATGAACCTGAACAGGGCCTTTTTTTCCCCTTTTGCTGAGGGTCACCTTATCCTAAACTTGCTTATTTTTTCATCTTACCTTCTCTAAATTTTTAAGTTAACTCTTTAAACATAAATTCTTATTCTTAATAATTGCTTAATGTTTTAATCTTAAATTTTCTCTTCCCCTCAACTATTGAAGGTGTTAAACTTAAAATTTTTGTACATTGATTGTAATAGTAACTCTTAAATTTAACCTAGCCTTAATATTTTAACTCCTGAGCACATTATCTTTGATTACATAACATCTTGCGTACAGGAGTTAAAACCAGCTGGTCAAGGCACTCCGGTCATCATATCCAATTCTGCTCAGAAGGGACTTCAACGAAAGGACCCGATAGTGAACTTTTATCATTACAGGGAGGCTATGTCTTTTCAGACGAACGGGAGTCGACGAGGGGCGGTTCAGCTACTTCCGCCCATTTGAAGATGAAGGAAACCGCATCGTTACAAGATATTTCTGTGTCTGTGAAGTTGGCCCCCCGACATTGAGATATTAAAATTTTGAAAACGGCATTCGTTTGAGAGTGTTTTACTGCCAAAGATGTTATAATTTCATTTTTTGCAGAACAAACACTAAGTTTTCCCTTTCCAAATTTCATAGAGGATAATTTTAAATACAGAATTCTTTTGAGAGCCATTTGGGAAAGTAGACTTTCAATTTTTTTGGTGAAAACTCCGAAATTTTTTTGATAGTCGAATGACATTATTACTTGCGTTCTAAAGATCAATTTTGAGGGTTTAAAACTGTAAAATCATTATGGTACAAAACAGTATATAATGGTTGAAATTTCTTGGCTGTTGCTTGGTTGAATAGTTTGGTTGAAATTACTCGAAGCGTTCCAGAGTGATGCTGGAACAAACACGAGCACACACACACACACATATATATGGTGAAACTTCCCTATGGCGGCCAGTCATGGTTAAAAAAAGTGGTCTTCAAATATATATATATATATATATATATATATATGTGTGTGTGTGTGTGTGTGTGTAACAAGGGAGATAGAACGCAGGCCCAGAAGATATCTAGTCTCCCATGCTACGGAGAGGAGATGCAGTTATAGTCGAGAATAGATTTACTCCATAACTAAAGATGACGAATACGAGCTTTTTACGGGAACATTTTTATTCAATACACCGACCGCTCCGTCGGTATGGATGCAGCAAGTGAAAATACAGGAATCCGTCCTACTTCCGGGTAACAAGTATTATATAAACTTCAGTCCATCACGTGATTAAATGGTGTGTCTTAATAGATGATTGGTTTAAAGTTGTTGTTGATGTGCAGAACTGATTTAAACTTGTACTGACGCCACGCAGCGTCTCTTTAGTTAAAAAAGACAGCCATCTTGAATGATTTTGCCTAAGGCTGTAATAATGGAATTTAAAGCGAATGCCCAAAGGGAATTAAATAGTTTAAGGGATTAAAAAAGGGTTTGTAATTTGGAATAGTAAAGTGAGGAATTAACAGTTTTTAAATGTCAAGAGTGTTGAATTAAGAAATTACTAGTATTTTTAATATTATATATATATATATACACACAGAGAGAGACAGAGTAAAACTTCTCTAAACGGTCCTGTTTTGTTTACAACAGGTTCAAGAATCCATGGAGCCAATGTTATGAACGAAATCTCCTTTCGGTCACCCCTCTAAACGACCACTATTTTGAGGAACCATCGCTGGCCGCCATACAGAAATTTTATTGTATCTCTCTCTCTCTCTGTATATATATATATATATATATATATATATATATATATATATATATATATATATATATATATATATATATATATATATATATCGATCTATCGTTTTTCAAGCGACCGACGACAGAACTGAACGATAAATGCGGGAAAACGATAGATACGGGAACATAACAAAGCAATATGATCATCTGGGACTGGGTGAAATAAACGACACATACGGGAAAACGATGATTCGGAGAATGATCGATCGAGATTCCACTATATATATATATATATATATATATATATATATAGAGAGAGAGAGAGAGAGAGAGAGAGTGAGAGAGATAGATAGATAGATAAATAGAAAGAGAGAGAGAAAGTAAGTAAGTAAAACCTCTCTAAACGGTCCTATTTTGTTTGGAACCGGTTCAAGAATCGATTGAGCCAATTTTATGAATGTTATGAACGATATCTCTTTTTGGTCACCCCTCCAAACGGCCACTTTTTTGAGGAACCATCGCTGGCCGCCATAGAGAAGTTTTATTGTATCTTTCTCTCTATATAAAAATCATATATATACACACACACACACACACACACAGAGGACTCCCAGCTAGAAAAATATAATAAACCCAGTTTGTAATATGAAAACCTAGCTTTTGAAAAAATATTTTTTTTTAAACAAAGCATTTTGCTATTTTATAACTTACCCAGATTTAACGTATCAGAAAAACCCAGATTTCGGGATATTTTTGAAAAAATGGAAATTATATATATATATATATATATATATATATATATATATATATATATATATATATATATATATATATATATATATATGTATGTATGTATATATAAATTGGTCTGGGCAATTAAAATTATTAACATTTTTTATAATTTTACATTCCATAATACATTTCATATGTATTCATAATATTTACATTCATACATATTTACTTTTATAAATATTTACACATGCTAAAATAATATATATATAAACTATTTACAGAACGATAAAAATTAACTCATATATATATATATATATGAATAGGTATGCGCGTAACATTCGATTAAGTTGTGTTTTTAAATTGCTCATTCATATTAAAAATCATTCTTAAATGCAATGTTCCGTTTCTTTGTTTTACTTTGTCAGTTTAATGATTTGAATTTTGCAAAATTTAAATTGTCATTTGAAATATTGTTTTGTATATACGGTTATATGTGTCACTTTTTTTTTAATCTTTCATAATCTTACCCTTCTACAGAAACTTGCAGTTTGACTTCTTTTATAATGTTTACATTCGGAATAGGTATGCGCGTAACATTCGATTAAATTGTGTTTTTAAATTGCTCATTCATATTAAAAATCATTCTCAAATGCTATGTTCTGTTTCTTTGTTTTACTTTATCAGTTTAATGATTTGAAGTTTACATTTACGATCTCCATTTATCCGTTCTTAATTTTACTTATAATTAAGGATGAACTTAAAAGAATATTTACTTTGGTTATCTGTTAAAAAAAAAAAAAAATTGAGACGGCTGGGATATGACAACGAGCCCAACATGAGGGGAGTTATTTCTGATATTCATTTAATGGTACATTCACATTGCACTGCAGGGAAGTACCCCCAATTCCTGTCATCACATTAGTCACGGTAACCCTACCCGTCGGGTAGGGTTCATTTCACTCTCATCCCCCATTCCGCCCCCAAGGTCCCTTCGTTTTCTTTGATGCTCTCGGCAAAGACCGCTCCGACACAAGATCAGTGCAGGACTGCTCTGCAGGCCGCTGCCCATAAATCACTGGTTTCCCCGCAGAATTCTGGAGGAGAGCATGGATGTGAACGCGCTATTAGAGTTTCATAAATTAATCCCAGATCTTTTCTGTTTGTTTGTCTCGTGTTCCTGTTTTCCAAAGTTCGGGGTTTCAGAAACCCTGATAGCGCGTTCACATCCATGCTCTCCTCCAGAATTCTGCGGGGAAACCAGTGATTTATGGGTAGCGGCCTGCAGAGCAGTCCTGCACTGATCTTGTGTCGGAGCGGTCTTTGCCGAGAGCATCAAAGAAAACGAAGGGACCTTGGGGGCGGAATGGGGGATGAGAGTGAAATGAACCCTACCCGACGGGTAGGGTTACCGTGACTAATGTGATGACAGGAATTGGGGGTACTTCCCTGCAGTGCAATGTGAATGTACCATTACGATAATGTCCCCCTCACTCGCGGGTGGCAAGTCGGGAGCGCTACCCCCTCGCTGTGATGGGAGGTCCCGTCAAAGTTATCAATCATCCCCCCCCCCCCCAACAGACGAAATTCTCAGCAAATTTTTTAAAAAAATCTTTTTTTGTCAACTATTTACTGCTACATAAATGCTGATAATCAAATAAAATTGGTATTGTCAGATAGCCTGAACTTTTCTGCAGTACTCTACCGGATTCATTTTATAAATTTCATCCACCGAAGGAATTTATGAGCGTTTAAAACACATTATACCAGATTTTTCCCCGAATAATTTAAATTTTAAAATATTAATTGCATTAAAAAAAAAACGAAAGCGGTACACAGGTGTAAAATTTCTTTCTCTATGACGGAGTACAATTTTTAAAAAAAATCTTTGAATCGAAGTCGGCAATCCGTGGACAAATTTTCTCCATAGGTTAACATTGAGGTGAGCGAATCCAATGGGGTTTGTACATAGCAGCCTTAACGACAACGTGCCTCATTTGCAGGTTTAGAGCAAATTTCGAATTTAGGACGCATGACATCCTTCATAGTAATAAATATATTGCATTCCGGTACTATTTTTTAAAAAAATCCTCATAGATAAACTAAAATTTATGTTCACAGGATAAACCGCATTATTTCTTCAAGTTTATATAATAATTTTTTGTTCTGAAGAAGAGAATGAATTAGTAAGATACTTATATATTTAGGATGTTCATTATATAACAAAACTAGTTGGTACCTGTCAAAACATGACGGTTGGATAGTAAATAAATGCACTAATGCACAAAATAGTATACTCAACATATCATTGCCAAATGTTGAAAATCATAATATTAAGAATAGAGAAATCCACTTTAAAAAATTACCATTGAACCCAATACAAAGAAATATGGTTATTCAACAACGTGAAATAAACAATTTCCGTCTGGTTTAATTCTATATCTCACAAACATAATTTAATATAAAAATTGCAGAGAGAGAGTTAGAGAGATTCCTCGGAATAAACAAATTAACGTGCTCATGCGGCCTCGTGCTTATTAAATATCTAAAGCCAGATTTAAACACGCCACTATGCAGGCGCAGAAACCAATTAATGTGTTTATGCGGCCTTGTGCTTAGTGAGTATCTAAAGCCAGATGTGATACATGTCATTATACATGTCATTATCATATTTTACCCCATGTCACTGATCATGCACAGAAAGAAATTTTTAATTGCAAATTATCGCCAATTAATAGAAATTGCGATTACGTAAACCAAATTTGACACATCTATAGATTAAAATCTTTCGTTTAAGACCAAAATGAAGTAAATTGTTCAGTAGTTTTCTCTCACGGACTGCCCGAAGCTTAGCAAGTTAAATATATAGATACTTGCAACATATTTTGAACTCTCTCGTTGCTATGGGCGTGATAACTAACAGATCATTTTGTGCTCCTAGTGCTATGGGTAGGATACTGATAGCTGGGGATTTTCATCCTGAAACACCTGACTCAGTACAGACATATATATTTAGAAATCATACAGCATTTCAATTTGACTTTTTTCAGGTACGGTGTGCCTATATAGACAGTTTGCTATCTTATTTAGCAACGAAAAGGAGAATTATGTAATATAGCAGTGAGCAACAACGGATTTCTTTGTTTGTTCCTTAATCATCAACTCTAAATGATGACTACCGTTGAAAATATTCTTAAAATTGAAGTTTAATTTTTCAAATCACGAGAGTATTAATTGTAAACTAATATACTGCATACAATTCTCTTGTGAGGGTATGATTTTATTCTTTAATCAGGGTTACGCGTTTAATTATAATGACTTATTGTCACTTTAACGCTGCATTTTGGATCAGTTTGCGAGAGTCTCTATGTACGTACATATTCATGTACAAAACTCTTGCTTCATTCAGAGCTAGAACCTTAATGGGTGTAACATGTCCTTACTGCATTCTTCGCATCATTTCCTTCTATTTCCCCTTTAATGTTAGATCGATTATAAGGGGGCCCACAAAGGAACAGTAGGGACATGATCATAGCTTGTTTAGAGTCTGACAGTAGCCTTGGCGTCAGGGCGCGGCCCGTTTGATTCCAATGGTAATGTAAACAAGGAGGATCCACTGCTTCAGGCGCCGACTCTACTACTGCTTCTCCGATGAGGAACAGATCTATTAAGAGCCCATTTAGAAGCTCAAATTCTGCGTCCCTCAAACTTTTTAGGATAGCTCTCGGGAGCATTTATGTTCGTTTTCTCATCGAAGGTCAAATTACCACCTTCGAGCGATCGAACTCGCGATCGCGCCAATGCAAATCGTCAGATTTAATTAGTTTAATATCCCTGAAAATTTTATTTTTTAGAACATTCACGTATTGAAAGTGGTACTTAATAGCGTTCTGTATCACTTATTACTCGGTAATATGGTCTCCAGACAGTAAAATATGAGCCTCTCACCGTTAATCATTTCTGTATATAGACGTTTAGAAAACTTTAAGACGTCAGAATTTTAAGGAATGTATTACTGACAATAACATAAATAATTTCTTTGCTTTCTATACCACAAAAGACTATTAACTTTTTACACGCCAATCTTCCATAAAGGAAACATCAACTTCAAAATTCTGTGAAAAATGCAATTTTATTCGTATTGCTCTATAAAAATTATTTCTTAGAACAAAAGTATGGATTGATATTTTGGCTTCGAGGTTACGTTAATAAAACAAATAGTGTCTAGGGGGGAAAATCGTAATTTTGGCCTTTTTCTAACTTTTCGTCGAAGAAAAGTCAAAAATTCATATAAAATTCAAAATTCAACAAATGATTTTAAAATTAAGTGGGAGTAATTAAAAATGATCATGTTGTTGGCAGAACATAAGTTATAGCAAAAAAGAAATTTTGCTGTTGCTATTAGATAAAAAAATTTGCATGTTCCCGAAATGGAACATTGGCCTGTAAAGGTTAGTTTTTCAACCTTTAGATTACAGTGCATAGAAGTATCGATGAAATTTTTTCGAATACGAGAACTTTTAGTACGTGTCGACGAAAGATGTTTATGACTGTGATCTACTCTCAATTCCCCTGTTCTCCTCCCTCCCCTCATCCTCTCTTCCATACACGTTCTCCGATTGGTCTGAAGTAGATAACTCATAACTTCCGCTGAAAAAAGTATGTTTGTTGATAGTTAGGCGTTGTTTATGACTCTATTGGAGGGGCACATATGTTGGAAAACACGTGATAAGGAGTTCTCATTATTTTCCTGTGCGATTTTCCTAGAGGATTACGTCACTTTCATTCTACATTGAGTATAGATGAATCCATGGTGCCCTATTACGGTCATCATTCGACTAAAATCTTTATACGGGGTAAACCAATACGGTTTGGTTTTAAAATATGGATGTTGTGTTTCAGCAGTGGCTATCCATATGCTATGAAAATCTATAGTGGAAAAAGTTCAGAAGTAGAAAACTCTCCTCTTGGATCTAGAATTGTGTGGGAGCTTCTATCCAATGTTGAAAATCCAGAGAAGCATGAAATTTTCTTTGACAACTTTTTCTAATCACATACGCTCTTTACTGAGTTGTCTGAAAAGGGTTCCAAAGCAAATGGCATGATTCGGGAATTTTGGACAGGAAGATGCCTTCTCAAATCACCAATGGAAACCTCAAAATGGCAAAGGGGAAATTTTGAGTACCGAAGTGACAGGGTCAAGTTTGCATTTATAGCTGTGAAGACAGTGCTGTAGTAACTATAGCATCCAATTTTACGACACATGAGTCTATCGGTGAAACCAAGCGTTTCTGTCCAGCACAAAAAAAAAGAGAATTGATGTTTCTCAGCCACATCTGATAAAAATGTATAAAGAGGGAATGGGAGGTGTGATTTACTAGATAGACTTCTTGGATCATATCGACCGACGTTTAGATTTTAAAAAAATGGTATTGGTATCTATTTAGTAATGCGCTAAACATGGCTGTCGCTGCTGGATGGATTGTGCATTTATATTTGGACAAAAGGTACAACAGCAGAACTACCACATCTCAATTTCCGGACAGAAGAAACTGTGTTTGCTTCGCATAAAACCAAAAATCTACTCTATTCCTGGACCTCACGCACATTGCTAAGAATCTTTTTGAGACAATCAGATGCACATTATCTGGTGCCATCAACACAAGGACGTTGTGTTTTTTGCCAAAAGAATACTCGAAAAAAATGTTTTAAGTGTGAGAAAAGACTGCATGAGAAATGCTTTCCTACCTGCCATGGACAGTAGAAAAAACGTAGAGCATAAAAAGCTAAGAACAATAATATTTTTTTTCTTTTTCTTGTTTTAAAGAATTTTGGCAAGTTTTCTTTTCTTCTTGTATTTTTTGGATTTTTATTCATATGATTATCGTGCTGTGAATTTTAATACAGAGATTATTTGTTACTTCCTTTTTTTCTAATAATGTTTTAATTGTTTGATTAACTTGCTAATAAATAATTGTAAAATTGTTTAAATATAGTAATTCCTGCTCATCAACTGTATAATTATTTTTTTAATTTAGTGGGAAAACATTTTTCTTTTGAAAGCTTCGTCGCACCTCTTGACAAGTTTAATTGGCGTAGTTCTTGAGCACCACCACGGCTCGACAAGTGCATCCCGACTATTTTTCTGCTTAACCTGTGTTAAGCAGAAAAACTGTTCTGAATAACAGTTAAAAGTTCTGAATAGCTTTTAGAAATTTACTTATAACTACTAAAAAATTGGGCACAGAAATCGAAATTTGGTGTAAAGGTAGTTAACCATATTTTATAGGAACATGTGAAAAAACTAAGTGTTTGCCGCCAATGTTCCCTTTCGGAAACATGTTGTAAATCATATACAAAATAAAATTTTGAAAAAAAACTACTCATAGTTTTTATGTTTGAGTTTTAATGCAATTTTTGTCAATAAATAGTGTATGTTACCTTTCGATCATAGTGCGGCGTGTAAAAGGTTAAAGGAATAATCTTAAGTATACAGAAATTAGTAAGAAATAAACATTACAGCGTGTTCTAAAAACTAAAAATTTTCTGTAAAAAGGGACTTCTCTGAAGGAAAGAGAGGAAAGGTACCCGTTTGCGTGACATACTTAGAGAAAAATCACAGACCCCGTAGTACATGTTCCTCGTTATAACTACAACTGTTGAAGCTAGAACCTTGACCTGTCAACGATAACTCTTCATCCTTAGTAGTGGAAAACCACTCATACGTGGACCTGTTGAGTTCAGGACAGGAGACACGACAGGAGAGCAACTGAATTCCGCTCAGAATAGTTATCATTAAAGGGGTTGCCTGAAAATGCATCCTTGAAACAGAATTGTCTTGTGTTCGAAAAACATTAAAAAGAGTTGGAAACGAAAAACTAACAAACTTTATTTAAAAAAATTTTTGGAGATAAATCCAGTAAGATTTTGATGGCCCCTTAATATCAAGTTAGGTGCATATATTTTTTGATAACACCCATATTTTAGAACTGAATAAATGTACATTTTTAAACTGTTACGTTTCTTAAAATGAGTGCTGAAAATTTTTTAATTCTTTTGAATATCCTTCATATTTTCCTTAAGAATTTTCCCTTACGACACATTATAGTACGCATTAATGGTGTTGGCGCCACCTGTCTTCTCTCATGGCGCGTCCTGACCACCCCCGCAATAAGGGCCCCCTCTGTCGCCCTACCCCATGTACTATTCAGTTGTCGATACGCCTCCAAGGCACTCACACCGCGACTTAGCGCAAGCTTATTATTGTTGTTCAGCAGTCAAGGCACCTGCAGCGCGTCATAGCACATTTATATAATTGTTTACCTGCCGCCAAGGCATTTGCAGCGCGTCATAGCGCATTCTCTTTTTAATAAACTGTTGTTTTTGTTTTTAATATACAGTCCACGCTCAATTTATTCAGGCACCATGCATGCCATTTACATTCTGGTCCGATCTTCACAAAACCTATTCAGTGAATGTATGAGTTTGGAATACCAACTCTACTATTAAGTTTGTGTTGAAAGTCCCGCAACAAGTTTGGATTAACTTTGTATCTCAGTTCGTGCGAAATCTTCCTATTGAATAACACCTATCAGCGCCAACCACGCCCAAGAACAAGGTAGGACATTCTTTGAATTTTGTATTTAGTGTAATCATTACATAAAAAAATATGGATGAACTTGAAAAATTGAAGAAAAAACGAGCTTCTACAAGAACAAGTGTAACCAAAATAATTACTAAAATTGAAAATTTAATTGTTTCTGAAAATAAAGAAGTTGATGAATTTAAAGAAATATTAGAGCAGTTAAATAATAAGGAAGAATCTTTAAAATCACTCAATGTGAGTATAGAAAATTTAATATCGGTTCCAAATGATTATGAATTCGAAATCAATGCAAGTGAGGAGTAAAACGAAAACATAGTTAGAATTAAGTTCAAGTTACAATCGCAAATTAAAAAATTAAGTAACGTTTCAGCAATTCCTCGTTCGAATTCTACTGTTCAGAATATAACAACTAACATAAAACTCCCGGAGATTCCACTTCCGAAATTCTCCGGAAAGTATGAAGAATGGAGTTCATTCAAAACACAGTTTAACAATATTATTGCGTCAAATGAACATCTTTTACCAGCACAGAAATTACACTATTTAAATGCTGCTTTAACAGGTGAAGCAAAGAACTTACAAACGCCAGATGATACATTTTCATCGTTATTTCAGGCTTTAGAAGAGAGATATGAGGATACCCGAGCTATAGTAGAAATTCACATCAATGCAATTTTGGAAGCAGAAAACATTACGCACGATTCTGCTAAACATTTGCGAAGCCTTATAGATAATGTAAAGAAAAACATTCGCGCATTAAAAGTATTAGAATTCGACAGAAATAATCTCTCCGATGCTTTAACCCTTTGAGGGGCGCCGTCCTCACTGTGCGAACACATTTTCTAGAATTTTTTTAACCTAAAAAATGTCAATTTCTTTTTCAATTAAAGGTTGTAAAATACTTTTACATCTTTAAACTGATAATAAATGGCAGCACCAGACATTTGTCTGTTCATTTAATTTGAACACAATGAATGCAAGTTAACGCTGTTTCATAGTTGGTTTTATTTTCAATTATTTTAAGGATTAAAAACTAAAATGTTTTAATTTTTTCACTAGATTTTATAAACATGCCTCAACTAATACTGACATGTCATTACTTCTTTAAAAAATCGTTTATTTCTTTGTATTTTTGCGCTTTTAAATGGTGTTCGCACAGTGAGAACGCCGCCCGTCTACGACATTGAAATACAGGCTCCCCCCGGAAAGGGAAAACAAACACAGCTGTCCTTATGTTATCTCCTCTAGACGATTTGGTCTTGCTTCTTGGGGGGTAAAGGGGATTAAAAAGATGGTTAACCCTCTGAAATTAGGGGTGTTTTGGGAAAAGGAAAACTTTATCATTTGTATTGTCATCTGTATTGTCATCTGTTTCAATGGTGTGTGCTGGGCACTATCACCTACAGTTCCCAACCTTTCTGCATTCGACAGTGGTCTATTGAATTCATTATGTGTGCTAAGGTTGGCCTCTGTCAGAGGTTCAACAGGCAGAACTAATCAGGATGTGACAATATGTCTGATTTATTGTTTCCAAACGGCAACCGGCCACCTTCAGCACAAGTGAATTTAAATCAATTATTATAAGCATGACCGCTCTGGGTGGGCTCCTGGATATCCCCACGTGTGAAGGTATTGAAAATAGCTAAAGCGCGTTTTAAAAATAGCTCATTCTGCTTTTGCTGTTTTCAGATCAGTCGCTCTTATTTGCTAATTTTTTTAGTTAAATATTCTGTTGCAAATATCTTTTTTAATTCGTTTCATATACAGTTTACTTAAATCTTTAAAATTGTACAAAAAAAGCTTCGATTTTATCAGGTTTTTTTTATTTCTTTAATTTTTTAGATTTTACTGATATTTCTCACATTTTTCTGACAGTTTTATATTTTTCTGACATTTATATATTTTTCTGATATATTTTTATATTTTTTGATTTATCTTATTTTTGATATTTTGAGTTCAATGAATTTAAAATTTTGAAAAATTTCTTAAATTTAAAAATTTTAAAAATTAAATTCAAATTTCTGTTTGTTGAAAATTATATAGTAAAATATTTATTATTATAACGATATAAGATCAGTTATTTTTGCTTTTGCTCGAGTAAAACAAAGTAATTTTGTGGTCGAACTCAAATGTCCTACACGGGCGCCGTTCGCACTGTGAGGACGGCCCCCTCTACCTAAGGGGGGGTGCTAAATTTTTTTTAATCACATTTCTTTTATCTTTAGGACCATTATACCTCATTCTTACCTTTTTTTAAAAAAAAAATTACAATAATAAAATTGCGCCCCTCAAAGGGTTAATCTTAAATATTGTTTTGAAAAAACTCGATAAGGAGACTCGCAAACAATATGAATTAGCATAAGTTCAAACGAGGTGCCTAAACTTGACGATTTACTTCTGTACTTAGAAAAGCGGTCTCAAATGTTAGAAAACATTAAGAAAAACACTTCTGTGAAGCCTAAGGTTTATCAAGATCGCAACAGTCAAGCTAGAAACTTTTTCATCAAATCTAATGGTTCCAACAATTTATGTATTTCATGCAAGGCAAATCATCCAATTTACATGTGTGAGTCTTTTTTGAAATTAACTGCTTTACAAAGATTTGACCTTGTTAAAAAGCATTCGCTATGCATTAATTGCTTCGGAAAACATTCAGTCGCATCTTGCAGATCCCAGCATACATGCAGATTCTGCTCGAAACGTCACAATTCTTTGCTGTGCTGTGGTGGGGAGGAAATTTCGAAACCCTCTCAGTCCCTCACCCCAGTTGAACTCTTGACCTCAGTCCCCTCGCCAGGCGAGAGGAATGTTCTGAATCCCAGTGTGGGGGAGAAGGTATGTCTCTCCACTCAACGCACGGATCAATTCAGCGTTCTACGATTTTGCTCGCAACTGCTGAAGTGTTTGTTCAAAATAAATTCGGGGCAAGAAATAAAATCAAGGCAATTCTGGATTGCGGTAGCCAAGCAAATTTGATAACCTTTGAATGCGCATCTGCACTTGGTTTAAAAAAGGAGAGAGCTCACTCTTCGATTATAGGAATTAATGATAATTCACAATCCATTAAGCACCAAATTCATGGTGTTATATCAAATAAAAATGAAGAATTTGAGCATGATACCCATTTTATGCTTGTTCCGAAAATCACATCGTTGATTCCACCCACAGTTTTAGATGTATCAAAACTTCATTTTCCAAATAACATTGAACTTGCAGATCGTAACTTCTACAAACCTTCTAAAATACAAATGTTAATTGGTGCGGAACTATTCTTTAGAATTTTAAAGGGAGATCAAATTCAAATTAGTGACTCCATACTATTGCAAAACTCCGCATTTGGGTATATAGTTTCAGGGAACATACCTTGTTCTCGACCTACACCACACTGTTTGTTACTAACAGAACAAATTGACGAAAACGAAAACCTTGATCAATTAATGACCAAATTTTGGGAACTAGATTCGGTCGAAGGAAAATATATTAAATCGAATGAAGAATTGTTTTGCGAAGACCACTTTCAAAAGACGCATAAAAGGCATGAAACAGGAAAATACATAGTCCAAATGCCACTGAAAGATGATCCTGGAATATTGGGTGAATCCAAAGACGCAGCTATCAAGAAACTGAATGCACTTTGGAATAGATTATCAAGACAACCTCAACTAAGAGATTTATATGTGGAATTTATGCAGGAATATATTGATTTAGGGCACATGGAAATTGTCGAGGAAACTTATGAACCTCCAATTACATACTACATTCCTCATCACAGTGTTTTCCGTCCAGAAAAAACTACTACCAAATTAAAAGTTGTTTACAACGCCTTGGCCCCTTCTTCGAATGGCATTTCACTAAATTCCCTCCAAATAAACGGTGGTGTAATTCAAGACGATCTCTTTTCTATACTATTGAGGTTTCGGAAACACCGTATCGCATTTGTTGCAGATATAGAGAAAATGTACAGGATGATTTTTATCGATACATCCCAGAGAGACCTCCAACGCATCGTTTGGAAGGACTGCCCTAATGGGCCCGTAAAAATTTATAAGTTATGTACTGTTACCTATGGCACAACAAGTGCTCCGTATCTCGCAACTAGAACACTCAAGCAATTAGCGCTTGATGAAGCTGAAAGATTTCCCATTGCTGCCCCAGTTGTACACGCCGATTTTTATGTTAATGACATCCTCTCCGGCGCAACTGATTTAGCGTCTGCCTCAGCTTTACAGAGAGAGTTAGTTGAATTGTTACTCTCAGGTAGTATGAAGCTTCATAAGTGGGCTTCTAATGAACAGTCTCTGATCAACCATGTAGCACACGAAACAAAGGAATATGTATTTCATGACTCTTCAGAAGTAAAGGTGAAGACTTTAGGACTTTCCTGGGATCCCAAATGTGCCATGTTTACATTTTCCGTGTCTCCTACAATTAGCCCGTCCATCACTTGCACTAAACGCATTGTTCTATCTCATATAGCCAAATTGTTCGATCCACTAGGATTCTTAGGACCTTTTGTTACTAAGGCAAAAATGTTCATGCAGCAACTTTGGCTGTTGAAACTGAATTGGGATGACCCCTTACCTGAATGTGAAGCTTTAAAATGGAAATGTTTGTTATCTGAGTTGAACACAGTTAAAATCATAAGAGTTGACAGATATCTTCCCTGTGATGATGTAAAGGTACTGGAGTTACATGGCTTTGCTGATGCCTCAAACATGGCTTATGGAGCTGTTGTGTATGTAAGAACAGTTTCATATTCAAATCAAGTGAATGTGAAGATATTATGCAGTAAATCAAGAGTAGCTCCACTGAAATCAATCAGCATTCTCAGACCCGAATTGTGTGAAGCAATGCTTCTGTCTAAATTAGTTCGCAAATTGATTCACTCCATAAAAACGACATTTCAAAGAGTTGTTCTGTGGTCAGATTCGACAATTGCTTTAGCCTGGATTAGAACATCTCCTCATCTCCTGAATACTGTCATCAGCAATCGCGTATCGCAGATCCAACAAGCTACCGAAGGATATCAGTGGTGTCACGTTCGCTCTACGGACAACACGGCTGACCTGATTTCGAGAGGCATCAACCCTAACTCTTATTGCAATGACATATGGTGGATTGGACCCACTTTTCTACATGATGAGAACTTTTCCCCTTGTGAACAGAACAGTGACTCTGCTCAAGTCTCCTCATCAGAGGAATTTATTTCAGAACTAACGTCAACTTCAAACCAGACTCTATTGCTTACATCTGATAACAACTTAACTCATTCTATTATAAACTTAAGCAATAATTTTAATACTAATCTACGTGTTTTAAGTTTTGTTTTCAGAGTTTGCTTCAATGCCCAATACCCTGGTGAGAAACGTTCTGGTTCCCTCTCTGCTGCTGAAAGGGATATTGTCCAGCAGTTTCTTATAAAGTCTGTCCAAGAGGTTGACTGTTCATTTGAAATGGTTATTATTCTGTTGAAGAAATTTTATTTATGTTTCGAAGGCAACTTTATTTTTTTAAAAGGGTTTTACCCGTTGTGCTTCATATACACTGAAGGCATAATGTGCTTCTGTATATATATATATATATATATATATATATATATATTTTTAAAGAATAGTTATATGTAATTCTTGATATTGTATTTGTATGCATTTAAAATATTTATTCTTAAAATTACTTATTTGTTTTATGTCAAAAATCTTCTTATTTCTTTTATTTTATGTATTAAATATCATATTATATGGAAAAGGAAGGGAATTAGATTATGAAATGATATGTTTACTCATCGAATTTCCTATTTTATCAAAAGTATTTTCTGCATTTTAAAATGGCAGCGTAATTCCCTTTGTTTGTATGTTTAAACTCATTGTATTTGCTCGTGGAAATTTCTTTTATAGTCCTTTTTGTACATTTTATTGCCAGGTTTTCACTACAGTTCAGATCCTATGGTTAGTGTAAAGAGGAAAGCCAATGTTCATTTATGTCAACCAAAACTTTTGGGACTGAAATAATTAATTTAGCCCTATTTAGGAGTACCTGGTAGGTTACTGTTATGCAGGTAAAATTCATTATAACAGATCTTCATGTGGTTGATATATTTATGCCTGTGAATGAAAGCATCGTCATTAGAATAAATGTTATCTATTGAAATATTAAGAAGTTTGATTTTGTTGCAATATACGTATGTCGTAATGGCATGTCTATCTCAGCTCTTCCTTTGTAAATGATTCAGCACACTCAAACTAGCTTTGGTTACCTGTTTTATACTCCACAGAGTACGATGTTCAATGCCCTCTACCGGCTATACGTAATGCGCAATTACGCTGCATTTCTAATAATTTGCATATCTCCCCGACATGTAACTTCATTGCAAGTTTCATTACGATCCCGCAATTATTTCTTGGTGCGCTAATTTTTTTGTCCATGAGTGTACATGGATTCTCAGATGCGTCTGAAAAAGCGTACGCTGCCGTAATCTATTTACGAACAATAGATAGTTGCGGAAATGTAAGGGTAAATTTAATCGCATCTAAATCAAGGGTAGCTCCATTAAAAAAATTAACGTTACCCAGATTGGAATTATGCGGAGCTCATTTGTTAGCGAAATTGATGTCAGTGTTAATTTCTGGCACAAGCCTTTCATTCGATAAAAGTGCTGCTGGTGTGATTCCACAATCGTCCTCGCGTGGTTAGATTCGCCTGCTAATAGGTGGAAAACATTCGTAGCCAATCGTGTTGCACAAATTAACGAATTCGTGCCAAATGCAATCTGGCATTATGTACCAAGTTTGGAAAACCCAGCAGATTGCGCCTCTCGCGGTATAAGTCCAAGCGAACTTAGAAATCATCATCTATGGTGGAACGGACCACCATTTCTTGATAAAATTGAATGCATTTCTCACGAACACACATGTACTGAAGATAATGAAATAGAACTCAAACGGGAAGAAAAAAGAATAACAAGTCTAGTGACTCAAACAATGAAAGGACCCAATGATTTTGATCTTCTGCAAAAATATTCTTCTTTATCAAGGCTAAAACGAGTGACGGCATATTGTTGTCGGTTCAGTAAAAACTGTAAATTACCGTTAAATGAAAGAAATCTTGGATTTCTCACTGCCTCGGAACTTAACCATGCCTTAATGTGGTGGGTCAGAAAGACTCAAGCAGAAAGTTTTAGTGCAGAATTAGAGGCTTTACAAAAATCTAAACCACTTGCTGCGAAGAGCAAAATATTGTCTCTCAATCCAGTGTTACACGAGGGATTGTTAAAGGTGGGCGGCAGGCTAAGACATACGAATGTTCCAGAATCACAAAAGCGTCCTATTATCCTGCCTAAGGAACATCTTCTAACAAAATTGATTTTACAAGACATTCATTTGAAAAATTTACATGCCGGTGCTCAATTAATGCAAGCATGTTTGACACAGCAATTTTGGATTGTTTCAGCCAGGTCAGCTATTCGTGGAATCATTGCCAATTGTGTAGTTTGCAAGCGGCATCAAGCTCAACACCTAACACAACAAATGGGTGATTTACCGGCTTCACGCGTAAACCCATCCCGACCATTCACACATTGTGGTGTTGACTACTGCGGACCTTTTTCTGTAAAAATTTCAAAATCTACTAGAGCAAAAAGTTCAAAAGCGTATTTAGCTCTGTTCATATGTTTTGCAACAAAGGCAATTCATCTGGAACTCGTCAGTGACGTGACGACTGATAGTTTCATCGCAGCCCTCAAGAGATTTGTCAGTCGTCGAGGAAGGTGCTCACACATGTATAGTGATTGTGGCTCTAACTTTATTGGGACCAATCGTAAATTAAAAGCTGAACTCGCTTTACTTCTCAGATCATATAAACATAATGATAAAGTGTCACATTATTTAAGTGAAAACAGCATCGAATGGCACTTTAATCCACCAAGTGCTCCTCACATGGGAGGACTTTGGGAATCTAACATAAAATGTGTGAAGCAACATCTCAGAAAAATTGTCTCCAACGTAACACTGACCTTCTAGGAACTTTATACAGTAATCACACAAATAGAAGCTTGTCTGAACTCACGACCCCTATCCCCATTGTCCAAGGATCCCAACGATTTAACAGCATTAACTCCAGGACACTTTATAGCTGGTGGACCTCTTACAGCTATACCCGAGCAAGACTACAGTACAACAAAGATGAACAGGCTTTTCAGATGGCAGTTAACACAAAACCTCGTCCAACATTTTTGGAATCGATGGAAGAAAGAGTACGTTCTTCAACTGCAGCAACGATCCAAATGGCAGCAATCAAAAGAGAACTTAACTTGTGGTGATCTTGTCCTCATTGTAGATGACAAACTACCTCCCACGAAATGGAAACTCGGTAGAGTTACCTCTGTGCATCCTGGACATGATGGGAAAGTTCGAGTTGTAACATTAAAAACTGCTGATGGCATGTTGTCACGATCTGTGGCAAAACTATGCAAACTTTAACAAGTTCAAGTTAATTTCATCAACTCTCATTACGTGTTTTGCATTTCAATTCATTATTGTTTTTGTTAGTTAATGATTCTGTTCTTTTTTCTTTCAGACATCTTCATGTTTAGTTGCAATTTTGAAAGCTTTTAAAGCTTTCAAGGTGGGCGGCATGGTGTGTCGCTACATGTTGTTTTGATTCAATCTGCGCAATGCAGACCGTTTTGGGAATAAGTCGCTCATCAGCGTTGGATGGAGAAGCATCTCCCCAACCACTGCAATAAATTGTTTAAAAAAGCATTGCATAATCGTGTCTTCAATCTCGTCTCGTGTTTCTAGTGCTCCCGATAAAAAGTAATCAACAAATTCCACGGATAATGATGCGAACGTCTCAGGACAAGTGCCTCCGTATTAGTTACAACAACAATATCAACATGATTACTACAGGAATAATGTTAGCCACAGGGATAATGTGTATGTTTAGTGCGTTTTCCTATTTTTCTGTTAGATACAGTGTCATGTGTAATCTATATATATATAACAGTTCCGTAACTGACTGACTGACTGACTGACAGATAACGCACAGACCAAACCGCTGGATCTAAAGATCTGAAATTTTGCATGGCGATTCTTCTGATAGTGTAGAGGCGCACTACAAAGATTTTTGAAAATTTTCCTCTTAGATTTTTTAAAATTAAATTTTTAAGCTGTTTTTTGTAACTTTTTTAAGTTTGCATTTAAAGTAATAATCTGAGAGTTATAAAATTTATATCATAAAAAAGATCATAAAAATTCCTTTAAAATGAAATCTTTTTCGAATCTTTTCCTCCCTTTTCTGATTTTTGGTGAATTTTTAAAGATTAAGTTTTAGAATTTAATTTATTAAATGCTGATCATGTGGTTTCTTTTCTTTTTGTGATACTTCAAATTAATTTTCGTCACGTGCATAAAAGGAAATAAATTGACAAAAGAAATATTAAAATGCGGTAAAAGATAAAATTTAACCACTAGACTAATTGAGATGGAAGTTTTTAAAGAATTTAATTCAAATTAGTATGTTTTATGGATATTAAACATACAAATTAATTGCATACAATGACCGTTGTATTTAATTTGAATATTTTCTTCTACGTTATTTTGTCTATAAAAATATCCGCTACTTTCTTTTTTTATAAATATATATATATATTTATTTTTTCATTAATTGCGTACATTGACCATTGTATTTAATTTGAATGTACTCCGTAGCGAAGCACGGGTATTCAGCTAGTAAACCATATTCTTCCAGTACTTAAATATGGTTTGCTTTCAAGGAAATAATCATCGAAGCTCTTCACCGAAAAAAGAAGGATATTTTTCTAACTGAGTGCTCTGCTTGAAAGGGAGTATTCGTGCATCATTATTTTACTCACCTGTCAAGACGTTGATATGTGATATGAAGATATAAAAAATAATTATGGAATTAAAAAGTATAAAAATATTTTTATTCGTTGAATCTCCAGTGTAAAGGAGTTCCTTGACCTCTTCGAAGTACTTCGGAACTTCTTTGGAAATTTCGATTCGTTTGACTATAATTCACAGGGGATCTTATGTTGTAAGTCCTGTTAAATTCCACCCTCCAAGGAATAGAAGTGGTTGGCTGCACTCGCATTGGTATTTTTGATTGTCTACTTCTCATACCCGTTTGTACGTTGTATCTCGGACCTGGGACGCTTGTAACCCAGTCTGGAGTTGGTGTTTCAGCTTGCGGTGTCGCGGCTCTGTAAAAAGTTAATGTTTCAGAAACCGAACTTTTTTCTTCTTAGGAGAAGATTCTAGAGGTTTTGTAGAAGATTCTAGAGGTATAGGAGAAGATTCTAGAAGTTAGGAGATGGTTCGGAGATGTTTAGATCCAAGTCTTTTAAAGGTATGTCTTGTGACGCGGTTTTGAAGGAATCGCTGTTCCCAAGTTCACTTAGTGATATTTCTGATTCTTTTGATGATCGCCTAGATATACTACTAGGACTTTCATCTAGATGACTTGAGTCATCCTCGGTAATACTTACACATTCAACATCACAGAGGTAGCTAATGAAATTTGGTACTTTATTTAATTTATCCTTTTCGGAGTAGTTCATGAAGGGTTTAATCGGGGGTGCCAATTGTCTCAAACACAAACCTTCTGGAGATATATATAGCACTGGTGTATTTAAACTTATCGGTGGAAATGAATCTTTCCTGTTTCCTTTCTTTTTGCTCTCTTGCTTTATAACAGGTACTGCAGAATGGTCCCGAACAACATTTGGTTGACAGCAGTGCAACAGAGTTCGAAATTTGTACCTGATATCTTTTCTGATCTTGAAAACAATGCATGCATAAAAGCAGGAATATAAGTATCTAAACCATGTTAATACTGTTTCGTACTTCAGGGAAGAATGAGATGCAAGGGCATTTTCAAGAGTGTGGCCTTTTAAACCACTGATTTGATTCATCATTATAAATGGTAATTCAAGAAACAAAAAGAACAGAAGAAGCCATGCTACAAGTTTCACATTTTTCCATTCTGACCACAATCCTCCAGGTATGAAAACTTCTGAATAGTTTAATCCATGCTTTCTTGCTTGGGCTTTATATTCTCTGTACTGATATATCCCTAGATTTATCAAGCAACCGATTCCAATTACTACCATAATTCCATAGCACCATATGGTAAGAAAAAGCATGTAGACGAATCCATTGTTACCTAAAATTTTAAAAAAAATGACAGTTAGCATATATATATATCTAGTTATAACATTCCTTTCTATTTTAAATGAAAGTAGCTTAACTTGCAAATAACCTTAACAGGTTTGTATCATTACATCATCCACTATATTTAAACTGTTCGTACATATCGATTCGCGGATAAGAAAGAGCTTCGTATTTGAAGATTCTTAAGTTGCGATCTTAAGAACACTTGTAGGTGGAAAATATGAATAAATTAATTTGTGAGCTAAAGTTACAAAAATATAAGAGGAAGAGGAACATAAATCTCCTTAGAAGTCAGCTACTGGTCAATTGATTATTTAAAAAATGGGAATTTCATGTAAGTAGAATGATATATCTGAAAGGACAAAATTGTTGATTTCTACGTTATTTTATTACAATAGGTAATGTCAAAATGGAATGTTTGATATTATGTGTGATGTTTGAAATTCAGCCTACCAGTATGACGTTTATACACATTTATACCAGTGTGACATAATATTATATTTGCTTGGTTCCTGCACCTGCGATTGTTTGCATGCTTGATACTATATTTTGTGTTATTGATACTTTACAATAACTGAAGATGGAAACTTCTGTAGATACTTCATCAATATGATGGAATACGTTTTTAAGTTGTATTTAGAACGAGGAACCTGTTATGAACCAGGAACATTGCTGGGATCCCCGAGTAGGGCATCTCAGTCCGTTGTGATATATTTTCTTATTCTAATTCTCAATAAATGTTCGTGTTGTTCAACACCTGGAAGTCTTCAATACAAAAGAACCAAACGTCACATTATGAATGCAATGGTAAGTGAAATATAACTGATTCATTGCCTGCTGAAAGACTATTACTTCGTCAGGTATCAAGTGCTGATTAAAAATTGCGAAAAACTGCCATGAAAGTCGTATGGTAGCCACTTTCAAATTCCTGAGCTATGTTTGACATGAGTATAAATACCATTATCCGGGGCATATGTTCGTAGAGTTGTATAGATACAGATGAAAGTTTTTTTTATCAAAATAACTCTATTAAAAAAGACAAATTTTAAAATTAATGAATTGCTTTTGTATACTTAACATGAGTTACATTTTCTTTTACAACATCTCTACAGCCCGAATTTCCTGAATAAAAATAATTTTTTTTTAAATCATTCGGAAAATAACAATTATTTCTCATTCAAAACTTTTAACAGCTCTTATATTAATTATACGTTTTCGGAAAGTATTTGCTTCCTTAGATGGCCAAAACCAAAGAATTTTGTAAAAGTAATGATTTTTTTTAAATATCCTCTTTAGAAATGCGTTTTGATTGAGACAGTATAGAGAACCTATTAATGTCAACTTCTTTGAAGTTTACACTTCAGAAACTCTTATAATGCATTGGAAATACATTTTATACCTCTAAGTTTCTCTCATTCTTCTTATTTTGCTCTTATTCTTGTAGCATGCTGCTTTATTCATTATCAATCATTCAAAAAGAAAAGAAAAATCCATTATCATGTTTTATGACTACTTAGACCAATTTTGCAGAATTCTTTGAAATTACACGACAGATCTTAACGCTATTAATAACTTTTGTAAAATGAATGCTTTATCGAATAATTATTCTGTAACTAGTATTCATGTAAGTTTCACCCGCACTTATTCAAACATGGCAGTTAGCGGCATCGACACAAGGGGCACAAGTCAATAAAAGATAAGTATTACAACTTTTTCCCGCTTGCATTTACCCCATCTGTTACCAATTTATTCTACATAAATGAAATTTTAACCGAGATACAAATATAAATATAAACTTAGCGACAGATGTGAGTTAGAATGGGGATGAAATAAAAGAGGTATTAGCCACTGGATTTCATAATTTTTAAGGGGACAAGGGACCCTGTTCTTTTTAAATATTCAATATTTCTCTAAATACAAAAGGAAATAATTAATATTATTTTCGAGTACACTGAGTAAAATTAGAATTCACAAATAAGTATTTTGTAAGAATGAGACCTGTTTTTCAAAAAGTTCTTCAAAAATCCTAGAATTTTTTAAAATGTTCCATGCTCATTTATTTCCTCCTGATATCTTCTAAATTTCTCAAGATTGTTTATTGAAGTGTTTGTCACAAAACTGTGCATAATTCTTTAAAATCGCAATTTTTTTGAAATTTAAAGACCATAAAATCAAGTGAAAACATGCAAAAATATAAAAAATATAACAAGCAGAATAAAAAAAACATATTTAAAACTTTAGATCCATGCAAAAAAATAATTAAATGCACAATTATATTTTATACATTTATGGTAAACTTATAATAAACAATTTTTTAATTGATATGGAATGCGCATGGAGCATTTTGAAAATGTTAGCATTTTTGAAAAACAGGCATTATTCTGCCAAAAAAATCTTTATTTTGAACTCTAGGAATCTTCAATGTAGTGTATAAGAAAATTAATTATTCTCATTTTGTATATAGAGTTAAATATTGAAAATTTAAAAATTCGAGGTTGAAGGTCCCCTGTTCCCTTAAGATCTAGAAATATTGTGTCTATATTAAACTGTTTCAAGAAACCGTGAGAAAATACACACTTTATATTGTGTCTATATTAAACTGTTCAAGCAACCGTGGGAAAATACACACATTTACTGAAATATAAACCTTTTTAATTAATTAAGAATTCCACTTTTTTATCCGTGATTGCTGATTTTATTCCTGCACTCTTAAATTAAGCATCAAATTAATTGTCTAAGTGATGATTAAAAAATATATATTTTTTACCTTAAACATGCTGCCACAACTTTCTACCGATTTCAAAGTTAATACTGTAGAGCCTTTGAGTCTGTGTTCATGTAATTTCTGCTTGAAAGGTTGTTTAACAGTATCTCATTCATTCTCACAAAATTAGAACAGCGTATTCCTGATAAAATTTCCTACGATTAGCTACGCCTAGTTATAAATTTAGACAAGTCTTTCTCGGATATTCTTTTTCTCTCGAAAAACGAAAACTGTGTGCATGTTGACAATAAGATTGATTGATTTATCGCAGTTGGCAAACATGGAGCTTATTTTGTCGATAAGATGGTGGTAAGCAAAGAAATAGGTTGAATCAATAATCTGAGACATCGAGAAAGAAGGAATATAAAGCTTTTTTCCAAACCAAATGTCATAGTAATAGGGTTGATAGTATATAAGATTTACACAGAAAATGTTAAAGCATTCATTGAAAAAAAATCTGTAAAATTGTTTAAAATTAATAACTATAGGAGGACTAAAATAAACATATCTGAAAACGTGGTAAAATCTTAAACAAATATACAATTATACTCAGAAGGACGTACAGATGGAGTACAAAATAATACGAACACCTGTGAAAAAGTATGATGCCTGCAGTACAGCCCCGCCACCTGCAACAGAAGTCTGCAACCTAGTGAGCGTGAAGAGGAAGGTATCAGTCTCTCAACAGCAGTCACCTACTCTGCATGCTTCTATCGAACTATGTGATAAGTTGAAATGTCAGACCTGTCATAGTTCCAAAGAGGAATGATAGTTGGAGCGCGTTTAAGTGGAGCATCGGTTACGGAAACAGCAAACCTTTTGGGGTTTGCAAGGAGTACGGTATCAGCCGTTATGACAGCGTACACGAAAAGAGGGTAAGACGACGTCTTCAAAGCACACAGTGGCCGAAAGTCCAAGCTTGCTGATAGGGATAGACTGGTCTTGAAGCGCATAGTAGCCCGAAAGCACAAGCAATCGTTATCCGAGATAACAATCCGAAATGAACAGTCATCTCCAGGACCCCGTTTCAACAAAAACTGTCAAAGGGAACTTCATGCTGCGAACATTTATGGCAGAGTGGCAATTCGTAAACCCTTGGTGACAGCAACTAAATGCTTCAAGCGACCGCCAATGGTGAAGAGATCACAAAGGCTGGTCCCCACAACAGTGGCAACAGGTAATATGGTCAGATGAATCGTCATTCACCCTATTTCAGACGACCGGACGCGTTTATGTCTGGAGAACGCCCAAAGAAGCGTTTCATTCTGAATGCCTCTTGCCGACTGTGAAGCATGGGGGTGGCTCCATTATGGTATGGGGTGCGATATCTTGGCGCGGTCTTGGGCCACTTTTTATTCTGCATGGGAGGATCAAATCCAATCACTATCTAAGCGTTCTAGGGGACCATGTCCATCCTTTTGTGCAGACTGTACTCCCTGGAGAGCGAACCGATTTTTTCAAGACGACAATGCCCCTATCCACACTATTAGGTGTGTTCAAGATGGTTCGAAGAGCATGACGATGCAGTTGAACATCTCGCCTGGCCCCCTCAGTCTCCGGACTTGAATATTATTGAACATTTATGGCAATATTTGGAGTCCAAACTTCGTTCCCGATTTCCACCTCCATCCGGACTTTCGGAATTAGAGACCGCTCTGCAGGAGGAATGGCTTAATATTCCTTTAAATATTGTCCATGACCTTTATGCATCTATCCCACGTCGCATTAAATTTGTACTTCATTCAAAGGGTGGTCCAACCCCCTATTAATAAAGATTTTCCATTATTTCACAGGTGTTCGTATTACAGTAACCACCGCTTAGTGATCAGTGGTTATAAGAATCAACCGTTTATAAGACTCAATATCGCGAAAACAAAAACAAATGTATTATTTCCATGTTAAAATTTTCGCTTTAAAGAATCAAGCCACCGGTTTTAAGAATCAGTTTACACTCTTCGCTTTCCTTTCATTTTTCCAAAAAAGCCACTTAAACCGTTCAAAAGGCACGAAGTTCTTTCTTTCTTTTTTTAAAGGAAGATGATTAAGATGGGATGGAATATAGTCGTAAAATTCATCCCTTTCTTTATTAGACATAACATAAAATAGTTTCCCCTTAAACGCTTTAGCACAACACTGTCCTATTAGCTTGACCCAGGGCATCTTTATCCGTCCGGCCGATTTCACTTTTCTCCACTGACGAACAAGTATAGGGACTCTTTTTTTTCCCACCTCCCACATCCTGGTTGCGGCTTCCTAGACCCTGAAACACATAACATCTTCGGCGAAGTGTCCACTATCACTTAGGCAAACGGGACATTAGTAGTATTCAGCACATTATCAAACCGTGAAACGTAAGCTAGAAATCTTCGTCTGAGACTATTAGTATGAAAGAGGTAATAAACAGCCTCCTGAAACTTCATTTACGTCAAACTACCATAGAAACTTGTTTCTTGCTCCCTTCCTGTAGTTGAATGTTAAAACTGTTAAGCAGGTATGTGGTAACAAATATTGGATTTTTTCTTCTCTTACTATAATCATGTGTATCTACTTATAGGTCTAGAAATTAAGTTGTATTTTAAAAATATAAACAATAATTTTAATAAAAGATAATTAACGTAAACTAAAGAGTATTTATGGTAAATTAGTCTAATATGTATATATAGGTGTGTGTGTGCCTGTCCAAAAACCTAAATTTCGGCTATAAGAATCCAAAAACAGTAATAACAAAACGTGATTCTTATAAGTGGAAATCACTGTATTTTGTCCACCATCTGTATGTATTGACAGTGAAAATTAGATATAGGCTTAAAACTTTTCTGTATTACTGAAATTAGATATATTTAAAGGAGCTACTAAAACCAGTTTTATAGATTAAACAATCAAATTGCGAGGTAATGATTTCATTTCTCAGGAATTTCATTTCTCAGATTTTAAAAGTGATTGCAATTTATACTCTCTTTTCTATTCTAAATTTAAATTACCGTAAATCTCGAGTATAATACGCACTTTTTTTTCACATTTTAGTCCGCAAAAATTAGGGTGCGTATTATATTCGCGTAAAAAAAAAAAAAAATGTTTCAAACATTGGATAAACGAACGTACAGCAGCTGTAAGACATTGTCGCAACACAGGTGCGCGCGCATCTGCACTCCGTTATTCATCCACCCGTTACTAAGCAGGTATTCCTTTTAAATAAACGGAACTTACAGTTCGTATCGCACACGCGTTCGTTTAATAACAGGTCCCTTGAAATCCCGTAATAGTTCCCGGGTGTTTCAAGTGCAAAAAATTAATATTTTATTTTACTTATTTCCCTCAAATTTTCTTCAAGACGGTCCTATACGGCAGTAGAAAATTATCAATTGTTTAACGTGAGACGGCAGTGAGAACGACATATTAGGGAGGATGGGCAGGTGTCATCAAATGAGTATGATGATGACGATATATATTACGACGGTACCAATACCTATGACATAGACGCAATAACAATAGATGAGCTGTATTCTAGTGAAAGGATTTAAGACTGATAATATGACAGTATCGTTTTGTTTGAATAAAAATTTAAGTTTTTTTTCTACTGAATTTAATGTTTTCGTTTCTTTTATTACAAATTTTATTTCTGTAGATAAATATCTGTGCAATTTTTAAATAAATATTGAAAAGTTATGGATGCGTATTATAGTCGAATTTTAATTTTTTCCAAAAATTTCGCGCAAAATCAGCATGCGTATTATACTCGGGTGCGTATTATAGTCGAGATTTACGGTAGTTATTTAAAATTTTGCTACATCAGCGACTGCTCATTTTTCTAGGCCTTAAAGGTTTAATTTTCAATACTTAGATACTTTTTTTCAAATGAGACAAATTTGAAAAAGTGTTGGGTTCATTTTTATGTGAAATGACCCAATGAATATGGTTCACAGAGCCAAAGTTTTTTAACCTAAAAGTTTCACCACCGAAGAAAAAAACATCAAAAAAATTTTTTTTAGTTCCTAGGGAGTCTATTTCCTAAGATTGTAATTTCTGGAGTCATTCCTAATGGAAGTGCATAATACAAATGGCATAACTATCGGATATTTCCAAACAACAGAGGGCTCAAAGGAAAAAACAGTATTTATGTAAATGCATGTTAAAATTCCTCTCCAACTAATTTTTGGATATGAAACAGTAGCAAAGACAATTTTTCTTCTCTAAAAGCGCGACTGTTACCCCCCTGGCCCTTTTCATCTAATCATGCAAGCTTATAAAGTAAGCTAGAAGAGTTTGCAGTAAATTTTTCCACGTAAATCATACACAAAATAATAACACAGCAATTATGAACGCAAGACCCAGGACATTCTACCAAAGAATTCGTGATACAAGAATTAGCCCGAATTTTATTGAAATCTAGGTGCATTTAAATGATAGCCTTAATTTATGTATGGCAGTGAGTGTCAAGTGAACTGTGCACTGTCAAAGAAAGTGAAAGAGTATATATCAGGAACAAATTTCGTATTTATTATTTTTGTTGTGCTCCATAATTCAGGTTCCGAAAAATATGTATTTACGTATCCATGGTATACTTATATATTCAATAAGACTGCGAGTGGGATAATTATCCTAATTTAGATACGGAAAAATGAAATGACAAATTTACATCTTTCCGGACACTACATTCTTAACTCTCCGATATGCATGTCACGCATGCTAAAATCAAACCATCTGTGACTTCTCACCCTCCGTACAAGCACAAGATTATGAAGAGCTCAATTAATCTGTTGAATGCGATTCTCGCAGACAGAAGAAGGAAAAAAGCATCTCAAACACGGAGCTCTCGGTAATGGGGGGTGGGTTGGGGACATCAATTGACTCATTGCGCTAACGATGGTGAAATGAAAATGAAATATCCGACCATAGCAATTTTAGATATCGTTAAAAGTGTTAATGAAATAACAGAGTGCCAAAAGCCTAAAGTGTGAAAATCATTAGTCACGCGCAGCTCAGAAGTGTCTAATGTTAACATCAAATGATCATAAAAAATATACATATGGTCCAGACACCTGACATTAACTAATAGAATCACTTAGAAAAATCATAGATATAAGAAAAAAGTTAATATGATGCTTTATTATCTGTAGTAATGAGTATTTTTACATGATTTGTAGGTACATAATTTTTTCTCTCTCTCATAAATAAACTACAAAATAAAGTAGTGATGAAAATTTGTATCAAAAATACTTAAAAAATCTTTCTTATAGTTTTTTAGACAAAATTATTCATTCAGAGTAAAAACGTAATCAGATATCTACGTTAAACTCTTGGGAGATATACAATAGGCCGTGACATATGTGAAAGGTTTTCTCAGAAGATAATATCCTATATTGCACCTTATTTAAGGACTAGCGAGTATCAAGAAATACGGCATAATGATTCCTGTTTAAAGAATCCGAATAATTATTTGAAATGGGTTACATTAAACAGGATTACATTTTTTTTACGTATGAACAATCAAGATTAGATCCATGAGCACAGTATTACCAAATAGATTAGTTTTCATGCACTGGAAATTTACTTTGAAAACTCAATGGTTCATTGTATAGGACATTAGAAATTATTTTAAGCTAATAAAGTTATTTTTTCAATTGGGAGTGAAAGTGCCAAACCTAACCATTTTAGTTCAGTGCGAAGAAAATAGAAAATAGAAAAAAATGCAAATAATATGCGATTGAATTAGATTATTTTGATTTCAACAAAGTTTAATATAAAAGGAGTAATACATACGAGTAACATAATATATACATTATATGACTAGCGTTCAAAAGTAACAATAATGTATCGATTACTATAAAAACGTAGCAGTTTAAAGAACACAACATTTTGTAGAGTATAAGAGTACACAACAGCAAGATTTCGCATTGGAAAGCTAGGTCGCCCAAAAGATCAGTCTTCAGTCGTGTACTTATTTGTCTTGTCAACCTGGATGTGAGACAGTACCAGCTAAAATGAACTTTAGAATTCAGTTCACAGATACAGCAGACACTTGCGAAATAGCATACAATGGTATATTAGGGTGGAGCTATTTGAGCAATCGAATGCAAAAGTGGTACCAAGTACTTTTTTTCCTCATTTCAAGATTACACCCACTAACAGAAAGCTCCATGTTCATTCTGTCTTGTGTAAAGCGTTAAGTCTAGCATCACGCTATGTTGGCCAGAGTTTAGGAAACAGAGCTTTGACACTGGGCAGATTGAACACAGATTTCGATTAATGGTGTAATCTTTAAACGCAAAGAAAAAAGGACATACTCTTTTTACATTCAACAGTATATCTCACAAGCCCGTATATCTGTGCATACTTAAAACATCATGGACAGCCAGGAAAGTTTAGGAGATGCCCACGTTCCTGGATGACCTTTCACGATTGGTTACGTTGTAAAATCAAGCTCAATCGAAGTCAAATTATGCGTTGCTTAATAAGCATTTACACGATGCTAAGCATGGTATTTCTAGAATCTGTAAAAAATATCGTGAAAACAATTTGTGGCTCGGAAGGTTGGCTTTAAGCCCCCAGAATTTGGGGATAAATAATGATTCAAAATCAGGATAAGGCTCTATGCGCCGTGATATGATAACTTAAGTATGATTGCCGGAAAGGGTAATCAAAATTATGGTCCACAATCCTACTCTTTCGACCTTGTGGAAGTGTTATTTTTTTCCCCTTTACCCTGTAGTTAAGGAACAGGTACGAGGATGATATTGTGGTTTGGGTGGGTGTTTGTTTGTTTGTGTGTGTGGGGTTAGAGAGCAAAGAGAGAGAGAGAGAGCGAGAGCCCTGAGTAAACTCTTTACTAAAGTAGTGGACTTGTATTCTGACCTTAAAACTGAGTGATAACTCAAAATCATTTTTTTTCTTTTTTACAGAAGACGTGTACATTCCAGCTCAAACCAGCCATACATACATAAATATTATTTTAAAATCGATTTTCTGAAGGTGCATGAAACTATTCAAGAATTTACTGCTAAAACGACTACTTCGTTTACACCAAGATTTCTTATTAATCAATTTTCCCTTCATTCCTTTACTGCATTAGCTATTAAAAACCCCATGCCTTCCATTCCTTTACTGTGTATTTATTAAAATATATTGTTAAGAATACAAGTCTCTCAACATGGAACTCAAAATGCAGGGATAAATAGATTTAAATACAAATAAAGTTTTGAAAGTTGAAAAACCGAAATAATATTGCGATATGAAATATATAAAACTTACAATGGTTTGGCCAATAGATATTTTAATTCATTAGGCTATTCCCATACAAATAATGAATTTTAATCAAATTATAGATATAATAATACATTCATTTATGAGGTAATATGTGACGACAACGTATCTTTCGATTTGGATATAAGTGGATTCAGAGATTCTTATGATCTGATTATTCCAGCAAAAAGAGGTTTAGTATATGCGAATTGACTATGTGACGACTAAGAATAATTCCAGTTTATGTTCTCGCAAGGAACTTGTGGAAACAATAAGTGTAATAAAAGCTTCCTAAATCCACAAAAATGTTACAGACTGGCAAATGCTTTTCGGCTTACGTTGCTAATCGTACTCTTTGGATTTAGGAAGAATTTAATAACTTAGTTTTGAGATACCGTATCATAGTTACCCCGGAACATTTAATGAAATTTGGTTCTCATCATTATCTTAAAAGATATTATCCTTACTTTGTGTAGTTGGAAAAAAGTTTATTATTTCACTTAATGTTTTTTAAATTTTTTAATACTTTAAAAGTACCAAAACCTCTCCGGAAGCTAAATATTTCATTTTAATTCGATGAGATAAACTGATTCCATCTTTGAGAATAGTCTGCGATAGTCTTGAAAAATCATTCATTATCCGCTGGAATAGCTCAAATTTTTATTATTAATACTCGAATCGAGAGAAAAAAAATTACTCTACACACGTGGTACAATCGAGACGTTTTGAGGGAGATAAATAAATGCTATTTTATTGTGAAAGAACTGATTCTTTAAAGAAAATTGAGTCATATGTTTGATTTCTAACAAAATAAGCTTAAGTTACTCTATCAAACCAATTTTTTGATAATTAGTTTTCAACCTTTTTTTCGTGCATATTCGGGGAAACTACAGAAAAAAACTTCTGAAGCTTACGCAAAGTGAATAGAGATGAAATGCTGAAATTTTTAGTCACATCAATACATTTAATATACGCGAATTATACAGGTATAAAAATTGACCATATACTATACATAAACTATTTCCCCATTCAAACATTAGCAAGCGTAAAATGTGATACAAAAATAGAGGTGATATTTTTGAAAGACAGGAACAATATATATTTCTTACGGAAATCTCCCAATTAATTATCGCTTGAAGAACTAACCTAGCATATCTATGGTGAAATATTAAACATTAATTTGCATTTTTTTATTGTAGAGTAAAAAGGGCAATCATCCTCGATAAATATTTATAATTCTTTCTTGTATTTAAAATAAACAATTTTAATTACTGTAAATGAACATCCGTATCTCGAAGGGAAACACTCTTGATTCCATCGATTGTATTAACAGAGGTAAACACAACAAAATACAAGCCACCAGAATGTAGCTATAGCAAACAGCTTGTTTTTTCATCGTCCAAAACTCTGAAACTCCGTATGGAGGCCTCACTGAAATCATGCTTTGAACACTCATCATACACAGCCCAAAGGCTATTTCCATTGTCACAGTTTGGACAGTAAAACGAACTAATGGCACATCCAACACTTCCAAGATGCCAGGTATCAACATCGCTATATAAAAAGCGCAATAGCACTGTTCACGACAGTTTCAATCAAAAAGGTAGCACTGAAATTAGGCCACAGAATGTTAACACTTTCTCCTCTAAGAGTATAACTTGATGCTATTGTTACGAGCGAATATTGTTCCCGCCCAAAGAATATAAGAAACACAATTCCAAGTAATACTATTTCAGTTGTTTCCAGAACGGGATCGGGATTTGGTGTGACTAGGTAGGTTCCATTATATAGTATAAGAAACGTAACTTGCACGTTTTGAGTTCATCTCGGGCACTTGTGGCCGACGACATACCATCTCCGAGAGTCAGTCAGAGAGCCGAAAATGGTGGGACACTGTGAAGTCGGACGATAGAGTCTCGTGTTCCCGTTAGCGACCCTGTAGCTATAGGAGCAACACAAAAATCAATAGACCAGAGTGTGCATTTAAATGCACGCAAATACAATCAGACACGTGAATTCAGTTCTCAGAACTTTTTTACAAGGAGGAGTGTCTTGTCCTCATGCGCACAGTTAGGAATTTTTTCTCTTTACAGCTTTGCCTAGTATATTTTAGAATGATTTCATTTATTAATATTGATTTCAAAAGTGCGTGATTAAAGAGTTTTATGTGTAGTGCTCAAAATTTCTGAACGAAATTAATGTTTTCTTTTACCACGTGAATAAAAGCGTTTTCTTTTGGTAAAACAGTTGGTCTGTTTATTTTTCTAAACCATTATGTCTAAACGATAACAATTTTTTTCATTCTTTTAAATTTCTTTTTCTGTGGGAAATTCTAAAGCCTGCTAAGGTGGAAAGGTATTTGCTGAAATATTTAACCTCATTCTGCTTCAAAAATATTAAAACGTATTGTTCCACACCTAGTTAAGAAATTTAGATACTCTTGATGTATCAATTTAGCACCTTAATCAGTAAATATTTTTAGACAACCTAATTGGGAAGAACGAGCAATGAAAAGCAGAACAAAATAAATAAATGTGTTTGAGGATTAATCTTCTTTCATATGAGTTATTCAAACCACACAAACAACATAATTATTAAAAAATCTGCCAATTAGGAATCAATTGCCAGAAGTTATTGACAATAAATATTTCCCAGTACTTTGTGGATTAAACAGCAATATTTTTTAAAGTCCAAATGGAAGAAATCCCAATTGTCGCCTGGATAGAGTCCAAGGGGACTTCCTGAAGAACCAGGCGATTACTGGCCACGGCTGCTTTGGACAGTATCAAGCCAGAAGATGGGCCAGATGCCAGAATTCTTTGGGAAGATGGACAGCTGCAACTGTGGGATGAACAGACAGTCGAGCACTGTCTGTTCGAATGCAGACATTTCGAAGAACATCGCGGTAACCTGCCAAGGGACGCCCGAAATTGGACTAAACACAAATTCTTTAACGATCACTACTGCAGCCGAGTAGTGAATAAATCGTTAAAGAGCTGATGGACATTCACGTCCATTCAGCATAAAGCTTGTCAAACTGTATTCTTCTCTGTATAACTACCTAAAGCTCTCACGCTACTTGTCATATTATAGTAATACAATTCACATAAATACAATGGGATTACATCTAGAAATTTATATACACTGCAGGCCACTGTCAATGCAACACCCTGAAGGATACATGCAAATAACATGAAATTTACAACATGCATTAGCGGAGGTGAGATATGCGAAGATTAGAATTTCAGCGCAGACGCACATCACGCGCGCCTGTGGCGCACTTCAAAGCGCTATTTAAGGCTCGGAACTTTCGACGATTTCAAGTTCGGCAATTGTGTTTCTCTTGTGGTTTTTTCAAAAAACGATCAACTATCCCTCGTCGAAAACAGCGATCATCTTTTGATCAAGTATCCGAGTTCGACAGAGGAAGGATATTGGCCTACCGAGATTGGGATTATCTTTCAGGGAAATCGGTAGTCGTGTTGGCGAAACCAAACCAACTGTAATTGCGGATATGTGATCGTTGGATGCAGGAGGGTACGGACGGACCGGCGTGTTCGATCGCATCCACCGCAGCGCACCACTTCACGTGATGACAGGCAAATTGTGCGCATAGCAGTGACGGATCGCTCAGTCACATCACGAACCATAGCACAGCACATGCAGTCTGTAACGCATCAATCCAGTGTCTGCGCGTACCATCGACGCCGTTTTACAGCAGTAGTGGTCTGTCCGCAAGATGTCCATTGCTTTGTCTACCCCTTGACGCAGAACCACAGACGTCTCCGCCGCCAATGGTGCGATGACAGAAGATGTGGACGGCAGAATGGAATGCAATTGTCTTTACTGGACGAGTCACGCTTCTGTCTGCACACACACACGATGGTCGCATTCGAGTCTGGAGGACACCGTTGAAATGAGGATGCTGAACAGCTGCGTTATGCACCGCCACACTGGTCCTGCACCGTGGTATTATGGTATGGGGAGGTGTTGGATATCACTCTCGCACACCTCTAGTACGCATTGCCCGGTAATTTAAACAGCCTGCGCTACATCCCCGAGGTGTTTGAACCAGTTGTCCTTCCTTACCTTCAGGGCTTGCCCACAGCCCTATTTCAACAGGATAATGCGCGACCACACGTGGCACGCTTTGTCCAACGGTTCTTCGTCAAGCGCCAGATTGAATTGCTTCCCCTGGCCGCCTCGCTCTCCGGAATTTTCGCGCTGATAGAAAACATGTGGTCCATGGTTGCTCTACGATTGACACCAGATTCCAACCCCAGCTGCCACAGCAGATCAACTTTGGCACGTGTGGAAGCTGCTTGTCTGCTGTACCCAAGAACTCATCCAAGTTCTCTTTGAATCAATGCCGAGGCGTGTGGCAGCGGTGATCTCCAACAATGGCGGCTACTCTGGTTACTGATTTTGGCAGGAACCACACTTCACAGAAGTCTATAAATTTAATCATTGATACTTGGTCAACATGTATCTACAAAATAAATTTTGTTGTGGATATCTCTTGTCTTTCTTGGTGTTGCAATTGGGTTGGCCAGCAGTGTATTTTTGAAATAAAGTTTTGTGTTAATAGCGAGTATGGCTCAATTATTGTTGTAATGTTTATGCTAGGATTGTAAGGATTTGGCTCTATGGGCGACTCGATATAGTTGCAGACGACTACCAGGACCTGGACCAAGGCTGGGTTGGTGGCTAATATCAAAGTGCGAGATAGGCGCTAATCAGAACACCTTCTAGTTAAGTAGCCAAGTGTCGGAGCGAGGGATGTGCTCCATCGCGATGACCAAGTTATCATAATCTTATTGGATGCCTTCACGGTGGGCCAATGTTAAGCTTAGACTTAATCGAAACATGGGGGGCTTGGGGTGCCTTAAGTGTATGACAGATCTGAACTGTTTGTCCGGCATCCTCGAGCCCCACAGCAATGAAAAATGTCACCGAACTTGGGAAATTAACCCTCGACTGCGTATTCAGGTATTACTACGTAGTGACTGGTATTCAGTGATTCATGGGCCGATACGCGAAAGCGGAGGTGGCCGAGGTGTCAATTGAAGTTAATCGAAACATGCTTAGACTGTTTTATGAACGTCTCAAGGACGGAAATTTTCTAGTTTATATATAGAATGAAAACTCATTTCACGAATATCAGCGTTTATGAATTTATAGTTTGTTTCTTGATTGAGATTAGGAGATTTTGCAGGCAAGACTTGTATATATATTATTCAAAATATTAATTTAAATCAGTTATTTCGAACTAGAACTTTCGAAGCCTGCGGACCCATTGACGGTATGTTCGTAAGAACACTTCTCTAATTCCACAATAAATTAAAAAAGGATGGCTACTTGTTTAGAGCTAATTAGTAGTTCATCATCAGGCCAAGCCGCATTGGGTAATTATCGCAAAGAAACATTCAGAAATGCTACATTGCGAAAACCTCACCAATGTTCCTCGGTCTGATGATAAACTAAATATTTCTCGAAACATGCAGCCATTCTTTTTAATTTATTGTGGAATTTAACAAGTGCTTTTTTACGTTTTTGTTATCCACAAATTTTCTGTAATTCACCATTGAGGGTGCGTCTGATAATCGTTAGGGATCTGTAGGATATGAGGTCTTGTTGATCATGAATCTTTTAAAAGTTGAATTACGAATCCACTTAGGTAGGATAAATTCTTAAAAAATAAAATAAAAAAGAATTTGAGAAAGGGTATACTCAATGTTATCAAGCATGACTCCTTGACTGCTCTCAAACAAATTAAGTCTCTTAGATTGTCAGTTAATGGAAATATTTATACAGATTGCCAATAATAACTGCGGTCTTAATTTTCTCTTTTGAGCAAATATGCCTTTGACCTTTGTGGTATAATTCTGAATATAACAACAAAACCGAATCAATATGGATTACTACTTGAGATTCAACAAGTCGAGTAGTCCAGTACTGACATATCCTTAACATAGTATATATATATATATATATATATATAATATTAAAAAACTAGTAATTTCTCAATCCAACACTCTTAACATTTAAAACTATTATTCCTCACTTTACTATTCAAAATTACATACCCGTTTTTAACCCCTTAAGTCATTTAATTCCCTTTGAGCATTCGCGTTAAATTCCATTATTACAGCCTTCGGCAAAATCATTCAAGATGGCTGTCTTTTTTAAGTAAAGGGAAGCGGCACGGCGTCAGTACAAATTTAAATCAGTTCTGCACATCAACAACAACTTTAAACCAATCAACTATTAAGACATACCCTTTAATCACGTGATGGACTGAAGTTTATATAAGACTTGACATCCGGAAGTAGGAAAAATTCCTGTACTTTCTCTAGCTGCATTCATACCGGCGGAGTCGCCAAAGGAAATAAATAAATGTAATTCGAGAAATCTTGTGTAGACGACTTTTTCTTTCGGCCAGACTACCATTCCAGTGTCTACAGAGTTGACTGTGATGTGGGGTTGCGGCATTCTTCTTTGCAATGACCGGCGGGCCGTTCTCCCCATATCACAAAGAGTCGGCAGGATTTTTTCACCTGCTGCGGGAAAATCACTATCCATTCCTAGAGGCATTAAATTCGGAATTCTCGCGTTTTTCGTCAGCGCTAGTCTTCACGCCAGTGCGATCGGAAAATAAAGGCCAAGGTCAGTGTGTAGTTTTGCTTCGGATGAGAATTTGCCGCCTACGATATTTTTTCCCATGTGTGTGCCTCGATAAAGATACTAACCGCTGTGATGTTTGTTTCGAGATAAATTTCTGTGTTGAATGTGCTATCGAAGATTGTGCGCGTAATCGAAAGTCGTGTTGTGCGTTTAGTGATCGTGTTTTCCATTGCTCCGTGTGATGAACAGGGGCTGCGGAGTTAAATTTATCACGAGTGTCATCAAGAGTGTAATCACCACCAACAATATCCAGACTTACCACCTAGATCCTGTCGAAAATGTTCTAATTTTGGCATAAGCAATGCTTACCATTGGGAACAAACTTGCTCTATTAATGAGAGATTTGATAAGATGTCGGTGTCAGACAATAAACATCATTATGAGGAACCTGAATTGAAAGATATCAGGCGCCCGAATGACAATTACTGTCATTGAGGGGGAAAATTATCAGAAATCATGGGGTTGATAAAACAAAAGGACTATATAGAAATGAGAAACAGAATGTTTTAAATTGTGTGATTGACACTGCTTCGACTATTAGTCTGATGTCACAAAAACTGGTCAAGCAATGTCAACTGAAATGTTATTCAAGCTCTCCAATTAAGGTCAGCAAGCTGAGGGTGAAATCTTAATTGCAACTAAATGTGTATTAACTTTGAAAATAGGGAAAATAACTAGAAATATTTCTGCATATGTTTTGGACAATGACTTGCCTTATCTTATTCTGGGACTTCCTGAGTGTAAAAAGTTTAAAGTAGTAATTGACTGTAACCAATTTTGTGTGTATCAAAAATGGAATTTCTTTGAAGTTGGTTAATATTTGTGATATAAGTAAAATTTCATTACATCTACAAATAAATGTGATAATAAGCATGTGTATAATAATAGTAATGGTCATGAAATTGAAGTTTCTGATATGTTTAACACTTATGAGAGAACTCACAGAAAGAAAATATATTTCTTTATTGATTCTGATGTAAATGAAATTTTAATGAACATTATGGTGAAATAAAAAGCAGAAAATACCCCAAATTATGAAAATGTTGACATTAATGGTCAAATCAAAATTTAAATATTGATAGGGAATTAAAATTTTATTGCACAAAATAATAGACTGTTTTCAACTAACAAATATGACAGGCAAAATAAGGATGGAACCCCAAAGAATAATCCTAAATTCTGATTTACCAGTGAGTCTAAGAGCATACAGGACGTCGCCATTGAGGATCAGGACCCAAATTAAAATTTGTTAGAAGCAGGAATCATAAAAGAATCACATAGTTCATACTCAAGTCCTGTGACTTTGGCAAGAAAGCGAAATGAAGGAAAAACTAGACTTTTTATTGATTTCAGAAACTAAATTTAATTACTAAGACAGATGCAGAACCCTTAAGCAGAATTGATGATATTCTAGATAAATTAAGCAGAGCTAATTACTTTTTAACTTTGGACCTTACCTCAGGGTATTGGCATGTACCCGTCCACCCAAAATATACTGAGAAATTGGCATTTGCCACTACGTTTGGCTTGTACGAGTGGCTAAGACTTCCATTTGGCTAAAGAACGCCCCTGCAATATTCAATAGGACTATCAGGAGAATTTTAGATAAATATAAAGTTAACTTTGCATGCCACTATTTCGATGATATTATAATTTTTTCAGACTCCGAAGAACAACACCTTGAACATTTAGATCAACTGTTTAACATTTTCAAAAAAGAGAATATCAAGTTAAAATTAGCTAAATGTACTTTTCTGCAGCAACAAATTAATTTCTTGGATATAATATAACAAATGGAAAATGCCCCAGACAACATTGACATTGAAAAGATAAAGTGTTTGAAAACCACCAACTAATGTAAAAGAACTCCAAAGATTCTTGGGCACAATAATGTATATAATATGTTTATTCCTAAATATGCAAAGTAAGACATCCATTAAATACATTATTGAAAAAGGGAGTAAAATGGGGATGGTCAGACAAGTGCCAAGAAGCTTTTGAGGATCTTAAGAATTTATTGATTTGTAAACCAATATTGCATTTGTATGATGTAACAAAGATTGTCACTTATTTGTGGATGCGAGTAAACACCAAATTGGAGCTGTTCTGAAGCAGCCAGGTGAAGATGGGGTGTTACATCCCATAGCATATCATTCACGTGTTTTGAAACCTTATGAAGTAAATTACTCAATCACAGAACTTGAATGTCTCGCCATAGTTGACAGTCTTGATCGGTTTTACGACTACTTCCATGGTAGGAAATTTACGATTCACACTGACCATGCAACCTTGGTCTGGTTGAAGAACATTAAAAATCTTAGAGGAAGACTTTTTCATTGGTCATTAAAATTAAGTATGTTTGACTATGAAATAAAATACCAGAGGAGCTGCGAACAAGAGGCCGACATGCTATCCAGAAATCCTATTCAGAACCTAATCAACAATAAATCATTTAATCGAGTTACAAAGATTGTAGATTTTCAAAATAAAGACAATGTGCAGGGACTTAAATATAAAAAACTAAATGATGTAATTTACGTGAGAAGAAAGGATTTTTAAAAATTGTAGTATCATTTTCATGAGGTTAGAAATTTTAAAAAGAGCCCATGAGGACTATGGACACCCTGGAATAAATAAAACAATGCAATTACTTACACCCAATATTATTGGCCCAAAATCACTGAGGACATTAGTAATTATGTTAAACATTGCCATACTTGTCAATTAACAAAAAGAAAGACAGAAAAGGTTTGGATTGCTGCAAGAAGTACCTCCGACAGACCAACCCTTCGAGTGCTCAAGTTTGGACACAGTAGGCGGATTTAATTACTAAAATTCCACAAAGAAATATTTACATTTGATAATTGACCATACAACGCGTTATATTTGGGCTTTTCCATCAAAATGCGTAACTACTGAAACTTATACAAATTGCTTAAACAAATATTCCAAATTCAAACACCAAAAATTGCTAACGGACAGAAACGCAGCTTTTTACATGTTCAAAGTTTAGAAGATTTTTAGAGCATAATAATGTGAAACAATTACTTACGATGAGTCATCATCCACAACGAACGGGAAGGTAAGAGAGGTAAATCAAACAATAATTACTAGATTAAGGTGCAAAGTACATAACTCAACAAGTAAAACTCCTTGGGACAACCCCATTAAATGAAGTAATTAATGAATACAATCATACACCTCATTCAGTACCCAAATGACCCCAGCTTACCTACTTTTTGGAATATTACCTTATGAACCTCATGTTAAAAACAAGACTTCTATCCTCAGGTGGATGAGGCGAGAAAATTAGCTAAAGAAATGACAATTAATTACCACAATAGGAATAAAGTAAAATATGATGCACGTTTTGTAGAATCTAAATTTAATGTTGGAGATTTGGTGTTATTCGAAGAATTTAACTACCCAAGAAATTAAGCTCACCTTATTCTGGACCGTATACCATATTAAGACAAATGTCAAAAGTTAATTATGAAATTGATAGGACAAATTTTCACACTAAACGAGATTCTGAAATTGTCCATGCTTGCAGATTAAGATATTATAATGCACCAAATAAATTAAAACTCTATCACGAATAATGACATTATAGATCCACTTTCCTTTTTTTGTTTATTTTAGATGCTTAACATCCTTAAATTTTATAAATATTGTGTATTGTCCTACTAAAGATAGAAAACTAGTATAAAAAAACTGTCTTACTTAAACTTTCTTCTTAAGAATACTATTATATGTGAACTTTTTTTGGATCTGAAATTAAACACCGACTATGACAACTCTACTTCTTTAACCTTTCAGTAAATTTTCTATTTCTTGAATACACTTTCCTATCACCCACCTCTACAAGCGCGTTGGATGTCGTCCCAACTGTTTAAGATCTTTTTTTAATTTTTTGCTATTTGTTTTTAATTCATCAACTCAGTCACTTAAAGTGCTGAAAACCATATACTTGAGTAATGACTAAAACAGGGCTGGGATGGCCACTCCCTTTGTCCTCCCATTTCTATATTATACTCCCACAGGTATGACAACTGCACATTTTTCCTTTTTCTCCATCTTTGTACTATGCAAGATGCTGTTTTTCTAGGCGGTCATATCCTGTCGGAGAATCACGGTTAGTCCACTGTACGGCTAAAACGACTCTTCCTCCTTATTAGTCAGAGAACAATAGGGAGAAAGAAACATTTATACGCAAACATAAACACAAAACCCTCACTGCTTAGAGGTAGAATTAAAGATTTGAAACTAAGAGTTTGGGTGACACACATACAACAAGGTACCTTCAACACAAAAATTGGATATCCACGTAGAATTAAAATAAATGTACACAAATGAATAGTAAATAAATAATTTGAAAATAAAGTGAAAAGTATTGAGAATAGGTAAATAAAGTTAGAATAAATATGAATAAGTATAACTAAAGAATATTGTATAGAATTTTGGAATAAATAAATATTGTTGGAATAAAAATGAATATATGGAATAATGAAATGAGAATAATAAGAAATATAAAGATATGAAACTAGATATAATGAATAAGAAGTGATATACTGAAAACTCGTACAAGACTGAGTAATTTGATTAACGAAATATAGGTTCTGTAATTTTTATATACAATTTATATATTAGAAATGTGATTTTATTAAAACTTGTGATTTTATTGAAGTGTGATTTTTATTATAAACTGTGATTTTATTATACAACTAAAGAACTATTTTCTTGATATGTAAACAAGCCAAAATAATGTTATGTTTATGTATTCTACGTTGGTGAAGCAGAAATAAGACACACCAACACAAAGACTCTGATTTTTTAATTGGTGTGTTTTCCTCAACATACTAATGACTGTGAAAGGACTAAAAACGTTGCTCAGATAATTCATTACAAGAAAAATAAAGAAAAATTTTTTTTGGACTCACTCCATAGTAGTGAAAGTTGAGGAAAACTTTTGAATTTTCAACTTGTTATCAAAGCCAACTTCATTTACTTAATTTTTGTTTGTTTTTGATGTTTTTATTGCTATGTTTGTTATTTTGTATAATTCAACTCGAGATGATGGTAGATATTGTATTAAATGTATGTTTCCAGTGAAATTTTTTGGTAGTTTACAAATTTTTTGGTTATGTTAATTGATCTTTTTTCTGAGATTGTGTTGTGTGGGGACTGCAGCCCTACGCATCATAGTTTCAACTAGAAATTATGTAGAAGTTTCAAAGTTAGTATTATGTGTATTTTTTTAATGTGAAATTTAAATATTTGTTACAAATTGCTCCTAATGTTATGTCATTTCATCACATGATTTTTAAACTTTTTTTGCTATAGCTAAATTTTGCTGACAATACTTAAAGAAACTATTCCAAATTTTGTTAATGCCCATTCTTCTCACTCATCTGAGTGAGTCTGCTCTCCAATGCAAGCATTGTAGGTCAGCCTCTTCTCGGACGGGGGGATATTCTATAATATTAAAAAACTAGTAATTTCTCAATCCAACACTCTTAACATTTAAAAACTATTAATTCCTCACTTTACTATTCAAAATTACATACCCGTTTTTAACCCCTTGAGTCATTTAATTCCCTTGGGCATTCGCGTTAAATTCCATTATTACAGCCTTCGGCAAAATCATTCAAGATGGCTGTCTTTTTAAGTAAAGGGAAGCGGCGCGGCGTCAGTACAAATTTAAATCAGTTCTGCACATCAACAACAACTTTAAACCAATCAACTATTAAGACACACCCTTTAATCACGTGATGGACTGAAGTTTATATAAGACTTGACATCCGGAAGTAGGAAAAATTCCTGTACTTTCTCTTGCTGCATTCATACCGGCGGAGTCGCCAAAGGAAATAAATAAAATGTAATTCGAGAAATCTTGTGTCGACGACTTTTTCTTTCGTCCAGACTACCATTCCAGTGTCTACAGAGTTGACTGTGATGTGGGGTTGCGGCATTCTTCTTTGCAATGACCGGCGGCCGTTCTCCCCATATCACACACACACACACACATATATATATATATATATATATATATATATATATATATATATATATATATATATACGAGTATATATATATATATACAAAGGCAATAGTTGTATAGCAAAAAATATTTCATATGTGTTTAATTACTGATGTTGCTTTTTGTTATTGCAATTTATTATTTACGGACAAAATAAAATAAAATTAACGGGTTGACTTAAAAATATTTCCTGCGGGAGGACGTTTGTAAACCGCTGATATAGACAAGTCTTCTGAGAATTAATTTATTGATCATAACTAAAAACTTAAAAAAAAAATATGTATAAGCTTACTTCTAATTTTCTGAATCCTAAATTTTAAAGCCACTCAATATATGCAGATGTAATATAACAGGAACTGTAAGCCAGAATGCCGGTTAATTAAGATCCGCTCTTTATTAAGTCTTCTCAATTTAACATTTTGTCATTAGAAATTAAAAACTGCTGTCAAACAAGAGTAATGAAAATATTTTTTTTCTTTGGTACAAAAGTAAAGACAGGGTTAAAATCTAGAAATTTATAATAAATGTTATTTACTTCAGAGCATGATTTCATTTGTAAAAGCTTTTCTAAAAAGGAGTGCATCGAATATTTTATCAAAAAAAAGTAAAATTTTGAATTATTTTTCTGCAAAACTTGAAATTTTTGTGTTTGAAATTCGGCATATTAAAGTAATGAGGATTAATTTACTCCTTTTCATGAAAATGTATTGTAAGAAAATAATGATATAAACTTTTATAAAACATCAGCTTGAAGATTTTCAAGGTTTAGTTAAATTTATATCAAATTCTTTGTAGCATCACAAGATAATTTTAATAATTTTAATGAAATTGTTTATATTTTGTAAGAACAACTGATAAATGGGTGGAATAAAATAAAGTTAAACCATAAGAGGAACTACGAATACGTTTTTTTAAATTCCAGTCATATCTAGATGCATTTAATTTTTTTATTTTGAAGTTAATTAAAAAGAAACTATTCTTTCGATTGCTTTTATATAATTTTTATAGACCTGTGGCAGATTCCTTTATGGTATTTATCTAAACGGGATTATTTTAACAAATTCTTTCGTGGCTAATCTAATGTATGAACTCCACTTTTTCCCCCGCCTTTCATTTCGTACTGGTTTGGGAATAAAACGCAATCCTTCGATCCAAGAAGGCGGCACGCGACTAAACGTTTTAGCCACGGGTATCTCCCGCGAGCGATTGGTGACACTTTTTTCTCTGTTTTATTCGTTAGTGTAATTGGAGGGATGAAAAAAAAAATATACCCCACACTATTTATGTTCCCAGCTAGTGGAGGGGATCGTTAACCAGAGTTTGGCAGGTGGTTTCAGATTTACAATTTTACGTCATGGCACGCGCCGCGCATGCGCCAACAAGCCTTCTGAAATTGAAGGTATATATACTTTTTTTTTCGTCAATGCTTTTCGTTCCCTTCTCTTCACGACCCCCTTGAAAAATGCGTCTGGATTTTCGGCAGATGCACAGTAGCCAGGTGAAGCCATTGTTGAGATGAAGGCACCCTCAACATCGAACGGGACCGTTTGCCAAGATCCTGAAGCCAGGTGACGGCACTTCTGATGTAAACGCTAATGAAGCCAGCGGTTGTTTTCCACCTTGGCATGTGATGCGTGTAAAGATATGAGAATACATTGCCTGCAAGATAACAGTCTGTTACTCGTTCCGATTCTGGCTCAAAAGTTTTAACAAACCTTACTGCATCAGAGGTTTCCTGAAATTTTCAATGCCAGAGATTTAAAGTTTGTCAGATGCTGAGGCAAAAGTTTAGGACAGAATTTTAAGCAAGTAAGATTCTGTTCTAAAGTAGTAAACAATTACAAAGATGAAACCTTATGTTGGATAGGTTTTTAGATACTCTAGTTGTTATTTTCTAAGTCTATTTTTAACTGTTTTGGGAACAGATAAGTTTATTTTCTCATGATTGCATTATGAACGTTTAGTAGCTGAGTCCATCGGGGTAGATAATAACAAAAGCTGTAAAATATCTACATTTTACTTTAAAGTAAAACATTAGAGATTTCACTTTATTCTGTATTCAAATGCCGGACTTTGGAATCGTAACAGAAACACTAAAGATGCTCGATAGTGATAATGGAAAATACTAAATATAACCTCCCATCTAAATGCCTTGTCCTTGCCATTTCATCTAATACCAACTGTGAATTTAATATTTAACAGCTCTGGCACATGTTATTGATTTGTTATTTACAATGAGGAATAGGCTACAACTAACAAGCTAGTTATTGTCAAAATGATCAAATTACGTAAATGGATAAGATACAAACAATGACGAAAAGTATTCATACACTGATAGTTATGTTACAACTTCTCTTTCTTAAAATCTATAAATTTAAACCACACAATTATCAGTTGAATATGTATAATATAATAAACTTTACTACTCTAAGTAAAATTGACATAAATAATATTAAACTTAAGTATCCCATTATCCCAGGTCACAAAATGTTTTTGTACATTTACATGATTTGAGACAGAATTTTTTTTACCCTATTAGAATATAAATATTTCATAGATATATTTTAGCCGGAACTATCGCGTAGAGCTAGTATCGCATTCACAATTTTTGCTTACAATTCAGGGGCTAAAGAAAATTGTAGTTTTGCTAAAACTATTAGACCATGCATTATTATGGAAGAAATGTGAAACATTCTTATTGTGGTATTTATTATAGGATTGTCTTACTCCATTTTGATAATTGTATTTACAGAATGAAATATTTTAAGTATTTTGAATTTGATCAAAAACTCATACTTTAAACACTGTAAATTATATAATATATAACAATACATATATTCTGATTTTATTATAGAATATACATGTATGTATAAATAATAAATAAATTTTCATAACGCATTAGTTTATCACTTTTTTTAGCACATTCCTTATTACTATATTTTATTTCTAAAATATGCTGCTAAGATAAGAGGTGCCCCATGTATGTGACCTAGGGCTTTACAATTTAGGGAGCCTGGGGAAAATTAAATCCTTATTACTACCTGTAAAAGAGATATTATATATCCACTGATCATCATTCGAATTCCATCAAGTAATTCGAGATCATGAATTCAAGTGAATTTTTCGAAACGTAGACTGCATTCATTTTCTATCCTAGAGATTATTACTAACCTGCAAAGCGCAGAAAATTTTTTTCTCGTGTTTATGCATATGCAAAGCTATTTACGTAAAACCTTAACTAACACACATTTAAACAAACTATCTTGCAAATTTATAGAAATTCACGTTATGTATGCATTAAATTATGAAGGAATTATTCATAAGGCCTACAAGCCTTAAAGCAAGAAAAGTATCATAATGGAGTAGGTTTAAAATATGCATTATAATCTACTATATATATAAAACAGTTCCGTAACTGACTGACTCACTGACTGACATACAACGCACAGACCAAACCGCTGGACTTAAAGGGCTGAAATTTTGCATTGCGATTCTTCTTAAAGTGTAGGGGTGCACTAAAAAAGATTTTTGAAAATTCTTCTTAGATTTTTTAAAATTAAATTTTTTAGCTGTTTTAGTAACTTTTTTTAAGTTTGCATTTAAAATAATAATTTAAGGGTTATAAAATGTATATCACGAGAAAGATAATAAAAATTCTTTTAAAATGGGATCCTTTCAAATCTTTACCTCCATTTTCTGGTTTTTGGTGAATTTTTAAAGATTTATTTTTAGAATTTAATTTATTAAATGCTGATCACGTGATTTCTTTTTCTCGTACTTTAAATAAATTCATCGTCACGTGCATAACACTAAACGGGCAATTTTTTTTTTCTTGCTAATGCGGCAGACGATTAGACATTATCCAAAAAAATATTAAAATACAATAAAAGATATTATGTTCCTCAACTGTACCTTATTAACTGTACTATACACTCAAGAACCAAAACATTATGACCACCCCTACATTTTGCAATGAATTCGCCTGGATGACGTGGAAGGCACGTGATCAGGTGGAAGTGGTATTTAACTGCTGCTGGAGAGTCTGAAGAATCATTCTTTCACTTACTTCTGTGTGTGATGGGAAAGGCTGCGGATCTAAGCGACTTTGATAGAGGGCAGATTGTAATGGCTCGAAGGCTCGGAACAAGTATTTCCGAAACTGCACGACTACTGGGTTGTTCGCTACCTACAGTTGATAGTACTTATGCAAAGTGGATGAATGACGGTGAAACCAGCAGTAGACGACATGGTGTTGGACGTCCACACGCTATCAAAGAAAAAGGTCGTCGGAGACTGTCTCGCATGGTGAAGCAAAACCGGAGCCAGACAGTGGGTCAGCTGACAGCCCAATACAATGCAGGGCCAAGTAGAATAGTATCGCAGCACACTGTTCAGCGGACACTGTTAGATATGGGGCTACGCAGCGAACGTCCCACTCGTGTGCCTTTGCTGACCAAGCGTCATCGCCAACTGCGCCTGCGCTGGGCCAAGGAACATCGCGACTGGTCCATGGATCAGTGGGAGAGAGTTGCCTGGTCAGATGAATCACGGTTTGTCATTCATCACGCCGATGGCCGTGTCAGGATACGCCGTCTTCCAGGCGAACTGTTGCTCCCTCAATGTACAGTAGGTCATACACAGGCCGGTGGTGGCGGTATTATGCTTTGGGGGACGTTCTCTTGGGCGTCTCTGGGACCCGTGGTTGTGGTAGAGCAGACCATGAATGCTACAGGGTATCTGAGCATCATTGCGGACCAGTTGCACCCTTACATGGCCTCTGTTTTTCCAGCTAGAAATGGAATGTTCCAACAGGACAACGCCCTGTGTCACAAGGCTAAAATTGTGTTGGAGTGGTTCCAGGAACATGATGCTGAATTCCAGTTAATGTCCTGGTTGCCTAACTCACCGGATCTCAATCCGATAGAACACATTTGGGATGTCATGGGACGGCAGCTCAGAGTTCAAAGACCACCAATTCGCAATATCTCGGATTTGCGTGACCGTTGCTTAAACATCTGGTACATTCTGTCTCCGGCCATCTACCAAGGACTTGTGGCATCCATGCCAAGGCGGGTTGAAGCTGTGTTGCGCGCCAAAGGTGGGCCAACTCGTTATTGACAGGTGGTCCAACTCGTTATTGACAGGTGGTCATAATGTTTTGGCTCTTGAGTGTATTCTTTAGTATGGCCTATTACATTTAATTTGAATATTTTCTTCTACATTATTTTGTCCATAAAAATATCCCTTACGATTTTTTTATAAATATATATATTTTTTTTACACCAATTGTATACATTAATCGTCGTATTTATTATAAATATATGTATATATAGTTATTTTTTTTAATTGCATACATTGACCGTTGTATTTAATTTGAATGTACTCCGTTGCGAAGTGAGGGTTTTCAGCTAGTTTTCATATATGGAGTAACTGTTTTATTGATAGTGTTTAAACTTACTTTCATTACCTTTTAAGTCTTTCAAATAATTAATGACTTGTGTAAAAATTCTTATAGAAAATATTGTATTTATTATTTTTTAAATAATTTTTTGCGAGCTTCTAAATAAAAATGGACAGCATCAATTTACGAAACAAGAGATAAAAAGTTCAATTGCTACTACGAAAAAAAAAATCTGAAGATTTTTTTTTTATGCAACGATGAAAGTATTTGGCCTTTACTTACAAGTGGGAAACTATAATAATCGATCATGGAGGGACAAAATTTTGACTTCAACAGATCTTTCTCCGCAACCTAATTTTGAATTCCCTCTGACAGGGGCTTCAAAATTTGTTTGTGCTTTATATCTTCAAGATGATTTGTCCTTTATTGACAAGAATAAACGAGATTTATTGGGGTAGGGGGGCAAGTCTTCCATTTAAAATCTCTCTTTATTTTAACTAACAGCGGTCAAACAATAAGGACTACAAAATGTATTGAATACAATTTACATATCATAATACATGTTATACATTTCTCGAGGAATTTTCTTTTAAATCGCATTTTGCTTCTAACTCTAGTAAACTATGCTTTTCTCTCTTTCATTAGTTCTTATTTAAATGATAGATTTCAAGGTGTCATAAAGTTGCAAATGAATTAAAGTGAAACATCTTGGCATTGATTACTGCTTGTCACACTTTGTAAAACTCTGTAACAGTGCAATATTTTCTTTTATTCTGTTTTACTATACCCATTTAGAATTGCGTTATTAAAATCTAAATTTTTATGAATTTTCTCGTTTCTCAATTATTTTAAAGCTTGTAGATTGTGTATAATTAAATAATTTCATTTAGTTCAAATATTTTGATGCATTGCCTTACGTTTAGTTTTTGCCGTCCATGTAACACTTGAAAAGGGAGTAAATCATACAGACCGGATAAACTGACAAGTACGCACATAGGAGAATTAATCTACAGAGTAATTTACTGAGTACACAATTAAACATATAATTAGGAATGTATATATTAATGTTTTCTCTAGCAATGCACTAATATAAAAACACTTTTGTCCAAATGCAATCTAATCATCTGTTAGGAATAAATTATTCTCCTTCGATATACTGAAACACGCTTTCTGTCACGATAGCAAACCAAAGTAGTGTATGACGATACTGAAACATATGTTGTATGATAAATCTGAAAAAAAGCTCCTCTCGCTGCACTGTTTCTGGCTGAAATTTTTTTATCAAAACATAGATCTAAATCGTAAAGTTATGAAATGCAAAAAATAAAAACACAAAATACTGACAGAAACAATGTGCTGTTCTACGAAAAATGATCTTCATCAACTAAGTTCATTGATTTAAGAACGACTACATTTCGAATTTATTGTCCTCCTTTGTTCTTTTCCATTTATAGGACAAGAAACGTTCAGCGGTGTGTCGATCTATCAACCGGACTTAAACACTGTTTTATCGTGTCAACAGCTCTGTTCTTCCGTGGTAAATTATTGTACGTTCTGACCCTTGAACACCTCTTTTAGCACACTTCGACACCCACACACGATGGCAACGACGGTCCATTTTCATTCACCGAGTCACAAGCCATGATACTATGTCTTCCTTATGAACGATACACCGTTAGAGCTTTTATGAGGGCGTTTGTCAACATAACGTGCTGTAGCAAGCTACATCTCCTAGATCCACCATTCACTTGTGTCAGTGCGTTCAAGCAGGAATAGAACCAAGAATAAAGGGGCTTTTAATTGCTGATTGTTAAAGGTAACAGAAATGCACAAAAGCGATAATTCTAGGTTACGTGACAGTGCTGGCAAAATACTGTAAATTTATGAGCCTCTCTTAATGTAGCAATCAACCATGCTATATTCTTAAAATGCACTCAAGACAAGTCACATCTAGTCAATAACATAGTCAAGATAGTAAGACATAAAGCATAGATTTCATTAAGTAACTGGATAACTATCAAATCAACTTATACAATTTTGCTGAAATAATAATCATAACTTTTTAAGTCTCGCACTTCTCTTAATTTTAGAACTTTTAAATTGCGAATTAAAATGGACAAAATTTACGAAATTAGGGTATGAAACAAGAAAATATCAAGCAAATTTCATTGGAATAATTGAAATTCTCTAAAATTCTGTTGAATATTTGCGGATACGAACTAACAAAAAACGACTGTACTGTGATACAAAGTCAATAAACGCAGGGAAAATAAGAAAACTGCTGATAATGTTTCAAGAACCATTCTATTTATTTTCTACTCCATTTCTTTAAGTGATAACGCGACCAATTGCCGTTTAGTCTATTCCGCATAATAAATTATTCTACTCATAGAAAATTTTGCAGTTAAAGCTTACACTCAATATAAAAATAACTACAAGCGTAAAAAAGAATTATTACGTTTATGTATTTTAAAGGGAAAATTAAGGATAGTATTACATATGGAAGCTATACAATTCCCTTTCATTTATTAAGGGTTGAACATTACCCCATTCACAAATTAATAGAAAAAGGGTTGTATAATAATGTTAATACGTATTACGCATTTACGTATGTACAAAAACAATATTGGGAGAATATTTACGAAAATTTAAAAGCTTGAAAAGCTGTTAAAAGGTTTATTTTTGTATTACTTTTCAAGGTCAGAATATTTTTTTCTCAATATTCTTGCTGAATTTTCATTTCATCATGATTCTCAATCTCAGTGACTCCCATTGTAATTCTGGGCATATTTCTGTCTTTTTTCTGTCAAAATGCCATAAGTAAATATAGGGAGTATGCTTGATATTTTTACCTAATATTTTTAAAAAATACACATTACGAAAGCTTTAAAGAAAAAAAAAGAATCTTCACACTTTTATCTTGCTTTTCTTATAAACGATAAAAATACGAAACATAAATCAAACCCCTTTTGAGATTTTCTACTTTTGGGGTACTTATTTGCATATCAAAAAGCTATGCAGAAAACAATACCTTCTGCGTCTGTTGATGATTCTCAACGCTTTCTGCTTGCTTTGAAAGCTGGGTGGCATGTTATTTTTATGAACTGTGTGGCAGCCGTCTTAGTTAATTAGATTACAATCACGCGAAGACACAAGAAAAACATATTTCATGAAAAATGTTTATAAATATGCTATTATTAGTTATGCATTTCAATTATGAAAATACTTCATCTAAAACAAGTTTTGTTTCATTTGAGGGCTTATTTAAAATTAGGGTTGTACGGATTTACGCTGAAATATAAGTAAGGGGCACTATTCTAGCTAAGCACTTTTAAAGTGTAATTTATTTTGCACTGTATTGCGTATCTTACTTTCAACAATAGAGCTCTGAGAAACTTCAGGGGAGTAAAATAGCATTTTGAGAGCTGGTGGTCGTTAATCATAAACAATGAAAGTATGTTATAACCGATGTTTCACATTACTACAGAATTATTACTCAGAACTATATGTGTGAAACCTGCTATCTTGATTTAGAACTAATGTGTTATCGCTAAGCTTATCTCTTGCAATTTTTCACTTATTCTTTTTCGTACTGTATGCCTTGGGCGGAAATGAATCCTTGCTTGACACGTTTCTCGCCATTTCTTTATGTACGACTCAATTTTGATACAACCTCGTCCGCATTTAGATCGTCATTTTTTTCTCTTTTTACGATTGTAATTTTATTCTTTGCTATAAAGATTAGTTTTATAGCTTGATTTATTTAATTCGAAATTATTTCTCTTCCTACTCATTGAGCTTGCGGCTAATTTTTCCTGGTCTATTATGTAGTACAGTGATTTTTAAACTTTTTCAGTTCATTGATCCATCTTGATCCTGAATGGTGTTCCAAAGATCTAACAAGCTTAATACCTTCTTTCTTCCCGTCTGATATAGGTTTCTATGTTAAAACTGATTTAGGCTTGAGCCAAAAATCCCATATAGATGTAGATTTAAATGTACTCTAACAAATAAATGTCTCCGAGTTAGATAAATATAAATCACACTTTATACAAATGTTATTAAATAACATCATATCACAAAGTACACACTGCCACCCATTTGAACATTAGACCTTAGAAACTCTAATTATATCAAAAGACATAGTTAAGAATATTGGAGGAAGAGTCAGAAATTCCAAGCTCCAAATTATAACGGAATTATTCTGAGAATCTATTATCCTTCATAATCCAAACAAAATAGTTATAATTTGCGTTTAAATTAATAATAATATATTTATAAATTTTTTATTGCGTGATTAAAGTGATTCTGCTTTCAGCGTTACGTAATGCTATGATTTTCAGTATGTGTATAGAATAGATAGTCTTGAATAGATCAAAACAACAAATTAATTTCCAATAATTTTTCAAACCTTTGATTTGACATCCCTTTTAAAACATTTAAAATATAACTGAGAGGTTCTGTCAAAATAAAAAAAGACAAAATTTAATTCTACTTTCTGTTTCATTACCTACAAAAATGTGGGAAACGAACAATATTGTGTATTACAGTATTTCATAAAGGAATCAGTTGCATAACCATATCACTACATATCACAATAAACTCTTCAATAAGAGACCCTAAAACTTTTCGATTTTAAGGCAGCATCATAGCCAAATGGAGGAAATAAACTGTACTCAGGAATTCATGGAATAATTGACATATGGGAAGTTTTCTCTGATCTCAAAACAAATATGCATTTCTTAGAGTTAATTCTTCATCTTCAAAAGTGACACAGATATAGAACAGATTTCTTTGAGGAGAGAACATCAAATCTCATATTTCTCGAAATCATTTCCTTAGCCTCTCTCGTCGTTCATCAAAGATAAATATTTTAAATCAGTTAAATTCTTAAAAGTTAGGAGCACATTTTGTTTCTCTTTGATGGTGTTGCTAGATATATTGCCCAAGCAGTATTTTGAAATGCTAAGAAACTCACTGAAGACAAAGAACTTTCAAATGGACAGAAAAAGTTTATAAATGACTACTTTCATGGAATGATCAAACAAAGTATAACGAGAAACAAATTTATTTAAGACGGATCAAGGTATCTTATTTCTTTCAACAAAATAATCGATTAACGGAATATTTTGTTATCAAACCCGAGAAACGTGAACTGTAACTGTCAAAACATTTCGGAAATGTGTATGAAGGAAGATTAAACAAATATAAATATTTAAATGTTGTGTGCAAAGCTTGCACGAAGCACATTGTTTAAACTACTCATCCTACGGCATACGTGAATGGTTTACTAATCATGCATCTCTCAGTGTATAAGTAAATGAGTTGGTTTCTTGAGTATGATTTTATACGCGTTTTTCTCTCAGAAAAGTAAACTTTTAAAAAAATCAAGTCACTGTAATAATATTAACTAAAATTATTATTTCCAGAGGATTCCAACTTTGATGCTTCAACCAACTGTACAGAATCGAAGTTAATTCTACATTTGTAAGTCCGGTACCTTAAAAATTAATTTCTTCTGCAAACGCATTTATTTGAAGAGATCAAACTCAATCATCAACGTCTCGCGAATGCAATCATCCACTTTGCATTCCATACAATAATTGTTCTGGCACTTAAGCGACAACTGTTCTTCGGACACTGGGCTTTAGCAGGTGTCCAAACGCAGGTGGCACTTTGCTTGCAATTAATGAGCAGTGAAGCCAATCAATTTCTCAACCATTAAAAACAGAGTTTTCAAGAGGAATTGTTTATAACAAACAGTAAGGAAAGCTAGTATTGATTTATTTTATTCGCGTTCCACTTTGTTTCAAAGGAAATTAGCTCGAAGAAAATAGTAATGTCAAAAGGGTATAAAATGTCAGATAATGATTACATAAACTTTACTAACCACATGAGGCTACGAAAGAAAAATTAAAGTATATTACGAAAATAAAAAAAAGTCTAGAAAATTTCATATATTATCAGCTACTCATAGCAAAATTCTTGTTCATTCAGCAATGATTAAAATATTTTCAGTCATATCTAGTTTCAACTAGATTGTCTCAAAAATGAATTGTTTAGAGTTTCAACATAATGTTCAGATTTTCAACATAAAAAAATCAACAATTTTTTCTTCCTCTGAAAAAGATTTGAGGAGCTTTATATGCTAAAGTGGTGTCGAACATTCGTAAATTTTACATAGTTCGCTTTAATGACAAGTATATTTAGACCAAATGATAAAAAGTACATCATCACGCACAACTGTTTATAAATATTGAAAATAAATGCTAAATAGATACAAAACGCTAAATTTTGAACATGAATTTTTTTTTCATAGCAGCCTTATAAGATAACTTAATATAGTAGCTATTTTTTTGGCTCTATCAGTTTGTTTCACGCGGAACTCTCGATTATTCGTACTAGTTATTACGGGTCTTCAAGGTAACGTAACGTACCTTGTCTTACGTAAAGGTACGTAAAGGTACGTAAAGGTACGAAAGTACGGGTCTTCAAGGAAAACCTGAAAACGAGAAAAAAATACTAGTTCAGAGGTTAGATGTGAACTACTTTTAAATGGGATTTTATTAAAATAATAAATCACATAGATTTTTAGTCTTTCTTTTTGTAAAAATATATTATTTTTCCTTGTTTACTACATATATTGACAGTGTTACTGACGATTTGTATTTTATTTCTAAACTTGTGACGCCCGGATAATCCGCTCGTGGATTATCAAGAGTTCAGTGTATCCCAATTTTTTTGTCATAGTAATAGAAAAATCTGCATGGTTAGGTAATTTTTGCCATTTTGTAAAGAGACCTAGCCCTCTCTTCCCCAACACCATAATCTCCTAGGAGAATTTTAACCCTTACGTCGGCTCATCTGTCTTTATACTGTTTCCCAGCTCATCGGTCTCACAGACCTCCACACTATAAAATTAGGATTTTTCCTATTTTTATTTGTTTTTCACAGTTATAAGTCATTAATGCAAAACTTCTGCCACGTCTCATTCTTGAAAAGGGTAAATAAAAAATAGATTATTCAAAAAAAATTTCAGAATCCGATTCCTCAATCTGTGATAGTGCGAGAGAGACAAAATGTCTGGTTCTTTGTGAAACAGGAGGAATTCTTCCAGCCATGCTAGCTACAACAATAAAACAAAGATCTTAGAAATAGAATGCATGCAGACTGACAGATAATTAGTACGATTCAAGGTTTATCGGTCATACAGACCGGCAAAAATTTAAATCAGTTCAAGGCTCATCGGTCCAAAAGACCGACTATGTTTTACAAAGATTAAATTTACCGACAAAATACGAGCGGGCGAAAATCTCCGATGTGTTGTACTTGAAGGTCAGGACCCGACTGAAGAACTCACAAACCCTCATCAGTCTGATCACCCCCATCACCACCCCACCCTTCAGAACAGATGCAACAGCGGTCTCCTAGACCGATGAGCCGACGTAAGGGTTAAACATCCAGCTTAAGGGGACGGTATACGTTGAGATTCAACTTTTTTATTTTAAATTATATCTATGTGAAATTTTAATCCTGAATGTAGTTTAATATTTGCAATATAAACGACATAAAAAAATTTTTCTAGTTTATTTAGAAAATTTTTTTTAATTAAAAATTAAATAATTTTAATGAAATTTTAAAATGTCCCTTGCACTAAAATTTTTACTTTTTTATAATAATTTTACTTTTTATTTATTTATTGTACCATAATAAAACATTCTGTGCATTGAATTACAAATATCTCAATATTTTATTTTTTAAAAGAAGTAAAACCGATTAATGGATGAATTTTTTTCAAAAATTTCACTTCTTTGTATATAAACAGTCACTTTTTATAAGTTACTCTTCTTTAAAACAAAAATGCATGCACAAATTTATTAATGTATGTATAAAGATAATGTATGGTAAATATCGTGTAATTTGAAGCAAAAATATAGCGCGTATCACATTTTACATTTGCATTATCGAGAAAAATTTCATTTTGAGAAAATTGCATACAAAGTGAAATTTAAATGGCAAAAATGTATTGTTTATAAACATATAAAAGCTAATAACTTCGATAAAAATTATCGGATTTTGATGCGGATTTTTTCATTTGGTACATTTTGATTTGTAGAACATTAGCTGCGTTTACATGGACAACAATAATACCCTGGATTTACCCGCTAATAGGGAAAACCTTCGAAGTCCGTTTACATGGGACCACATTTTCACCCTGCTTTTACCCGTCTTACCGGAAGTAAAGGCCGTCACATGATTCGGCGGAAGTGATCCTCATACACCATCATTCCTTGTAAATCACGTTATGGGTTCGATCCCAGCCGGTGTCATACTTTTCCAAATTCACTGTATTGCTATTTTTAGCTTTCCATCTTCGAACTTCGCATTTATCTAGTTACGAAGTGTATGGTCCTGGGGAAGGCCTTTTTTTTTCCAATTGTTGTTCTTTTGACCTCGTATTCTTAAATTTTAAAAATAACAACAACAAAAAAATCATAAAACTTTAAAAATCCAAAAAGATTGAAAAACTTACAAAAATATTTTTTGTATTCTTATGATATCTGCTTTTCTGGGCCTCTTAATATTATTACTTTTTTGTTTTCCGTGGATCATTAGTCTTATCTAATTTTTCTTCTAAATTTTCTTAACTTGTAACTCTATATTTTTTCTGTTAAAATTAACTTTTTTGTTTTAATTTAACTGTACTATTAATTTTTTTCTTTTACCCGCGTTATTCTTACCTTAATATTTTAATTCATTACTTAATATTTTAACTACTGAGCACTCCCACCTTGATTACATATATCTTGCTTACAGGAGATAAAGTCGACACGACCAATGCACTCCTCTTCTAAAAAACAATTACGTCTGCGTCTATTTCTTATTTAAATGCAGCACATGTCAGTCGCTGTTGATAATTAAAGAACGTTTACGATTGCTTTTAAAAATAAATTTAGAAAATAGATAGGAAAAAAGGAATATAAGAACTAGAAGATTGATGCGGATATTAGATATAATCGTACGATCTATGGCTTCATCGCTAAATTTAGTTTTTCCACAACAAAGAATGTGGGAAAAATTACGAAGCTCTGTTTGGTGGGAAGAAATTTTTTTAAATTCCTGAAGTAATAAAGACTGGAAAGAAAATTTTCCAATCGATAGGTGCATTTTTTTAAATTATAAGATTAATTGTAAGATACTTATTGTTTTAATAAATCCTTTTATAAAATCAAAATGTAATTTTGATATCAATTTTGTTTCAGTAATTTTTAGTCATGTATACATAAAAAAATCATAAATAGATATAAATAAATTTTTATCTGTGAATTCTAAAATAATTAATTTATAAATAAATTTTAATGTTACGTTTAATTATTGATTATACTTATTAAATTTATTAATTTTACCATAACACTTTAAATGAAAATGTTATTGAAATTTTATTGAAATGAAATTTTATTTCTTATTTTACATACCAGATGGCAGTACCATTCTATTTATAATGTAATTTGGGATGGTTTTTTTTTTTTTTTAAACTAGATGGGCAGAAATAAATGAAATCCTCCGGAAGAAAATAGGCACTTTTCTACTGTTTTCTTGAAAATTATGCGATCGTTAAGGGGTTCCAGATCCTTCCATCGATCATTTAGCAGCATTTTCATGGATTCACACAAGTTCAAACCCGCCATGTTATTTACCCCAAGCTTCGAAATGCATCATGGGTAATTAGCGGGTTTTATCCTGGATCGAAGCAGGGTCGAAAATTCACCCTGCATTTTTCCCTATCGTAGGGAAAAAGTAAGAAACGACCCTGCTTTTACCCGGGTTTTTGGCACATGTAAACGGCACTAATATAGCCTTAAAAACAAAAATTCGATGCTTTGGTCAATTTTTGACGATTTCAACGTACACCGTCCCCTTAATGCTTTAAAAATTTAGCCACACTCGCGCTTTCGAGGATTAAAAATGAGTTCTCACCCACAGCACTACAACCACGGAGTAACGTCGTTAATCTTGATCATTTAATCACGACTTGGATGCTTTCTGACTAAATATTATCTCTCATAAAATATCTGTATCATGCACTTAAACTTATTTGATTAAGTTTAATTTACATAATTTCCCCGACGTTTTTCATACATAATTATACCTAAGTAATTGAGTACATCACTTTTTCAAAGATTCATTTTTTTATTGTAGATTACCACTAGAATTCTTCTGAATGCAATCACCTTGAGGCAGCATCTGTATTCTTCATTCAAAGATAAATGGGAACGCTGACAGTTAGTTTGATTTTCATAAATTTACAGTGAAATCTGCATATCTAACTCGAATTGCGTACAGCTTTTACCGATTGAAACGTTCTATTAGCATGCAGCATGAAGCTAACCATTTGAAACAGCTCCTAAAACAAACATTAATCAAGAAACAGCTATGTGATTAAGCCTTTTCTCAAATTTTTATTTCTACAAAGATATAATTTTATAGAATTAAACCTATTAAGTATCCAGCGAAGGCTTTAGATATGCGAAGCACATTTGAAAATTGAAATTCGGGATCATATATCATTGAACTGATTAGGTTTACCCTCCATCTTGAAAGGATCCTAGAAGAAGAACGTATTCCCTCAATGGTAGAGATGATTAAATGGTCATTGCATGTGCAAATTAGCGATTCTCAATCGTTGATCGTCATTTAATAAAGCAACATTTTATCTTCTGAGATCTGCGCATCAGACTTTATGGATCAAAGTCTGGACTTGAGTAAAACTTATGCTAGATTTAAATAAAACTAAAATTTATTTAAAATGAGTGACTAAACGCAATAAAGCTCATAAAATATAAAATTCTGAGGCATTCATTTTTCATTAAACTAATGCTGCTAATCCCTGTAGGCCTTTTTAATAAATAAATATACAAAAGCATGGGCATGGATGGTTTAGAGAGAATATGACGTTCAGGTGGATGTCGTATAACACCTCCCAAATTTACTTAGAAAGGATGAACATTTAGATGTTCATATACCGTATTTTCCGGCGTATAACACGCACTTATAATTTTAAACTACATTTTTTAATTTTTAAGTATATTCTCCGTATAACGGGTACCCTTTTCTTGACGAAGAAACCTGAAATGTATATGTGCGATGCTCTTATCTTTTAAAGTCATTTATTCGAAGGATTTTCCCAGGCTTTCGAACAATGGTATACTGAATTGACAAACGATAAAGGGAACAATATGTGTGTGGAGGAAATGCTTGAGGGAGTAAATAATTCTGCAAGCAGGGGGTAAGAACGCACTTCTGACCCGAATAAATTTGCGAAATTAGGAGTCAAATGTTTTCTCTTTCAGAACTCTCTTTCAGAAACAGAATTCGATGATGTGGCTGAAGATAAAACGGAAGATGAATATGACGAACTATTTATGCTATCTGAAAATTAAAATTTTTAAGTTCATAAGGTATGTCATTTCTTTTAAATAAACAGCATTTAGGTACATGCAGAAATCTAATTTTTTTATGTTAACCTTTTCCTTATTTTAAAATCTATGATTTTTATAACCGGCGTATAACGCGCACCCGTAAATTTTGATCTCATTTTTTTGTATTAAATGTGAGCGTTATATGCCGGAAAATACGGTAAATTATAAATATATTATTTGATTAGTTACCTTTATTTAAAACAGTTTGGTTTGTCAATAAAAGAAAAAATGAGATGCTGATACATTGATTAATCCATGGGCATTGTCGAGGATAAAAATTATAAATAAAATAAAATTTGTCAAGAAACAATGTCAACACATTGTTGACCGGCAATTTTATTTAAATATATATGCAAGTCACCAGCAAAGACAGAAATTTTGGTATAAAGTACGGCATTTTTATTCTCTGAAATCTGTTTTCTTTATATGGGGGTCTGAGATTCACAGTTTAAATGATAAAATGTGAGGATTAACCTGCAACTCATTCAGGTCATAGTAAAGGTAGTTTTCTACAAAATAATGTTCAGTTGATCCAAAATTTCTCCAATATGACTTTCCTTTATCCTAAATTGTTTTCAACATTTGCATGTAAAAACACGAGCTTACTCGGTACTGGTTAACAATATGTTAAAACACGGATCGGGGCAAAGAATATCATAAACATTTTCAAGAAAAAAATTGAAAATCGATGAAGTTTAATGTTATTTTATTGAAACCATACTAAAATCCCTGTTTGAAGTTCATTGGGAGCTTTCGAATACAGGTATTCCTCGACTTACGACCACTCGACTTACTACCGAAATTTTTATTTTTATTTGATAATTATTTTTATCTTTTTCTCAAAAATATTGTTCCTTGAATGTACAGTACATACTTATATGTATTACATGACTATTAAAAACTACCTTCAATAACTTTGTTAAAAAAAACAACTTTCAACGTACTTTCTGTCGCAAATTCTGAACCATTGGATTGTACTAACATAATAAGTAGTGATGGCTAAGAATAATTTATTCCTTCTAAATAAAGTACAATGTATTTTAAATTACGTATGTATGTATGATAGTAAAAATATATGTAGGTACATAAGCAAAAAAAAAATTAAATTTTATTTGAAACTCGACTTACGACCAAATCAACTTACGACCAATGTCTCAGTCGTAAGTCGAGGAATATCTGTAATTCATTCTTAACGATGCACAGAACAATTTTGGGGTTATCTATTTTCCGACTTATCATGAACACCTGTTCTTCAATTAGAAATGATAATCTGGAGTTCACTGTATGACTTTGAACTGCTTGGTAACAATTAGGCACACATACATGAATTAACCAGGAAAAATCATTTTAATGGGGAAACGATTTCGTTATTAACTTATTTGCCTGTGTTAGCTTTCTTACTAAGAATAATTAGATCATTTTTGCTGATGTCATACCATTTCATAGAAGACAAACATTAAAGAATGTTGAAATAATTCATTCAACAGTAATATTTAACATTTTGAGGAGTAAACACTACTTGTAATGAACGTTTTCCCGTAATCACGTTTCCGTAACTGCCAATTTCCAACGATCTTCCTTCAATATTTCTTTCAAAATTGTTAAGGGGTTGGGATTTTCCCCAAGTCTACGCAGGCACTAAGAATTTATTCCACATATTCCACTAAAAGTTTTGCATCACTGATGATCATTATTTACATAAATGAAATATTTTTTATTCATCAGTACGTTAATAACCTTCTAATATTATTACAATGATTATGTTTTGAAAAATAATGAACCAAAAGAGGTAATATAAAGAAAATCTTTATAATTTTATTTTATAAGTAGGTACTTGGAAATTTTTTAAAAATCAGTAGTGTGCCAGTCTGATCGTCTCCGGACTTTTCCTTTTTCGATTATATTAACTTTTTTATTTTTAATCATAAACTGTTCCCAATTTAATTCTACTAACAGCCGTTGTAGTGAATTGTAGCGCAAGATTTCTATAAATAGATCACTTCCTGTATAGCGCGCATGCGCATTGATTTTCATCATATTGGATTCCCGCGTTAAGTAAATTTTTGTCACTTCGAAATGGTGCTTCTTACTGTAAAGAGCTAAATTCTATATTCATTAAAAGTTATTCTTAATTAATTCTGTTGACTTTCGTTTCTTCTGTCGTTTTGATTTAGAATCTTTTAACCACTGAACCACATGTTGACTACTTCTAAATAGTATAAATGGGTTTATTACTTATAAATCTGTGTTTGTTGTGTAAAGGGTGTTAAGTCCAAAATGGGCTGAAATGAGTTATCAAACCAGGCATGTTTGAAAAATCAAGGGCTACTGCAGGGTACTGAAAGCTAAGTCCAATTCCACTCCTAAATATTTTTATTCATCAGGGAAAATTTGGGATATGTGAAACAAAACACAAACATGTTAGTGTTAAAGGGTTTACGTTCCAATCAAGGATTTAACACTCTTTACTCAACAAAAATAAAATTGGAAAAATTTACTTTTTTTTTAAAATCAAAAATTAAACTTAAAAAAACTAATTTTACAAAAGCCATTTTTTTTAAATTCCGTTTTTCTCAAAACTACGATTTTGGGCTTGACACTCTTTATACTGCAAACACAGAAATACTTTACTTAAAATTTAATGAAATTTTTTACTCGGAACTGAATAAGCTTATTTTTAGTAATTGGGAGTATGAGATGATATTCATGTTCTTAAGTAATCGTCCAGTTGTTCATCAGTAGGTTGAGATCTGCGTTTTGATTTTATAATATTCATTGCTGAAAATAAGGCTTCGCACAGATATGTTGAACCAAAGAAAGATATTATTTTATAGGAAGCATTTTTAAGATTAGGAAATGTTTTACTGTCAACGATATTCAAAAAGTTCTCATCAGATGAACCAGGCAAAGAAATCAGACATCAGACGAAAGAAATTTCAAAATAAAGTCGAATAAATAAAGCGCATTCCAACACCTACGCGGGCACCGGGTTGAGAACCACTGATGTATGCTTTAGAACTTTTGATACTAAATCACTATCATCATTTTCTCCATATTCCCTTTCTACTTCCCTTTAGTCTTCACTTATACGACCCCTATTAAATTCTTGATCAGATTGTTCAAAGATACTCTCATTAAAACTATCGTTATTTCTTTCGTAAAACATATTCACTGATATTATCGCCATTGTGGGCTACGTTTCAAGTTGAGACACACGTAAATACTGTCTCTACCTACTATGTTGCAACTGATAACAACTCTTTAAATACTCCCAAGTGAGCAAACACGTGCAGGTTTTAATTTGCTATATTGTTTCAAATCGCTTGACGGGGTAGACACGCTATTCTGTCTTTCAGTGCAAAATAAACATGACGAAATCGAGTCGTCAGATGTTCCCGGGAGGTTAAACAGCTTGAGATGATAAACCTTTATGAAACACTTTCTTGAGATGGGTGCTGAAATGGGCACCTCCAACGTTCTCAGTGGCCATGGAAAGATTTCCGCTTAACGAATTGGGGCATTCTCAGCTAACTTGATAGCTATGCAATGATGAAGAACCCATTATGAAGACCCATTATAATCCATAGAAAACCTCCTTGCTTTCTGGGGATGCTTGTAGATTCTTACATCTTCTCTAATTTATTCATTTCTATGAATAACCACTCTAAAATGAAAGTGCCCGTTTTGATACACTGAACTGTTTGAACAAAAGTATTACTCAGTCTATTATTACATAGTTAATACAACTACATTGCTTTGAAAAAAAAATGTTGTGTTTATTCCAAAGCTTGTAAATACTTCGAATCATTTTCACACATATTTTTACATTACTCCTTAATATATTTTTTGCAAATAAATTAGTATATACTGCAAATATAAGTGCTACTCGTAGTCCTGTTAACATTGCGTTTCACCCGAAAAACATGTCGCGCATATATTTTCCTCCCGATTCATTCTGAGAAATTAACATCTAACACGCTTTGAAAGATAAGTACTTCGATGGAAACTACCAGCTGCCTTCCAAAAGCGTGCTCACAACATTCGTTGATATTGGCGAGGTAAGCTGGTTATAAGAGAGTATTCGCTAATGAAAATTATGCTGAAAGGTTTCAGGACATCCTGTGTTGTCACTTTTCATGTGCTTGTCTAGCCGTCATGCGAATAATAGGAACACACTGAAAGAGGAAAAATCTAGGCGCTAAATTTGAGGTTGGTTATGGTTTGATTTTGTATTATCATTAAGATTATTCAAATTATATTTTATTTTTATCGTAGAACTAATTCGAAATTATTGATCGAGTTCACATACTTTATTTTTTCCAATGTGGAAGGTACTTGTCTTGACGACATTAACCCATCCACACCGCGATTATTTTGGCTTCTTTATTATGGTAAGCAACATATATGTGAACCAACCTCGCTCCCTATGAGGGGACAGCACAATAACTCTATGCCTTAGTTAGGATTCGAACCCGAACCCTGTTAGTGAAAGCTCGTAATGCTAACCACTTTACGATGTCGGCGGCTGTCTTCAGATGCGTAACAGACGTACAACTAGAAATATTTTCTTTTCATTTCAGTGATTATCACCGATTCCAAATAACATTATAATAAATTGGTTAACTTAAACATAGTTTGATAGAATACATATTTATATAAAGCTTCAAAATTTTACCATTTTGAAGTCTAGCTAATCAATAAAATATTTTCATCAGTAACATACATACGGGCAAATTAATATAAATTTTATAGCATCTGTTTGATAATTTTAGTATTATTTTTTAAAAATTCGATCAAAAATTCTTTGAGGATTCAAAATGGGCAATAAACACGGGTCTTCTCACAAACAATTACTTAAGTTTTAGATCCTCAAAATATTATTTTGTTACATTATATTTCAGGCATGTATTTCACGGGCAAAATGTTCCAGGGCATCAATAAAACATACAAGCATTTAGGTTATATGCTGTACTGATGAACAGATAGAAATATCAGTTTGCAAATATTTGATTGTGTGTAAACAGTGCTTTTAACAAATTCCATTGCATTTCATTTCTTTTAGAGTCCTCCGAGTATTTATTTTCTTGACTTTGTAATAATTAAATGAACTAACATTTTTCAGATAGATATATTCAAGTTCAAAACTTACTCTGTTTGATCTTCCTCTTATTATCAATTGCCCTTCAGTTAGCAGTCAACTTTATAACAGGTTAATGATTATTAAAGATAATTTTTTTTTCAAAATTTTAATACTCTATTTTAACAATCAATATAAAATTGTTCAGTTTACAAATTGATAGGTTTAGTCCAAATTTTCAATAAATAGGGATTGTTTTCAATCATTACTTAAACTTTCCCAAGTTTTCCTCTTATAAACATTCTCTCGAGCTCCTCAAAAAGAATTTCAACACCTGATAATTGGACACCTATTATATTTCCCACATCAAATACACGGTGCCAATATAATACCCACAAGCTGTAGATTATACATATTTCAAATAAGAATATAAAATATCTGTACATTACGATGTTTTATAACGTGCATATTGGACCTTTCCAAAATGAAGCACTGAAAGGCATGTTGCAATTTTTTCAATGCCTACAAGTGCTATCTTCCCTATTTCATACCAGTTGTAAAGTTTATCAAAAAGGTCTTTCTTTTCCTGCCTATTATCTCGTCTTATCAAATTTTATATTTATATCAAGGAGTGTAAAAAATAATGGGGTATTATTGGATAAACTTCACTTTTCCTTATAAAAGGATATAGTTGAAATTTATTGGGGAGACAGGGGTTAATGAACTACAAACGCTCATCACAATTTAAAGATGAAATATTTTTTGAGTAAATCAGGAATCGGGAGAAACTCCTAATAAGTTGCTGTATTTTGAAATAGTTAGAAAAATATTTTAGAGTTATGTATTGCACAAAACTAATGATTGGAAGTAATAGAGGCAGGAACATGGCTGACATCGGTGAGAGCTGAAAGCTAACACCTCTAATTCGTAATAAATAACACGCTTAGTATTCTATTAAATCATCCTATATTTTCATTACGGGCAACGTCTAGTGATTGAAAAATGGCACCGAACAATTTTCTTTATATAATTATTTCTATATAAGTGAAAAATAATCCTTCCAGTTCTTATAATACTATAAGCTGTGTCGCCCAGGGGTTTTCGGCGTGCCTCGAACGGCGGGAAAAAAAAAAGAAAAAGTTTGTCGCAACCAACAGATGTAATCGGCTCAATCGTGTCATTATCTAAGGTGGAGACGGACTCAAATTAACACCACCAGACTGTTTCACGAATTTAGAGATAATTGCCATCGCGGACACTACATTAATTATGTCTTTGGATTAGATGCTGATTTCGACCTTCGAGAATAAGGCGAATACATCTAACTTTGTGCGATTTGCCACTTAACGATACGCTATTCTCTATACCGCAGGTATTTCATGTAATGAATGTATTGTTTTCTGTCTTAATATGCGACTGGGACGCTGCTTCAACTTTCTCGTCTTAGATTCTTCTGATTCCTATGACAAAAGTTGAAAATCATCCAATTGTTTATAATCTTAAAATACAAAAAACCGGCTAATAGGACGTACTGTTTAATTTACATTTCATTTGGATTGCATACTTTGAATAGCAATGGGCAAAAAATTCTGCTTACAGGGAAAAATACGCTCACTGTAACATACAGTGATGAAATAGAACTTAATGACTAAACCCATTTGAAATATGCTACTGCTCTTCTTCTGGTGTCACTAACAGGTAATAAGAGATTTTGCGCGGCAACACATATATGCTACTCTGTGGAACAACCACAATTTGTTTCTGGAGAACAGGAAAGTTCGAAAGAGCAACGAATACTATAAACTGAATCTATTAGAGAAGTAATGAGAACATTTTATTTAGGGGGGAATAGGGTTGTAACTCCTCCTGATAGTAATATACACTCATGGACAAAAAAATTAGCGCACCAAGAAGGAGTCGTCAAAATGAAACGAAATTTTACATACGTAATGACTACTTTGATATAAGTAAATGATAAGAAAATCAAAGAAAAAGGATAATTTATTTCAGAGAAAAAAGCAAAAGAACGGAGGAGTTAATACTCCGTTGGACCCCTCCTAGCGCGAATGCACGATGCGATACGATCGGGCATTGAGTCATACAAGTTCTGTATGATGTCTTGAGACATTTCGTTCCATATTTGCTGTAACCTTGCCTCTAGTTCGTTCAAAACTCGTGGGATGCCCAACTCGTCGTCCCCAAATGATCCCAGATATGCTCGATTGGAGACAAATCTGGGGATCGGGCAGGCCAAGGAAGGGTAGTAACAGTGCGGAGACAGTCTTGTGACACCCTTGCCGTATGAGGCCGAGCATTGTCTTGTCGAAAAAATGGCTCCTGGGAGCCGTTGCATGAGTGGCAACACATGTGGTTGCAGGATTTCATGAACATACCGCTGGGCTGTCATGGTGCCACGGAACAATACTAGGGGTGACCGTGTATTGTAGGCAATGGCACCCCATACCATCACACCAGCTGTGGGAGCGATGTGTCGCTGTACAGCAAAGGCAGGATTGAAGCGTCCACACGAGCTCTCCACACACGAACACGATTGTCATCACTGCCGAGATTGAATCTGGATTCGTCGCTAAAGACGACCTGGTTCCATTCCGCTGCAGTCCAGTTTCCATGTGCGCGGCAAAACTCCAAACGGAGGCGTCGATGGGTGGGCGTCAAGGGCAGCACACGTAATGGGCGCCGCGATACCTACTGTCCTTCAGCCAGGCGCCTTCGTATGGTTCGAGAAGACACAGAGGCCCCTAGTGAAGGTGCTACCTGTGCCTGGATGGCGGCCGATGAAGCAGTTGGCTGTACGCGTGCATTTCTTACGATGTGGCGGTCTTCTCGACGACTGGTCTGTCGAGGGCGTCCTGAGCCTGGTCTTCGTGTACATGACATCTCTCGGGTCCACTGGTCCCAACACCTCCTCACAACACAATCAGAGCGGCCTAATTGACGAGCTACTCGCCTGGCTGACCACCCAGCTTCCATCATCCCGACGATTCTCCCCCTCTCAAACTGCGACAACTGCTTATATTTTCTTCGAACAGGGCGTAATGGCATGTCTATCTCAGCTCTTCCCTTGTAAATGATTCAGCACACTCAAACAAGCTTTGGTTACCTGTTTTATACTCCATACAGTACGATGTTCAACGCCCTCTACCGGCTGTACGTAATGCGCAATCACGCTGCATTTCTGATCATTTGCATATCTCCCCGACATGTACCTTCATTGCAAGTTTCGTTACGATCCCGCAATTATTTCTTGGTGCGCTAATTTTTTTGTCCATGAGTGTATATATATACATCGCTCACTTCTTTCAACATCATACCTCAAAAAACGTGATGTTTTAGTAGAGTGATTTTAAAGTTTGAAAGTAGATTAAAATGTATTAAAAATAAATATTAATTCTACTCTCTAGCGTCTAAAAATTGAGCGGTGAGATATGATGATCTTGCAGGGACATACTACTCTTTCTGGACATTCTGGAAACAAGCATAACTAAAAATCGCCGAGCTTTGAGATGTGACGTTGTTGAAAGGAGTCGGTGATATTTATATACTATATAAAATAAACTATCTTTTTTACTATCTGTAGGGGGTATAATCCTGTTCCCCCTCCCCATGAATGTGGCAAAGTTTGCACAAGACTTCGAATCATGTGCTAGGAGGTACCTCCTACGAAAACATCCGCACCACATCCTTTGACTTCGGTTCAAGCGGCGCAGCTGTTAACAAGACTGAGTTTTTTTTTGTTTTTTTCGACGAATACCACATTATGGATGGAACATATTTTTAGCAGACAAACAGTTCAATTTTGAAAGCTTTTCACTCTATTTTACGTGAATGCGGTTAATATACCACTAAATAATCAATACTACGGCTGAGAGATTTTGGGGACACATTCACAAATCACTGGTCACGATATCGAAAGTGCTCTTATGTTTCATATGCACACAGATCCTTTGAATTGTTTTACAGAGTCTACCTGAATCGGACATCGAAAATTCTAAATTGATTTAACTGAAAAGAGTTTTTTTTAAAGTCATTGAGACGTTTTCAATAGTATATCAATAGCCAAACAATCTTCAAAAAGGATTTGAAATCCCTTTTTTTCTCGTAATCCTTCAACTATAAAAACGAAATTATACTAATATAATTCCAGTCTACAGTTCCCTGCATTGGTACCGAAACCCTTTTATAGGTGATGTGAAATTAATCTTAAATATTAATAAAACTGCTAAAACTGTATAAAACACTTAAGTTGTGCAAAAGACTTCCCGAATACCTCATCAGATAAAGGGAGTATTTTAGGACTTGAGGTTATGGTCAATATTTCGTCTCCAAAGTATTTGAGAAATAGAAATACTTTCCTATAGGTATATTTCAATTCTTAATAACTATATAAAAGCAACAGAAGACAATTTTTAGAACCCCTGCGAAAATTCTGTCTTTTCTTTTATTATCTTTTTATCGTTAGTGACAGATAAGATATTTAATTTTTTTCAGTCTATTACAGAAGAGTACTATTTCAGTCTATTACAGAAGTATACAGTGAGTCTATTACAGAAAACTGACAGACGAGTTTGCGAAATCCGAAATCAGAGAAATAGGTACATTACAATATTTTACGTATCATGGATGAAGGTATGTGGTACGTAAAATGCAACTTTATCGCTTGCAATGAATTCTTTACTTGACATGATCTGTTTAGCATGACAAAAGACTTACGTAATGATATGTGATTAAATTAAATGTGACATTTCACCTATGTCTACACTATTTTAAGTGCATAAGAAAATTCTTTGATTGACACTTACGTTAATAAATAGAGGTCGTAAGGGGTCTGTTTTAAGTTCTGGGTTAGTAATGAAAAATATTTAAGTTGTAGATATTGCGAGCATGTCGCCTAGAAGTATCATACATAAAATACGTCAGGCGAATATACGTATATGACCAGTAGATCGCATGCATAACACCCAGAGGCATAGCAACGAGAAAGCCTATTGAGGGAGGAACATTTGCCTACCTGTACCTATGGTGGCAATATAAAGGGCTATAGGTGGCAATATAAAGTAATACCCTAAAATATTAATTAAAAAATTATCAAAATCTATTCATCTTGATATTAAGAGGAGGCATAATTTAAAGATTACCACTGGGTGCTGGTTTATTATGCCTTTATTCCTGATTGGTTTGGTCTGGAGCGCTACAGTCAGATTTTTGCTACTCGGGGGCTAATTAGACCGGGACGTGCAGTTTTAAGCCGATTCCAAACGGCTACAAACATCCATGCCAACAGCGGGACTCGAACCCACAGGATCTCAACCGAATACCAGTGCCCCAGCCATTCGGCCATCCCCTCACCATATTCCTGATTGGACCACGAAGTTAAATTATTTCTTCATTTTATGAAGCTCAATCACTCCGAGCGAGAAACTACAGTGATTTCCGCTTATAAGAGTCACGTTTGTTATTACTGTTTTTGATTCTTATAAGCGGTTGATTCCTATAGCCGAAATTTTGGTTTTTGGACAGGCACACACACACCTATATAATTTTGGCATATATTAGATAATTTACCATAAAATACTCTTTGATTTAAGTTAATTATCTTTTATTAAAGTTATTTTTTATAATTTTAAAAATACAACTTAATTTCTAGACCTATAAGTAAATACACATGATTATAGTAAGAGAAGAAAAAAATCCAATATTTGTTACAACATACCTGCTTAATAGTTTTAACATTTCAACTACAGGAAGGGAGCAAGAAAAAGTTTTCTGTGGTAGTTTGGCGTAATGAAGTTTTCGGGAGGCTGTTTATACCTCTCTCAATATAAATAGTCTCAGACGAAGATTCACCTTCTACCTTACGTTTCAGGGTATGATAACGTGCTAAATCTACTAATGTCACGTTTGCCTAAGTGATAGTGGACACTTCGCCGAAGATGTGTGTGTTTCAGGGTCCAGGAAGCCGCAACCGGTATGTGGGAGGTGGGAAAAAAGAGTCCCTGTTTTTGTTTGTCAGTGGAGAAAAGTGAAATCCGACCCGGACGGGTAAAGATGACCCTGGGTCAAGCTAATAGGACAGTGTTGTTCTAAAGCGTTTAAGGGGAAACTATTATGTTATGTCTAACAAAGAAAGGGATGAATTTTACGGCTATATTCCATCCACATCTTATCAATCTTCCTTTAAAAAAAAGAAAGAAAGAACTTCGTGCCTTTTGAGGGTTTAAGTGGCTTTTTAGGAAAAATGAAAGGAAAGCGAAGCGTGTAAACTGATTCTTAAAAAAGGTGGATTGATTCTTTAAAGCGAAAATTTTAACATGGAAATAATACATTTGTTTTTGTTTTCGCGATATTGATTCTTATAAGCGGTTGATTCTTATAACCACTGATCACTATAAGCGGTGGTTACTGTATTTTATATTATCTTCCAGCCGAGGTGAAAATACACTGCTGGCCATTAAAATTGCAACACCATGAAGGAAAGAAAATAACAAAACTTTACTTATTGTATGTATGCAGCATAGTAGGAAGAAAACGTGATTAAATTTATAGGCAATTTGGAGGTATACAGGGTCCGAAATTAGCACACGCAGCTGCTGCCTCCGGCAGCGAAAACGGCTCTAACCCGGTTAGGCATAGAGTCGAACTGGGCTTGGATGACAGATACGGACAAGTCATTCCATGCTGCTTCAAGTCTGTGCCACACTTCTTCAATCGTAGTGGCTGGAAAGCGGTGGCGGCCCAGTCTCTCAGAAACCCATGAAGAGATGTTTTCAATGCGTGAGATATCTGGAGAACGTGCTGGCCAGAGCAACAGTCGAACACTCTCTGTGTCGCGGTAGATCAGGACATGGCGGACAACATGCGGTCATGCGTTATCTTGTTGAAAAATAACGTCACCGAGGCATCGAAGATAGGGCACAGCCACCGGCCTTAAGATCTGAGAAATGTAACGCTGGCTGTTCAGATTACCAACTACGCAAACAAGAGGGTTCGTGTCGAGTACCCAATGGCTGTCCATACCATCACACCAGGTGCAGGGCCCGTATGACGATATCGAATGCAAGCAAGCCACGTGCGTTCTCCTCGGTGCTTCCAGACACGGATACGTCCATCATGATGCTGCACGAAGAACCGAGACTTGTCTGAAAAGACAACGTGGTGCCACTCCTGTATCGAGTTTTGTCGTTGGGCGCACCACTGTCGCCGCGCGTCATTATGCTACAGTGTCAAAGAAAACCGCAATAATGGTCGCCATGCAGACACTCCGTGCTTCTCCAGACACCGTCGCTCTGTTCGTGCGGATAATTATCGTACTGTAAATAAACCCATTTCCTGACTCAAGGTCCGTAATGTGCCTGTACGATCCTGCAAGGCCGACCTGAGAAAATGTCTGTCGTCTCGGGCGTTACTGGCAGGAGGTCATTGAGATGCTGCATGACGTTCAGTATGACCTTCCTGAACCAATCGATTCCATATTCGCGTTACAGTCGTTGGATTCAGACCAATGCAGGTAGGATTATCATGGAACTATAAACCGCACTCTCGATAGGCCACGATCCTGCCACTATCGAATTCCGACACGTGCTGGTAGCCGTTTCTCTTTCTTATAATAGGCATAACACGATCTTCTCACAAACAACTAACATTCAAATGCGATTTCCGAATGAGAAACCCGCAGCGTAACTTTCCTTTTATAGAGAGTTGAGATGCCGTTTCTCCCTCCTACGTCGTCCGATTGCGGTTAAAGGCTAATCATTTGCATATCCCGTCATCTTCCTTTCATGTGAATTTGACGTTTGTATCACCCCTCCTTCATGGTGTTGCAATTTTAATGGCCAGCAGTGTACTTTTAGAGTCAAAGCATGAGACTTCCAGTTCTGTATATTATAACACATAGCACAAACTTAGAGTACGTGGAAACCTTTAACAACGACTCGTAAAACACACGCTTATTACTCAACCACTAGTACCAATGCAACTTATTACGTAGTTTTTTTCCCTTTCTCTTGCAGTAGAAACCATTTAAGAGATGACATTCGTTTCTGTGGAGTAATAAAACTTCTCCATTTTCTGATCTTAACATTAAATATAAGAGGAGTGTTGTTTGTGGCCTTCGAATTTCAGGCAAGTTACTAGACATGTAATATTAAAAAATCGTATAGAAGTATATACAATATGACTTTATGATACATTTCTTTTAGAGGAATGTAGTTTGAAAACGAAATAATTTTGCTTTTATACCATTTTTCTGTTAGATCTGCTATGCACTCGTGTGTTTGTGGGAATAATAAATGCATAGTAGGCCTGTACTGAAAACGTTCTTTTCTTCAGCATTAAGTTAATTCTACACACACACACCCATTTCTACGGGTGAAATGTGACTATTGAGCTTTTTAAAAGAAACGCAAATCAACATATTGTTAAAGAATCTAAAATTATATCCGATTCGAATACCTAACTGGCCCTTTCTAAGCAAGGGCTCGATTTAGAAAATTCTTGACTATAGGCACAACACGGGATGGGGCCCCCCTAACACTGATGTGGACTTAAAATTTCCAAAATTGACACACAAAAAAAAAAAAATATAATGAATCATTATGAAAGTACCATTTTATCAAGAATTGGCTATTTGAAGCGTACAAGCCTAAAACATTATCAAATAACAAAAAGCAATACAACATATTGACTTCATCATTAAAACACCAATACAATGCAACCAGAGAAACTTATTAATCCCTTATATACACTATAACATACATATGATGAAATATTCATATAACTATACATATGATGAGTCAATCAATCAATCAAATTTGAAAGGATATATAAAAGAAATTGCTATTAAAAAAGGTAAAATGAAAAAAAAATTGAATTGGGAATTTTTCTTTTCTTTCTTTTAAAATCAATATTTTTCTAGGCCCCCAACTTTCGGGGGCCCCTAGGCCCGGGCCTAATGGAAAATCAGGGCCTGTTCTAAGCCCATTTCCTCAGAGCCTACTGAAAGCGACCCACATTCACCGTTTCTCTGAAACACCTGATGCTTTTTCATTATTATTTCGTTTGCGCGCGTGTCCGTTACTTTCATTATTTATCTTTGCCGACATTTCGGATCGGACTGTAGGTGTCGAAAGAAACCAGGGCCGACAAGAGGGAGTCGCCATTAGCAGGTGTTGGGTCCGCAGGCGTGCGTTGACTTCGAGAGGCTGCTCCGGAGCAGGTGGGTAACTTTAACCCTTCATGAAGATAGTAGCAATGCGGGCCTCGCTGTGGCTCGGTTCCCGATCTAGGGATTTTCAGCTAAAGAATATAAACATACGGCTTAGATCTCTAGATGAATACGGGCAACCGCAGGTTTGCCGGCTTGGTACTTTCAGAAAGACGATTGCGTAAGATTTTCCCAATAAGAGAGCATTGTTTTAGCCGGCATGCATGCAAAGTTCTCGAAAATCGCCGTAAATAATTAAATGCCAGCAACAGAGATAAAACCTTGTAGCTGATTATGTTAAACTCTATTTGGATTATCCTGTTATAGCGGAGGTTTTACCCGTCCGTATTTTAAAATGCTGTAATTAATTTTTTATGCTCATTTATTTAATTACCGTTCTTGACACGAGTTCAGCCCTATAAACGTTGTTCCTACGAGACAATGAAATAAATGTGAACTGAAATTTTGTATCATCTCGCTTATTTATACAGTATACGAAGAAAAGAAAAATGAATTGATTTACGCTTAAAGTATATCAATGGGTGATTAAAAAATGAAAAAGTTCAGTAACGTGACTGAGAGTTTCAGATTCTAAACAGTTTCAATACCTCATTTAGTCCCAAAACTGTTTACCATATTTACGTTCTGCAACTAAAATTGTAAGTATACTGCTATTAGACGTTTGTTATAAAGAGCTTTAGCGTACGTCCTAGCTACAAAATGCACTCGACAGAGAATTTTCTCTTTTTTCTGTTGGTTGAGGGAACTTTTTTCGTCACAAATACTAATCTTTTAGCTATTCATCTAGGGGAAATGCCTAAAGGCGTTTTCCTTTGAAAATTATACTGTGATAAACAAATATTACATTTAAATGTAGGGAAGGATTTGAACAGGGGAAGACACCTGACGAAAGATCTATCACGTCGTAAGACTGACTCTCGTCGGGAAGCTTCTGATGTACTACGAAAAGTAAAACAATAAGTAATTCGGACGTTACAAATATAAAAGTATCTAAAATTTAATTTCAAAAACTTTCGGATATATATATATATATATATATATATATATATATATATATATATATATATATATATATACACTCATGGACAAAAAAATTAGCGCACCAAGAAATAATTGCGGGATCGTAACGAAACTTACAATGAAGGTACATGTCGGGGAGATATGCAAATGATTAGAAATGCAGCGTGATTGCGCATTGCGTATAGCCGGTAGAGGGCGTTGAACATCGTACTCTGTGGAGTATAAAACAGGTAACCAAAGCTTGTTTGAGTGTGCTGAATCATTTACAAAGGAAGAGCTGAGATAGACATGTCATTACGCCGTGTTCGAAGACAATATAAGCAGTTGTCGCAGTTTGAGAGGGGGAGAATCGTCGGGATGATGGAAGCTGGGTGGTCAGCTAGGCGAGTAGCTCGTCAATTAGGCCGCTCTGATTGTGTTGTGAGGAGGTGTTGGGACCAGTGGACCCGAGAGATGTCATGTACACGAAACCAGGCTCAGGACGCCCTCGACAGACCAGTCGTCGAGAAGACCGCCACATCGTAAGAAATGCACGCGTACAGCCAACTGCTTCATCGGCCGCCATCCAGGCACAGGTAGCACCTTCACTAGGGGCCTCTGTGTCTTCTCGAACCATACGAAGGCGCCTGGCTGAAGGACAGTTGGTATCGCGGCGCCCATTACGTGTGCTGCCCTTGACGCCCACCCATCGACGCCTCCGTTTGGAGTTTTGCCGCGCACGAGGAAACTGGACTGCAGCGGAATGGAACCAGGTCGTCTTTAGCGACGAATTCAGATTCAATCTTGGCAGTGATGATAATCGTGTTCGTGTGTGGAGAGCCCGTGGTGAACGCTTCAATCCTGCCTTTGCTGTACAGCGACACATCGCTCCCACAGCTGGTGTGACGGTATGGGGTGCCATTGCCTACAATACATGGTCACCCCTAGTATTGTTCCGTGGCACCATGACAGCCTTGCGGTATGTTCATGAAATCCTGCAACCACATGTGTTGCCACTCATGCAACGGCTCCCAGGAGCCATTTTTCAACAAGACAATGCTCGGCCTCATACGGCAAGGGTGTCACAAGACTGTCTCCGCACTGTTACTACCCTTCCTTGGCCTGCCCGATCCCCAGATTTGTCTCCAATCGAGCATATCTGGGATCATTTGGGACGACGAGTTGGGCATCCCACGAGTTTGAACGAACTAGAGGCAAGGTTACAGCAAATATGGAACGAAATGTCTCAAGACATCATACAGAACTTGTATGACTCAATGCCCGATCGTATCGCATCGTGCATTTGCGATAGAGGGGATCCAACGGAGTATTAACTCCTCCGTTATTTTGCCTTTTTCTCTGAAATAAATTATCCTTTTTCTTTGATTTTCTTATCATTTCCTTATATCAAAGTAGTCATTACGTATGTAAAATTTCGTTTCATTTTGACGACTACTTCTTGGTGCGCTAATTTTTTTGTCCATGAGTGTATATATATATATTGTTACCGCTTCTCTAGCGCTTAGCGCCATTATTGTTCCCCCTTCTGTAAACCCGCGTTGGCGCTAGTTTCGCTTTGTACGGCAACCCTATGGATGCCGAAGTTCATTCACCTCGAAGCGTTCGAAGTTTGTTGTTCGGAGCTATGTCTCGTCGGTGCGTTGTATGCACGTTTAAAACTCTCGTTTGTTGAAAATAAAAACATTTCGAACCAATTTACAGTCCATCAATTAATTATGTTCACGAACCAGCAAAGTTTAAGTGGTAAATCGTACCATTGATTTGGTCCGCTCTCTCGGAGATCGAATCTTTTAATTTGAGCTATATTTAGCCATTTCGTTTTGTTCTCGGATTTTAATTATGGCGGATGAAGATATTACATCGTTGAATAGGAAACGTGGTGGAATCAAAGCGCAAATAACTAGACTGCAATCATCGATAAAGGATCAAGAAACTAATAAAGATGTCGAAATAGAAGAAATCAAAGTGAAATTGGAAAAAGTTCGAAAATTAAACGATCAGATCGAGTGTTTGCGTTCTGGAATACTACAAAGTCGTTAAAGATGAAGATTTGAATGAAATCGAAGATAGTTTTGCTGAAATAGAGTCTGATATTCTGAAACTTGAGGTAAGCCTCAAACGTATTTATAATAATTGTATGCATAATAATGTTGAAAATAGTAATGCTAGTACTCAAATTAAAAGTAATAATGTCCAAATTAAACTACCAGAAATTCCATTACCGAAGTTTTCGGGTAATATTGAGGAATGGAACTTGTTTAAAACCCAATTTGACTCGTTAATTTCGTCGAACAATCAACTATCTGAGTCGCAAAAGCTATACTATTTGCAGTCATGCTTAGTGGGAAGTGCGGCTCGGATAATGTCAACTGACGACTCATTTTGTTCTTTATTAAAGGCTTTGGAAAATAGATTTAATAATAAGAGACTTATTGTAAATACCCACATTTCAGAATTACTTTCAATTGAAAGGTTACACAACGAATGTGCTAAGGATTTAAGATCACTAATTGATCAGCTATATAAACATTTAAGAGCTTTAAAATTATTAGATTTGGATTTGGATAAATTAAGTGAAGCCATGTTGATAAATATTGTGTTGCAAAAGTTGGATAAAGAAACGCGTAAACAATTTGAAATGACTTTAACGTCAAATGAGTTAACTAATTGGAGCACGTTTACAACCTTTATTGAAAAAAGATGTCAAATTTTGGAAAATCTACAAATAATATCACCCAACCACCAAAATCGAAACTGAATTTTCAGAATTCCAAAATGCGCACTTTCGTAACGAAATGACTAATTCTTCATCTAAGTGCCCAGTATGCCATTTATCAAATCATCCTATTTATAAATGTAAGAATTTTCTTGACTTGAATGCTATGGAACGTTTATAATATGGTTTAAAATCTCTCACTTTGTATTTTATGTTTAAATTCGGGGCATAAATTGACTTCTTGCCGCCAATCTAAGTATTTGTGTAAGATTTGTAATGGTCGTCATAATTATCTCTTACACCGATATGGAAATCCCTCTAACGAAGAATTGAATATTGCGCAAGCTGAAACAATAACTCCAGAGCTGAAAAATGACTCGCCACCTGCAGATACTTCTTCCTCTGCTTGTTTGTTTATAAAAAATAAAAGTGTTCTCCTTTCAACAGCTGTAGTACTTGTGCAAAATATTTATGGCCGTTTATGAGAGCAAGAGTAATCCTTGACAGTGCTTCTCAGTCTAATTTCATAACTAAGCAATTTGTGATAATGCTAATTTAAGGAAACAAAAATAAATATTTCGGTTTCGGGATTAGGAGGAATACCTACTCCAATTGAATATGAAGTTTTTGCTAACATAGCAAATGGAAATGGATCGTTCTTTTCGTTGCAAAACTTTTTAGTCGTCGATAAAATTACGGATATGGTTCCGGCAACAAATTTGAATTTAGAAAATATAGAAATTCCACAAGTTATGTTGGCAGATCCTGAATTCACCAAGCCATCCCGAATTGATATGCTTTTGGGAGCTGAGACTTTCTTTGAAATTGTTAAGGGTGAACAAATACGTTCATCTGTAAATTCATTACTATTTCAGAATACTGTGTTTGGTTATGTCGCTAGTGGCTATGTAAATACAAATAATCAAGGGCCATATACTAATTTTATGTAGTTTAATTTGTCAAGTGAAAACATAGAAAAGATAGTCGAAAAATTCTGGTCTGTGGAAAATATTAGTGAAGATCAGACTATCCTTAGTAAAGAAGAAGAGTTTTGTGAGTCACATTTTAAAGAAACTCACAAAAGAAATAAAGATGGTCGCTTCGTAGTTAAAATGCCCATGAAAGAAGGATTTTTGGGTGAATCTAAGGCCTTAGCCAACGTTAGACTTAATCAAGTAGTCAAGCGGTTGCATAAAAATTCGATGATGCAAAATTTATATAAAGAATTTATAACTGAGTATGAAAACTTAGGCCATATGGAAAAGGTAGATAACGATCAGAATTGTGAAGGGTCGCATTATCTGCCGCATCATGGTGTTTACAAACCTGAAAATTCGACCACAAAATTAAGGGTTGTATTTAACGCCAGTGCTCCTAGTACTTCGGGACAAAGTCTAAATGACTTGCTTCTTGCCGGTGCAGTGCAAGAAAACATTTGTGATATAATGGTGAGATTTCGGACATATAAGTACGCCTTTACTGCTGATATTAAAAAGATGTATCGCCAAATATTGATTGAGGAATCTCAAAGAGATTTACTAAAGATATTATGGAAAGAAAACATAAATGAGTTAGCAACTACATATCGGCTTAACACTGTCACCTACGGCACAAAATCGGCCCCATTTCTCGCTATTCGTTGTTTAAAGCAGCTAGCTTTGGATGAAGCAGACAAATTTCCGCTCGCCGCTGAAGTTACCCTTAATGATGTTTACATGGATGATTTTGTCTCGGGTGCTTCTACTTTAGAAACTGCACGAGAATGCAGTGCCAGTTGACGCAAATGCTTCACACTTGTGGAATGCAACTCCACAACTGGAAGTCTAATTCCAATGACCTTCTGAATAGTGTTCGGAGAAGTGTCCTGAACATAAATTTACTTCGGGTTTAGATCCAACTGTTAAAGCACTCGGAATAATTTGGAACCCTCAAGAAGACATATTTTGTTTTAAAGTAGTGATAAATGAGAATCTTCTTACACTAAACGTGACGTCTTGTCAACAATTGCAAGACTGTATGATCCTCTTGGATTGATAGGCCCAATCATTTCTAAAGCTAAGATTTTTCTGCAAAGGCTATGGATTAGAAAGCTTTCTTGGGATGAACCTTTGCCAGAAACATTTTGTTAGAATGGAAACAATTTGTTTCGTGCCTAAGATCTGTTGAAGAAATAAAAATTAACAGATATGTGTTGACTGACAGTGCCGATAAGATCATACTTCGAGGGTTTTCTGATGCTTCCGAATCTGCTTATGGATCAGTTATATATCTAATTTGTATTGCTAAGGACAATACTGTGTCTTCTCATCTCATAGCCAGTAAATCTCGTGTTGCACCATTAAAAACTATGTCTGTGCCTCGTCTTGAGTTATCAGGATGCCTACTCTTATCGCAACTGATAGTCAAGGTTCGCAATTCTCTAAAGTTGAAAATTGATGAAGTTTGTCTTTACACAGATTCGACAATTGCTCTGGCATGGATCAAGACACCGGCATATAAACTTAAGACTTTCGTTGGAAACAGAGTTTCTAAAATTCAAACTTAACGGAATCGCATCAATGGAAACACATTTCTTCATCTAGCAATCCTGCTGATATATTTCTCGTGGATCTTCGCCCCATGAACTTTCAAGTTTGTCGCTGTGGTGCAAGGTCCTGGACTTGTAGAGGAATCCATTGGTACCCCATCTCAGTTGATGTGCCTCTTCAAGAATCGCAGCTTTACCAAGATGAACTTAAAAAACTTTCTGACATTAACTTACTTAACACTAAAGAAAATACATTTTCGAGTGATTTCCTTAATTTGTCGAATAACTACGTTAAAGTAATCTGTATTTTTAGTTTTATTTGCAGGTTTGTATTTAATGTTAAAAACAAATGAAAATAATCGGCCCAATTACAAACGAGGAATTAGAAAGGGCTAAAAAGAATTAATTAAAATTATTCAGGTAAGTGAATTTGATAAGGAAATCAAAACACTAAAGAACGGTGAATCGGTGAAGAAAGGCCAGGTAAGCCACTTAAATGCTTTTTTTAGACGAAGAAGATTTGTTAAGAGTAGGTGGTCGTTTGGCTCATGCCAATATAAGTTATGATAATAAACATCAAATAATACTACCTAGAAAACACAAACTGACTACTCTCATATTCCAGCATTATCACTTAAAGAACTTTCATGCAGGACCTCAATCCTTATTACATTTTGTTCGCCAAGAATTTTGGCCCATTGGAGGTAAAAATATCGCAAGAAAGGTAGTGCACAACTGTGTAACTTGCTTTAGACACAAACCTACTACTTTAGATCAATTAATGGGAAATTTGCCTCCAGAGAGAGTCAACCCCAATCCTGTCTTTTCTAACACAGGTGTAGATTTTTGTGGTCCCTTTTACATTCGATATAAGTATCAAAGAAAGGGTAATTTACACAAGGTGTATGTAGCTATTTTTGTTTGTTTAGTTACTAAGGCCATACATCTTGAGATAGTTTTCGATCTAACTTCACAAGCATTTATTGCTTGCTTGAAGAGATTTTTCGCTCGTAGAGGAAAATGTTCAACCTTATTTAGTGATAATGCTAAGACCTTTATAGGAGCTAACCTAGAATTGAAAAAACTCGCGTCACTTGCTAATTTTCCTGATGAATGTTTATCTAGATTTTTGGCTACGGAGAATATCTCCTGGAAATTCCTTCCCCCTCGAGCCCCGAATTTCGGTGGACTCTGGGAGTCAGGTGTCAAGTCCTTCAAGCATCATCTAAAAAGAACTGTTGCTGATGCCAAATTATTTTATGAGGAATTTTTGACGGTTGTCACCCAAGTTGAAGGCATCTTAAATTCAAGGCCAATTTCTCCTTTATCATCTCATGCTTCGGACTTAGAATCCTTAACTCCTGGTCATTTTTAATAGGTCGGCCCATAAATTCGATCCCAGAGCTCCTTTAAAAATGAATCCGGACAATAAATTATCCCGTTGGCAACGATTAACCAAAATGGTTGAGGCAAATTTGGAAACGTTGGTCCATTGATTATTTAAACCATTTGCAAGAACGGAAAAAATGGCAATTTGCTAAAAACAACATTAACGAAAATGCAATGGTTCTACTAAAGGAAGACAACCTTCCACCCTTTAAATGGTGTCTTGGCAGGATAAGTCAGGTCATTCCAGGCAAAGATGGCAAAATTCGCGTAGCAATTGTAAAACTAAAAATGGTTACTTTAAAAGACCAATTTCTAAAATTTGCCCTCCTACCCATTGAAAATGATCTCTTTGAAGTTGTTATAAACAAAAAGATCTGTACGTATTTAATGTATATTTTTCTGTATATATATTTACTTTAACTTTATTTTCTGTACAATTATATATTTTTCTGTATATTACTTTCTCTTTATTTCTGTACAATTGTATATACTTTAATATTTACGAAAACAAAAAAAACGGAATGTCAATTTGTTGCATTGTGCTGAACTTCGAAAAATTATTGTAACTTGTCTTGTTAATTTGTGTTGCATGTCATAGACAAGCAACGCGGGCGGTATGTTACCGCTTCTCTAGCGCTTAGGCGCCCTTATTGTTCCCCCTTCTGTAAACCCGCGTTGGCGCTAGTTTCGCTTTTGTACGGCAACCCTATGGATGCCGAAGTCATTCACCTCGAAGCGTTCGAAGTTTGTTGTTCGGAGCTATGTCTCGTCGGTGCGTTGTATGCACGTTTAAAACTCTCGTTTGTTGAAAATAAAAACATTTCGAACCAATTTACAGTCCATCAATTAATTATGTTCACGAACCAGCAAAGTTTAAGTGGTAAATCGTACCATATATATATATATATATATATATATATATATATATAGTATGTGTGCCTCCGCGCTTGCATATGAAAAATTTGACGATCAGTATAACTTTATAAAAAAATTTCTGGTTCAAAGTTGTTTTCATGGCATAATTCAGCCATCAATTTTGCTTAACAAAAAATGGACTACGAGTTAAATCCAATCGGACATTTAATACAAACAAATTACAGTCCAAAAAGTGATACACTGAGGACAGTAACTTCATAACAATATCACATGATACTGTATTCTCAGTCTGTATGAGAAACTAACATCGTAGTCCTGATATCCTACTTCTAATTAGCTCCGTAACAAATGACTGATTTATTAAAAAGATATAATTTTCTCCCGAATCTGGAAAATATTTGTAATGATGCGCCTTAGAATATGTAAAAATGTCATAAAAATATGAAAAGGTTAAGTGGATCGAAGGCTGTCATCATTGCATTTATTTGAAAAATTTGGAACGACGGCTGAAGGCGGTACGTTAATTAAAGAACGGACAGGTCCTGTGTGATGTAAGGTATTGAATAGTCCTACGGCGGTGGTCAACTTGGGAGGTTGATTGCCAGACGAGATTAAGAGAAGATGTCGCCAGGGTTTGACATTACACGACAATGGACTGTGTTTTTGGATTTACAACGGCGGCATGTGAGAACCACGGACGTCGTGGGAGGTTTTTGCAAGCTTGTTTCCCGTGGGGGCGTACGTTAGTTGAGCAGGGGCAGCAATTTAAATGATGGTGGAGTAAAACAAGCGAATGAGGTGATGGCATGTTTCAGAATTGGTCTAAAAGAATTTAGAAGGGGGAGCCAAGGAAGAAGGATAGGACTTCAAAAATAGATAAATTAAGGAGTTTGAAAAAAGCCTCAAGAGCTCCCCTCTCCAGGTCCCCCTCTCGCAAGAGCTCTCTCTCTAGCCCTCTCTCTTTCTCCTTTTTCTTTCGGAGATAGCCAATTCTACGATCTCTCATGGAGAGACCTTTTCCTTGATTTTTGGCGTATCGGGACGGAAACGGAAGTTCCCCGTTGCCTATTGAGATTGGTGTGCTACGACGTGAGGAAAATATTTTAAATTCCCCAAATATAGTTTGTGCAGTGAAATATTGGTGTGTGTGTGCGCGAAGTGATTTAAAGGCAGCAGCAAACTCCCCAGCCAAAGAAGTAAGAGTCCCCCGGCCTACGTCAGAAGGGAATCTACAAGTGCACCGAAATACAACGCATTGAGTGAGACCAAATAATTTATTTTGTAAAGATCAGTCTTGTTCTTTTTGGTAGAGGTTTTTGTTTGGTTTACGAATAGGTGTGGAAATAATTGATAGAAGAATTTAGTGATATTAGATGTTTTGGTTAATTTTTTCAGTGCTCCCTTGCCTTGTTTTTAAAAGTAATCTTTTAGAACCATACTTTTTAGTTGAGAATTTGGTTTATGTATGGATAAGTGTTTTTGTTACGAAAGAGTTTAAGATAAAATGTACAAATGTATAATAATTGTAAATAAATTAAGTTTAATTTAAATTTAAATAAACTCTGTTTTAATTGTTTTTTTAATATTTTTAGTTCACTTGTTCGTCAATTGCTAATTAGGTCCTGAACTACGGGTTATTAACAAAATAATTTTAAAACACAACGCACCCAACTACCTCTTTATAAATAATTAATGTACTACCCAACTAATTCACGCCCGATAAGATAACTTTGGACGAGCAATACGACAATATTAAAACTTGACTTTGTTCTAGGCCTTAGCCTAATACACATTATACTTAATGTCCTATAATTCAGACTTATTTTATTAACAACATTTTCTGGAAGTGTTGAAGTATTATCGAAAATGCAGGAGAATTCTTCAAAGCCTAAAAATTCTTTTATACTTTCCAAATAAAGGCGGATTATAATTACGTTTAATGAGTCATTTTTAACGTCAAATTTTTTTTTTGGAATAATTGCAGAAAAATCTAGCCAATTATTCAGTAATTATTGATAAGTAAGATAAAGTTTCCGGTTGAAGATCCAGTTAACAAATGGATTGTTTCATTACAACAAAACAACATACAGTTATTTTTTATTCCACTGAAAATATCTATTAGTTTGTCAATAGCAGGTACTCTTACAAACTAACTTCAATGATCATGGGGATTAATAAATTAATTTTTAACAATCTACTACTCAATTTTTATATAACTTACCGTAACATTTAAACAACAAGACCATTATATTTAAATGCTTATTTTCCAGGTTTAAAACTGCACGTTTGTAACACTGCTCTAATAATAAATATTTTATATTAATATTCATCCTGCGAGAGGAAAGTTTATAAAAATATTTATTATTAGAAATATTAAAATATTTATTATTATTTAGTATTTAAAATATTTATTATTATTTAGTTTTTAAAATATTTATTTAATTTTAAATTGTTTATCCTTGAAAATTCGAGAATCAGATGTCATTAGCCAAAATTGGAAACATCCCAACTGCGTCTTTCATCGATTCTAGTTAGGAACAGTTTCATGCAATCTCTTTTAATTCTAAATTATTATAGGATTCTTTGCACATTAATCTGTTAAGTACACACTATAAATGGCTTCATCAAGTCTCCTGTCGCTAGATGCCAGTAATGTATGAAGAGGAAAAAAAGCTCGAATGGACCCAATCATTCAGCACGGCTGAATCGTTTTCTAATAGATAATTGTCATTAAGAGAATCAATGTATACATTCAGCTCCGAATCAACAAAAGCATCTTACACGAACTGTCATTACCCGGAGCTCATCTGGGTGCTTGCCAGGAGGAATTCCAGCTCTCACTGAACTCCGACCTTGACACATTCGAGCCCTTGAAACTCGCTATGAGTCCGATTTTCTTTTGGACACGGCATTTTTGTCAAGCAAAATGAATAGTCACAAGGACAAATTGGCTTAAAAATTATTGCCAAAAACAAAAAGAGCCGAAAAAAGCCCAGTCGGGTCTAGCATTTTTCTTGTTTCGGGTGTAGAAGTGCGGTTCATTTTCATGCGTAATGGTACGTCGGAAGCTCGTAATTGGAGTTTAATGATATTCCTGGGCGCAACCACACCTAAATCTTCATCTATTTTGTCCCGACACGAGGTTTAGCTTCAGTACTACGAAGTCAATCGAAAAGTGTCGGCAAAGGGATACACATTACGGTCGGGATATTAAATCGCAAGCCCCGTGCATCTGCCGACCTCTAATGACAGATGAAGAAGAGTTCGTTGAATTTGCGACCGTCTCCCAGATCGCTCAAATTAGCATTCAAAACCGAAACCGAGAAAGGGTGAAGAGCAGCAGGACTTGCTCTTTACCAGATAAGTGTTTTAGATATACTTCCCTTAAAGAAAGACTTTGGGGAGAGTATTTCAGAAATAGCTTACCCTTTCGCAAATTTGAACCGTGGAAAAATTTAAAGGATGTCTATAGAATTTTTAAATCTTTCTTATTTTTTAAACTATTGTCACATTAATTTTAAGCTAATTATAAAAAAAAAGACAACTTATAAAAATGTGTCTTCGGAATTTTTCTTTTGAAGTTTTTCGTCCGTTTTGAAGTATCTGATTACTCTTACAAATGAAGCGTAATGAAAGTAAACTTATTAAAATTAATTTGAATACTTCATTCATTTTTTCATAAAGGAAGTACTGCAAATATACCAAACTATGAATTTCGAAAAATATTACATTATTGAAATATTAAGTGAAAACTGCTTTCATATCAACTAAGGCTAACACAGGCCGAATTTTAACGCTTCGTCGTATTTTTTCATTAACACTTATTTGCAATAAAATTTTAAATAATAGTCAAATTAATTCAATATCTAAATAACGCATAATTTTCTTTTTTTTTAACTCTGATAAAATATCTTGTTATGGATGTTCAACTTTTCATTTTGAAAGTTTCCCTTAATGGAGAAACTTTCTTTGCTATATTACCCTAACTGTTTGAAAAAGTTGCGAAAGCCAATTACAAACGCGTTTAATTAATCATGTAAGTAGAGTTTCATTTGACTCCTTTCTTTTGTTCTCTACTGATTACTCGAAGTTTAAGAAAAGTAATCAGGATTCTTAATATTTAACTATACAAGTGCATCATTACGTATAATTTTTCGTATTTTCCTATAACGAACTGAAACTTTCCGGGAAACAAATCGATGGATTGTAAAATATTGAATTCAAAGTTTTAAAGTGATATAGTACAATAATACTTTTAACAATATTCAACATTTTTTTCCGATTTTAGATTATATCTTTTGGAGGCAATACTAATTTCAAGAGTAAAAATTTTTTTTTTCGCGTTAAAAAATCGACACTGACAGTGATTGACACCGAGGTACCAAAAAGCAAAAGCTTCGAACCCTCGATATGAGTATCTAGGGCAGGGCCTATCCATTATACCTCCGAAAATTGAACCAACAGTAATAATAATTTGTAAAATTCAGTAATAAATCATTATTTTCCGATTGAGAGAAAGAAACATCAATTTTGAAATTAAAAGTTCAAATAAAATTTTTTTAATTAATTATTTAATTTACTAACAAAATTTAAACGAATACAGTTATATTTATATCAATAAATGAGAAAAACAAGAATGTAACAAAAGTTTAAATTACAATTTCAAATTTTTAAAAATATTTAAAAAAAAAGGTTAGAATCATAATTACAATGGAAGAATGGAACGGCTACAATTGAATTGTATACACAGCTGTCCCCCTTTTCCATGAATCAATCGGATCACATACACCTCTCACACGAGAAACATGAAGATGAAGAAACGAAGCAGATTCAAGAAAAATGATAAAAGAAAATATTAATTCAATCTTGTGTGGTTCTGATTTTTTTTTCTTTTTAAAAATAACGACTTAACAGATCAGGCTAGAACTCGACAAAATTTCTCACGAATAACTAAGTTCCCTCATTTTTCTGAATCTAGTTTTTAAGGAAAAATACATCCCTTCTCTCCAAAATATTTGAATGAAATATAAACAATTTGAATTATGTCATGAGTAATATGTTGCCACACACATTTTTTACAATAAATAAGAAAATTCGAGATAGATCATGAATCGGATTTCAAAAATTGAAGCAGTAAAATTTTAAGTCAACACATTAAAGTTCAATTTAGCTCTTCTAAAGAAATAAAGTACCTTTTACACTCAATTTTCACTGCTTAAATTTAAATTGAGTTATCTGAAATATGTACTTTATTTTATTTTTCATTTCTTGTAGAAAAATTACCATGGGTTCATAGGTGGGCAATAAACACCAGTAATGCTGTCATACTCTCAATATTTCTGTATATAGGTAAATACTGATTCTACATTGATTGAAAAAGCCTTTTTTATTTTTTTTAAATTTGATCTGTGGCTTTTTTTCAACTCTTTAAGGGGCAGCGGTTACAAGATATATGTATATATACTAGCTGAAAACCAGCACTTCGCTACGGAGTACATTCAAATTAAATACAACGGTCAATGTATGCAATAAATGCCAAAAAAATAAATAAATATATATATATATATATATATATATATATATGTGTGTGTGTGTGTGTGTGTGTGTGTGTGTGTGTGTATATATATATATATATATATATATATATATATATAATAAATACGACGATCAATGTATACAATTGATGCAAAAAAATATATATATTTATAAAAAATCGTAAGGGATATTTTTATAGATAAAATAATGTAGAAGAAAATATTCAAATTGAATCTAATAGGACATAAAGAATATTACAGTTTGAGGAACCTTTCTTTTACTGTATTTTAATATTTTTTTGGATAATGTCCAATCGCCTACCGCATTAGCAAGAAAAAAAATATTTTTTTTGTCTATTTAGTTTTTATGCACGTGACGATAAATTTATTTAAAGTACCAGAAAAAGAAATCACGTGATCAGCATTTAATAAATTAAATTCTAAAAATTAATATTTAAAAATTCACCAAAAATCAGAAAATGGAGGTAAAGATTCGAAAAAGATTTCATTTTAAAGGAATTTTTATGATCTTTCTCGTGATATAACTTTTATAAACCTCGGGTTATTATTTTAAATACATACTTTAAAGAATATTACAAAAACAGCTTAAAATTTTAATTTTTAAAAATCTGAGACGAATTTTTCAAAAATCTTTCTTAGTGCACCCCTACACCATAAGAAGAATCGCCATGCAAAATTTCAGCCCTTTAGGTCCAGCGGTTTGGTCTGTGCGTTGTATGTCAGTCAGTCAATCAGTTAGTCAGTCAGTTACGGAACTGTTTTATATATATAGATAAAAGGTCAGTAACTGAAAATGTCAGTAATTTAAAAGTAACTGAATCTATAATATGAATAATAGGTTTGGAATTATTATTTTAAGAAAATTGCATTAATTTATTGTTTGTTACACAGCCCACTCACTAACAACAGAGTAATATTTCCTTAAATAAATGTTTTTAACTATCGTAATTTTTTTTTCCTAAAGAGAGGTACTGAAACGCCGTTCCGGTGCGTTCCGCCTCAAATCGAGCCCTGTATATATATATATATATATATATATATATATATATATATATATATATATATATATATATTCTTTTAATAATTTGCTACAAATATAAATTTTACTAGTAATATTTACACTTTCAAAGCAATTACACAGTTTTAAATACTAGAATAGTTCGGTTTGCCTTTTAACAGCGAGTCATTGATACGAGAAGTTAAGACAGCTCTGTGCAGCTGTACCGAACCTGGTTTTTGAAAGTACTCTGATGAAAATGCAAACAACAAATGCATGAAATTCCCTAATCTTTATGTTTGCAAAACGCCGCAAGTGAAACGATGGTAAGTCACGGAAAGATACCTTCGCATCAATATCGGGCCACATGACCCACATTTTGACTGACACTGGATCAACCACCGATCATTATCAATTTCACGACTCTTTCAGAACTATGCCGCCCCGTCACATGTCCAACATTGAAAGAATTCCGACAAATCGGACCGAAGATTGCGAAGCCCCCTAAACGTATGGAGGAGTTTGCAATCTGGGTTAATGTAGTTTTCTAATTGGTGCCTAATGCATAGATTTGCATTTGATGTTAAGGTAGTTTCAAAACATTTCGGCTTCATGAAACGCAAATATTTACTCGAACATATTTTAAGATAAACATTCTAGTTAATTATAGCAGAATGATTGACATTTATCAGTTTGTTTCTTTGATATAGAAAGCGATGCAAGTTATATATTCGTACGTGAGAATGAGGTGATTTTTATAGCGGGTGTTCTAAGGTGAAGTGCGTTTTATTTTCGTGGATAAGCTAAAGAAAAAGTAGAAGCATGGCAAATTAAATACTGGCGTTCCAAACCCGATTACACTGGTTGAGGTCCAGAAAAAAAATCTTGCTGTGTTTAAAAATATTAGGAGAAATCACGTAAGGGACGAAGGCAGAACTAACTCCCATCCCCCAAAACTCGGGTGCTCCTATATTTATATTATCAAAAATTTAATTGTATTAATCAAAAGCGTCATTCTAGGCTTCCCTTCCGATTGTTTTTCTTTTTTTTGGCTGAGTCGTTGAACCATGTTCATTACAGTCTTCGTATGACCAACAATTCTTACCAAAACCAAGTGATTCTCAGAAGTTTTGCACTGGCGTTTTAATCACTCCCATGAAGAAAAGAGCTCTTTAACTTAGTAAAATACTTTAAAATATAAACTTACTAGATAAAATCTTTATACTTCAGGTCATATTTGGACTTTTGCTTAATTAAAGCAGGGAGAGATATTTAACTAATATAATCATTTTCATATGTTTGAATTAAATAGGAATATTTTAATGACTGCTTAACAAGTTCGGGGAATCTGCTTTATTTTGCAAATCTTTCCCAGAATCAATCTATTCAATGACAGCCAATGCCCTTTTCCTTTATAGGTATGTTATAAATTTTATTCATAACAGAATGTGCTCTACATAAGATTAAAAATCAACCCTTTCACACTGAAAATATGCTTTAATTAACCACATCAGAAGAATATATGTATATTTAAATTTGAGTTTCATGTGAGCATTTTTATATTCGTGTTAAATTTAAAGAAAGGCGATCACTTTTGTTCATTTTTTAGCTCTGCACTATAAACAGAGTCGCATCACTATATTGCAGTTTTGATTCCTCAAACGTCCCTTAGATAGGAAAATATGAACATTATCATGTAAGTATTTAAACTTTGTAGGTTTTTTGAGGTCACGAAAGAAGACAGCTGTGTAACAAACAATAAATTAATGCAATTTTTCTTAGAATATAATTCCAAACCTATTATTCATATTATAGATTCAGTTACTTTTCAATATGATACTGTAAAGCCTATCGTTCCCCCTCCTCGTGTATTCATTATGTAAAAACCTCGAGAAGAAAGCACTTAGCTACTAAACCAACGGCTTCCATAGCTATAAATTTCTCTCGGCATGAGCAAGACACTCCTCAATACTCCTTTCACGGATCTGCGGGTAGCAGTTTAAAAGATCTTAGATAACCACCGCCATCTTGCTTATGTATATATTTTTTATTCTATGAACTACATTGACACTTCCTCCGGCAGCAAAAGAGATCTTATAATAGATCGTTAGCATTCATAGACGAAATACATTCTCCAAAAGCACCTCCATTGTGCCTGGATATTCTTTACTCTTTAGATTGCCGTAAACATATAGGATTGGCAAAGGCATTGTACAAAAACCAATAGCAAAAGAATGGCTGATATCAATGAGGAATAGTTTGTGCGAATAACTGAGTTAATGTGCTGGAACAGCAAAACTAGGAGAGTATTACATTTAGGATTTAAAAAAAGTACAGCTATTCGAGAGTTTCGTTCGTTTCCTGTCTTGCACATTACCTGCCCATTCGGGATTTTTTACAAAATTGGAGTAATATCCAGATCTTTCCGAGGTAATCTATATATATAAAACATTTCCGTAACTGACTGACTGACTGACATACAACGCACAGACCAAACCGCTAGACCTAAAGGGCTGAAATTTTGCATGGCGATTCTTCTTAAAGTGTAGGGGTGCACTAAGAAAGATTTTTTGAAAAATTCTTCTTAGATTTTTTAAATTAAGTTTTTAAGCTGTTTTAGTAACTTTTTTTAAGTTTGCATTTAAAATAATAATCTTAGGGTTATAAAATTTATAACACTAGAAAGATCATAAAATTTCCTTTAAAATGAAATCTTTTTCGAATCTTTACCTCCATTTTCTAATTTTTGGTGAATTTTTAAAGATTAATTTTTAGAATTTAATTTATTAAATGCTGATCACGTGATTTCTTTTTCTGGTACTTTAAATAAATTTATCGTCATGTCCATAACAATGAAATAGACCAAAAAATATTTTTTCCCTTGCTAATGCGGCAGACGATTGGACATTATCTAAAAAATTTTTTAAAATACAGTAAAAGATATGTTCCTCAAACTGTACTATATTAACTGTACTATATTCTTTAGTATGTTCTATTAGATTTAATTTGAATATTTTCTCTTACATTATTTTGTCTATAAAAATATCCCTTACGATTTTTTTATAAATATATTTTTTCGTTTTTTTTTTACATCAATTGCATACATTTGATCGTTGTATTTATTATAAATATATTTATACATATTTTTGGCATTAATTGCATACATTGACCGTTGTATTAATTTGAATGTACTCCGTAGCGAAGTACGGGTTTTTAGCTAGTACTTTATAAAGATTCTAATCTTCTTCGAAAGTGTTCTGTTTGTTGTATTCCTTTATTTATATCATTATAATTTCCGCAAGTACAAACTGAAAATTTATAAATACAGTAGAACTATTTATAGGATTAGCTATTAATGATAATAATGCATATTTGCTACATTATATTTTGTTTATCATTTATTATTTGTCACAAAATGTTGAATGCCAAAACTTAAAGTATAATTATGCAGGATTCTTTACATTTATAATCTCAAAAAAGAAATAAGAAGTTGATATATAATAATTATAACTACATGATAAAACTTTATGAGAAATTCTGTGAACTCACTATTGAGTTTGTGAGTTCTGATTTCAATAAAAAAGATCTTATAAAAACTGCTTAAGACCCGCATTCAACTTCGACGAAAATAATGAAAACAAAATTATTGAGTTCTTTTCCACGACTCCTCTCGCACAGTTTCTGAAACAGACGTCGAAAATAAGACATTTGTAGACGCTTTCCACTAACGAAAATAAAGTAATTTGAATAGTTTTGCAAGGCATGGTGGGTCGAAGCATCAAGTAACCTGTCATTTTCTAATAGGGGTCGTTGACGCAAATCCGTCATTGTAATTGGACCTCCAGCACGTGCTAGTAAAACCTCTACCCAAATACAGTTTCAAGAATAAGTTATTGCTTTACAGTCGCTTGGTTGCGAAATGTAATTACTGCTTTGGACTGCAGAGACAAATGTCCACGGCTATTACCAAAAACTGCAATCAGGCATTATTTGTTTGTTTGCGAGACGCTAAATGCGGTTGTCGGCCGTTCAGTATCATTAAGCTTCACAAGTAGCTGGGACCACTCCCCTCCAATCCAGCACTGTCAGAGGAGAATTCATTACGTATGCATGTAACAAGAAGCCTCAATAGACAATAGAGATGGCGAGCACGTGCAACAAACAAGAAAAACTGCATTTGAAGACAACTAATGCTATTATTTGAATGATTACATATTATATATATTCTTTGATATCAAGCTAAAAATACTGAAGTTTTGAAGCTCAGAGATAAAGAATTTGAAAACTAAAAGTTTTTCATAAGTTTAGATCTGGATATTAAAATAAATTGCCTGATATTAAGTGTTATTATTACGAAAACGCATAAGAATTGGAATGTGTGTGTATGTGTAGATTCGAAATTAATGAGGTATATACTTCCAAAAGGCATCTCAAAAGAAAAATATGTTCTTTCCCCTTTTATATCAAAGAGTTGAATGATCCTCGCATTATATCCATCGAGACAATCACACTTAATGAAGAACTATTTCAATTAGTTTGAAACTAATCTACACATAGTTTTAATCGTTAATATTAAGAAGCTCTGTGTTTCCTGTTATGCGTTTTCAACAATTTTCATGTAAGTAGTGCCTACAGTCGTGTATCACTATACTTCTAATATTCTCTATATATTTCAAAAACTCACAACACAACATGGTTGGTTAGTTTCTGTTAAATTATGGTCGTCTTTTGTTTCACTAGAGCTACACCAACCTTAATACAGTTTGAAGCGATGTTTGGAGCATTTTTCTACATAAATTTTTCCAATAAAAAAAAAGAGATTAGTTTTTTCGAAATGTTTAATGTTAAATAAGGCGTTTTACTATGCGATTAAACATAGTACTAGATTTTCACACTTTCTTTTTTTCAATAACAACAAATCGTTGTTTTTTCAGTAAGTCTATAATTAAGACTACAGCATTTTTATGTCTATAGAATCTATTCCTTTAAAATGGGTTTATACGAAGGCCATTTTCATTTCAAAATCTGAAAAAAATTAATCTTTCGAATCCACCCAATAAAACTTATTTTATAGATCAGTTGTTTGTGAAAATGCACTCTGTCACAAAAAATATATGCACCCAGAAGGAAATGAGCGACTATCACGAAACTTAACATGTAGGTAGTGTATGAGGAGATAAGCAAATGATTACAAATTCAGAAGAACAGACCGTTTATTAAGAAGATATGGCATGCAAAAGTTACAAATTCAGTAAGCAGTAAATCCACCTCTGTCAGCTATACAAGCCGACACACGAGTGGCATCGAATCAATGAGGTCACCAATCTTTGCCTCATTCAAAGATCATGCCATAATCTTTGCAACTGGGCAGTTAATTCACCAGTATTCCGGGACGGCTGCAGTTGCCTTCCAAGTACTCCCAGACGTGCTCTATTGGCGAGATGTCTGGTGACCTGGCAGGCCATGGAAGTACGTCATATCCTTGAGGACATTGTTGGAAGAGTCACGCAGTATGTGGACCGAGCGTGTCTTGCTGATAAATGGCACCTGGGCGACTTAAATAGTATAGGCAGTACAACTGGAGTTAAAATCTCATCCACGTAACTGCATGCCGTCAAAGTGCGTTGAAGGACGACTAGAGGTGATCGTGTATCCCAACAAATCGCTCCCCACATTGTCCACACCTTGTTAATCGCCATATGCCTCTCGACAACAAATGCCGGATCGGACTGGTGGCCTGGCCGCTTACACGTGCGTATGCGCTGGTCAGCATCATTGAGACTGAATCGGGATTCATCGCTGAAGATCACACGCCTCCAGTTGGTTCACACTCCAACTTGCCCGAGGTCGGCAAAAATCCAATCGACACTGCCTATGATGTGGGTCAGTGGTAGGCGTCTTATGGACGTCGGCTCCTTATACCTGCGTCGGACAATCGTCTCCGAATGGTTCCCTGATACTACAGGATGTCTGAAGGTGGTAAATGACGTCGAACCGATTCTAGCGACGTTGTTGGGGCGGACGTGGACGCTCTTATGATTGCGCGATCCTCACACGCATTTGTGTTCCTGGGGCGCCCTGACCCACCGCGACGGTAGACTATCCCTCCGTATCCATTGTTGCCAACACCGAGCAACTACCATATCGCTTCCGACCAAGGTGTAGGCTGATACGCCTGTTCGACCAACCTGCTTCTCTGAGGCCTACTGTACGCCCCCTCTCAAAGTCCAACAATTGGTCCTACTGTCGCCAGTTACGTCTCAGGTGCATCTCTAGTCACAATACCGTCCATCCAAGTCGACAGATTGTTTGAATAACCCTACGGCACGAGCAATCATACTTTTAAACTCTCCCAGCTGTGCATCTCATATGAGCATAGCGCGCTTACCCTTGTCTCGTTGGCGTCGAAATTTTAATCATTTGCATATCTTTTACCAGACTACATTCCTGCCAAGTTTCGTGATAGTAGCTCGATTTCTTCTGGGTGCATAATTTTTTTTGTGACAGAGTGTATATTACAACTCGTTAAAAGAAATGATTAACTGTTTTAAATTTTATATATATATATATATATTATATATAATATTATATATATATATATAATACCGGGTGATCCAAAAGTCAGGACGAACTTAAAAATGAATAATTCGAAAACGAATAACGAAAAAAAGATGCGGTTTGCACCAACGGATGGAAAAAGAAGCCGGTTTTTGGTGTGGCACACGAACAAAAATAGTTTCTGTTGGCGACCAACAGATGGCGCTATAGTTTTTGAGTGTTCACCAAAAGAGGATTTTCAAAATGAAAAAATGTTTACAAGTTACAGTCAGCTTAAGTAAAGTTAATTACAGTAAATGTTCAATGTGCTGTCCACATTCAGAAGTACCGCTGTGAGACGATTCACCACAACCGTTCACAGCATTTGAGTAGCGTTTCTTGCGTTATGCAGACACATTTTGGCGGATGGCATCTTTCAGTGCTGCTAGTGATGCCGGTTGGTCGCGATACACTTTTGCACTTCAAGAATCCCCACAGCCAAAATCACAGGGTGTCAGATCGGGAGATCTTGGAAGCCATGCGTGATTAAAAGCATTGACTGATAATGCGATCCTCCACCAATGTTGAGCGTAGCAGGTGTTGCACAGGCAGAGCAATATGAGGTGGTGCTCCATCTTGCATAAAGGTGACTGTTTGGAGTGCTTGGTCGCGCTTGCAGTGTCAGGAATAATGCTGTTCTGTAACGTGTTGCATATCGCTGACCAGTGACAGAAAACTGTTTTGAAACCCGTCTTGTGACTTCCTCGAAAAAAATGGACCAATTATGAAATAAAGCAGTGAAGCCCAACAGACTGTCACTTTAGGTTGTTGCAGGGTACCTCAACAAATGCATGTGGATTTTCTGTGGGTCCACACTCGAACAATGGTGGGTGTGAACAGCGCCAGAGAGTGTGAAAATGCGCTTCAATCTGTCCAAAGCACAGTGTGAAGCCAGTCGTGCGTACTTCTTCCATCTTATTGAATACCAGCTTACTGATAATGCGACGATCCTCCCCAAATGTTTAGCGTAGCAGTTGTTGCACAGGCAGAGCAATAGAGGTGTGCTCCATCTTGCATAAAGGTGACTGTTTGAGTGAATTTCGCCAAATTGCAAAATCTTGGCGAGAGTCGAAGTCAAGAGGTTTCAGTTTTTGGTTATGTTGCAACTTGTAGGGATACCGTTTAGGATTATTCGCAGTGCTCTCCAGACACTTACGTATGACACTCCTGTCTGCCTCGAAACTTCTCGAGCACTGCACTTAGCCCCAGTAGCTGGGTTCAAATAAATGGCCTTACCGAACAAAAGATCGGGTATTAGATTTTTTTTCCTACTTTTATATCTTTAGTCCAGTAGTGAAAAACCAAGTTTTCAATTCGAAAGACCTCGGCGGAATTTTCTGTGGCCTAAAAACAACGAAATTTTTTACTTTTTTTTGGTTTTTTTCAAATATCTCGGCAATGGTTGGTTCTAGAGCTTAGATTGCAATTACAATCTTAAAGAAAACAAAATTGTGAAACAAATCTTACATTTACATCTTTTTCTAAACCCAATAACAAGCGAGCTACAGCGTCAGGAAAATGGAATATTTTATTCAACTTGTCGAGAAAGACGCAAAACTTACTTTTTTAACACTCCCTCGCGTTTATTGTTCTTGTGTTTGACCTGTCCGAATCGGGTTGGGTCCGAAGCGTTGGGGGAGGATTCTATTTTTAGAATCCTCCCCCAGCGTGGGGAATTTTTTATTTCGTTTGTATTGGTCTTTACATGTCTTACCTTGTCTCGTGATTTGTTTTTCTCTGGATTGTATCAAACTAATCGCGTCATTCTTGCCTGTTCTTTTGCTCGGTACAGTGTTATAACGTGTTTATTTTATTTAATAATAGTTAAAAGTGATTTTAGTAGTTAATTATTATAGTTTAATTTAATAGTTTGTCACTCCATAGTTTTTCATTTTCGTTCGTCGTGAAATATGAGCGATCCAAAAGTTGAAGTTTGTTTATTTGTGAGTTGAACTTAAGTGAGGGTGATACTATAGCAGTGAAAAAGAAAGGAGTAGAGACTCTTAAAAAATGTAGCCTTAAACGTAAAAACCCTAGTCATCAAAATTTTTTGAAAAGCTTAGAACAAGTGACAGTACACAGAGCTTGCCAGACAAGCTACATTAATGAGAAAATGTTCGATGCAGCTCTTCGTCGTCAAGACCATTGGAGTAAACAACAAGCTGGCGTGTCTTCATCAACACGAGGACGAATGGGTCGTTTTCGATTTTAGAAAACAATGTTTTTTGTGTGGAGAGGTAAATGAAGAAGATTTTTTGTCAAAACAACGTAAGTTGCCACCCGAAAAACGAAACTTGATTCATAAAGTTACTACAAAAACAGCAATTAAAGATTCAGTTATGAAAACTGCACAGATTCGCAATGATGAATGGCCAGAAAAATACAGGATCGAATCAGGAATGAAGATGATTTGCATGCTGTGGACGCCTGGTACCATCATTTTTGCTACAGAAAGCTTTACCAAAAATCTGAAAGTGGATCAAAAGAGGTTATCGTCATTTTTTAGATGTTGACTATGCTATGGAGAAAATTTATAATTATTTAGAAGAAAATACTGAAGAGTGCCAATTTACTTCTGAGGATTTGATGAACGTAGTAAATGAAGTTCCGGATAAGAGAACAGTGAAATCGCGTCTCGAAAAAAGTATCGAGAAGTCATTTTAATCGCTGAAACAGCCACAAAAAGACAGTGAGTTGTTTTAAAAACGTTGGGCATAAGATTCTCAATGAAAACTGGTATGTCAACAGGAAGACAGACCCTCAAGAGGAACGTCTAAGAGTTGTCAAAGCAGGCATCTGAAAATTATAGTGGAAGACTTAAGATCACAAATATATTGCACTACTGAGTATCCCCCGTCAGATAACTTTTTTTGCGATGCCGTAAGTGTTATTCCTGATTCATTGAAGTTGCTATTGATTCTATAATTTTGAAACAGAAACGAGGATCAATTGACAATTGGAAGAAAAAAAGTATTGCGCTATCGCACGCAGTCATACATGCAGTGAGGCCACGTTCATTCGTGTCTTCAGTGTGACGGGAGTCGGTGCTTACCTTACAAAAAGTTTGGTTCGAAGCTCCTTATTAACGTTCTGTCTGCACTTGGATTTGCAGCATCGTACTCTGAGGTTTCTCTACTAGAATATCCCTTGCCCTGAGATCTAAAGAAAGTAACTACGAGATGACGCTGTCTGTCAATACGTGTTGACAACGCTGATTTAATGTTGACACTCTGGATGGTTTCTGGAACATTCCACGCTGTGGGAGGTATACTGTGTATCACGCCTTCTGCCTCAGTGTTGCCCGACAAAAATATACAGCGCTTAAAAAAGTGCTCATCAGCTGAAGTTGTCAAACAGGCAGGAACCATAAACCTCCAAATTTTCCCAATGCAAAAAAGGATGGTTTAAAAACAATCATCATTGAGGATTTGCAGAAGCTTCATACGATTGATGTTCATCTACTACAGACTTGATTTGGCAGTATGGAAAATGGTCCAAAAATCGCACAAAGTGTCTTGGGATGGAATGGTTTTATGGCACAAGTGACAGCTAACAGAGAATATGACCGTTTTAAGATCATATGCCTTCCATTTATCAACTCACCTCCATCACACTATGACACAGTCTACACCTTTCTGCTAACTGCATCAGAATATTATAGAAAATTCAATCAAAAGACGTGTATTGTTACTTTTGACCAACCCCTATATCTCAAAGCTAGGGATTATTATTGCAAATGGTCTTCCTGAATTGAACAATGTTGTTGTTAGGCTTGGAGGTTTTCACCTTCTAATGTCGTTTATAGGCTCAATTGGTGCAATAATGGCTGGTAGTGGTTTGCATGATCTCTTTGTTACAATTTACGCTGAAAAAGGGTTGTACTGGTGCATGTATTTGTCGAAAAGCAGGGTTAAAATGCTCAAATATGTGTAAGCACTGCAGTGGCCTCACATATACAAATGTAATTGAACTACCTCATGATTTAGAGGATGAAGATGACGTATCACCAAACATAGAGATGATGTCCACCCCCAGATCATCAAAATAGCTAAAACAATAGGGTATGAAGAATGTTATTTAATTTGAAATATTTCAGTTTTAGTACAGTTATTGCATCATTTATAATTACATAATAATTATTAATTTTATGTAATTTCTTATATATTATTTCACTTCTGCTAGATTTTCTAATTTATAATAATGTATAGAACGATTTTTATTAATGTTGAATACTCCAATTTTTGTAATTAATTTCCTATGTATCGACAAATGTGTAGTTTGTGTACATAATTATATAAATATGCACACTAATGTGTTTATAATAATGCATATAAATTGTTTTATTAATGTTGAATACTCCAATTTTTGTAATTAATTTCCTATGTATCGACAAATGTGTAGCTTGTGTACATAATTATATAAATATGTACACTATTCAAGTATGTTGGAGTAAATATAAATATATGTTGTATTACATATATTGTGCATTTCTCAAATATGGATATATATATATATAGCAATTGTACGAGTTAGTGTGTTAGAGAAGTAAGTTTTGCATCTTTCTCGACGAGTTGAATAAAATATCCCATTTTCCTGACGCTGTAGCTCGCTTGTTATTGGGTTTAGAAAAAGAAGATTTGTTCAAAATTTGTTTTCTTTAAGATTGTATCTGCAATCTAAGCTCTAGAACCAACCATTGCCGAGATATTTGAAAAAAACCCAAAAAAAGTCAAATAATTCATTGTTTTTTAGGCCACAGAAAATTCCGCCAAGGGTCTTTCGAATCGAAAAACTTGGTTTTCACTACTGGAATAATATATATAAGCAGGAAAAAAAAATCTAATACACCGATCTTGTGCGCGATAAGATGTACATAGCTACTGGGCTAACTCCCCATGTGCAGAAGTCGCCGACAGGATTGCACCGTCTGCTCCACTGTCGTGGCAACAGCAGCGCCTGCTGAGGGGCGTTCACTTCTTGGACTGGATGCCAAAGAATCTGTAGCTTCAAATTTCTTCATCATTTTGTTCATGCAGAAGACGTTATTGGTCCTTTGCTATCTCGCATACCCTTCATGTAGCGTTATGCTCGCATGCCACAATGGCACTTTCCGAATTCTTATAATACAGTTTAACTAAGAGGACTTTCTCAACTATGAGCAGCATTTCGATGCATATAAGCTTCGACTACCATTGCCTGCTGCAGTTGCTCCTTTTTACATCGTTTGTTGCTTTACATAATCCTATATCAGAAATCCGACAGCGCCATCTGTTAGTCGCCAACAGAACTATTTTTTGTTTCATTGCCACACTAAACCCGACTTCTTTTCCATCCGTTTGGTGCAAACCGCATCTTTTTTTCTTTATTCGTTCTCGAATTATTCATTTTTAAAGTTCGTCCTGACTTTTGGATCACCCGGTATATATATACAGGGTGTCCCAAAAGGGCGTTTACAAACTTAACATGCTGGTCTGTCATATCATGATGAACAAGAGTTACATAGGAACTTGTGTCCGAAAATTCAAACTGAGACCGCTAGAGGGCGATAAGTGCAGGTTTGGATGAGGAGAAAAAAAAAATGATATTGACAGCGGTGTTAATATGATTTTTATTGCAAAAACATCATTACATCACAGCAAATGTTCAAAATTCCTTCCATTCGCCACAATGCACGTTTCACAGCGTCGGCGCATGGATTCACGAACCCGTTCAAATTGGCCAGGAGTGTCACGGACACGTGCTGCCGCTTCCGCGATCCTGGCGATAAGATCCATGTCCGATGTTACGGGTGTCTCGTACACTATGACTTCATGTGTCCCCACAGGTTGGTTGGATCCAGGGGAATCAGGTCGGGGGATCGCGGAGGCCATTGGACTGGTCCGCCTCTACCGATCCAGCGATTAGGATAAGTCCTATCGAGGTATTCTCGAACAGCGTAGCTAAAGTGGGCAGGGCGCTCCATCATGCTGAAACCAGATGTTTCGGAGTGTAGCGGCTGAACGTCACCCATAAGATCCGTCAAAACTCTTTCTAAAAAAATGCGATAGTATTTCCGTCGAGGCGTTCAGGTAGAAGGTAAGGGCCAATCAACATGTCACCGATAATACCAGCCCAAACGTTTACGGTGAAACGTTGTTGATGTGCATGGGCACGTGTACATCTTGGGTTTTCATGCGCCCATACGTGCATGTTGTGCAGGTTCACGACACCATCCTGTGGTAAAGCAGGATTCATCAGAAAACAAAATACACGATGGAAAATCTGGCTGTGCGACCCGCTGTTGCAAATACCAGCGTGAGAATGCAATGCGTTTGGGATAATCGTCAGCGCACAATGCCTGTACTTTTTGGAAGTGGTAAGGGTGTTGCATGTCATCGTGCAGTATGCGCATTATGGGTGGAACGACCTAAACTCAAGACACGTTCGGCTTCTCGGAGACTTGTTTGCGGGTTGATGGCAAACTCCTGTAGCACGGTTTCCTCTACGACAGGCGTGCGTGTAGCACGTTCTCGACCGATGTGGCTACGTACTACGAAAGCACCTGATTCACGTAATCTGTGTTGCAATCGTCCAAACAAAACATGACTTGGCTGACGTCTGTTTGGGAAGCGCTCAAGGTACGTCCGTGCCGCGCTCGTCCATTTCCATCAGCGGCGCCGTATACGTAATGCATGTCGGCCAATTTCTGCGTTACTAACTCATTCATCCTTCTCCTTCACGTCCACGCCTGAAATGATTGTTTTTCCCACTCTCCTCCCGTTTTCGTGCAATTATCGCCCTCTAGCGGTCGCAGTTTGAATTTTCGGACACAAGTTCCTATGTAAATCTGTTCATCATGATATGACAGACCAGCATGTTAAGTTTGTAAACGACCTTTTGGGACACCCTGTATATATATATAGATAATATATATATATATATATATATATATAGATATATATATATATATATATAAAAAGAGCTTGTCTGTTTGTTTGTCCGCTATAGAATCATAGACTGTTTAACCCACCGGGACCAAAATTCGGCACAGTTAATGTTTAGGACCCGAGAAAACTTAAATCAGCAAAACGAAGTTTGGGGCTCAATTAGTTTTTTTAAATTAATTTTTTAATGATTTTTGTGCCCCTAGAGGTGCGAGTACCCCCTGTGAAAACAGGCCGTTCCCCACAACATCTTATCAGTGAATCTGAACCTATCCCCCGCGCGGTTATAACCAACCCCTCTTCCCCCGCGGGGGGGGGGGGGGGAGGGAGAGCTTCATGGTAATTATCTTTGGCCTTGCCCCTAACTGACTGACTGACTGACAGATAACGCACAGGCCAAACCGTTGGACATAAAGAGCTGAAATTTTGCATGGCGATTCTTCTATAGTGGAGTCTATAGTGGAGGGGTGAACTAAGAAAGGTTTTTGAAAAATTCTTCTTTGATTTTTTAAAACTAAATTTTTAAGCTGGTTTTCTAATTTTTTATGTTTGCATTTAAAATGATAATCCGAGGGTTATAAAATTTATATCACGAGAAAGATCATAAAAATCCTTTAAAACGAAATCTTTTGAGAATCTTTACCGAACTTTTCTGATTTTTGGTGAATTTTTAAAGATTAATTTTTAGAATTTAATTTATGAAATGCTGATCACGTGGGTTCTTTCTTTTGTGATACTTTAAATAATTTTGCGTTGCATGCATAACAACGAAATAAATTGACAAAAGAAATATTAAAATACGGTAAAATATAAACTTAACCACTAGACTAACAGAGATGGGAGTTTTTAAGAATGCAGTTCAAATTAGTATGTTTTAAACACGACTTTCCCGGCTCTGCTTTGTGTCCTTTGTTATTTGCAATTTTTCTCATCGCTTGAACCGATTACAATTTGCTTTTTTCTACAGTTTTTGGCCTTAGAAAAATTAAAAAACCGAATTACAATTCGCTTTTTTCAACGGTTTTGGGCCTTGGGAAAATTAAAAACCTGTACGGTTTTTGGCCTGTCGACAATAAAAAACCGAATCACCAAAGTAAGGAAAATAGGCTTCATGTGGAATCCCGCCTTACTTTGAATAAATAAAGGGGATAATGCTCTTGCCCTTTACCTCTTGGGTGATGTGGAAAAAAGTGCGACTCTTGGGTGATGTGGAACAAACTGGGCTTTTAAGGGAAAAATAAATAATAAAGGCAAATGTAAATTATAAAGCTTATTTCTAATTAAACAGTGGATCAAACAAATATAATTAAATCTAATTAAAAAGAATCTAACAAATATAATTAAACAGTAAACTTATTCAATCCAAACGTGCGAATCACGCAACACTGTGTTATTAATTCTCAATAAAATCAGACGTATAATCAGACGAAGGTCCGCAGGCTCAAGTTTCTTTCTTTCTCATTGTTTGTATATCATTTCAGTAGAAACGCGCTAAGCGCAATCTGTCTAGCCAGATGAACATGAAGAGCGGGGGGGGGGGGGGTATTTTTTTGATGGAATGCATCAAAAATTTTATATCTATATATCTACCCGGGCATCGCCGGGCAATAATGAGTATATATATATATATATATATATATATATATACAGAGAGAGATAGAGATTTCAGGACACATCTATTCCATTTTAAAGGTAGGATACTGTTTGCGTCTCACATCTCGATGATTAAAGAAAGTGAATCTTTTAGCAATTACGGCAAATTTTACGACAATATCTTTAACTTTACAAGGAGTTGAAAGAAATATACTTCATAATTTGTTGTGGCTTTTAGAGGGATAAAACAAATCTAGCATAACACTAACTGAAACCCCCAATCAGACAGGGGAACAAATCGATGGATCATAAAATAATGAATTCAAAGTTTAAAGTGATAAACAGTTTTAAAGTGATAAACAAGTTTTAAAGTGATAAAGTGAACAAAGTTTAAAGTGATAAACTTTAACAATATTCAATATTTTTTTTTCAATTTTAGATTATTTTTCTGAGAGTAAAACTAATTTCAAGTATTTTAACTAATTTCAATCTCTTTTCACGTATAAAAATAAACATTGACAGTGAATGATAGCACGATACCGGAGAATAAAAAACCCTCAAACGAGTATCTAGGACCCGTCCATTAAACCTCCAAAAACTGAACCAACATTAATAATAATAAGCAGAAAAACAGTAAGTAATTATAATTTTTCCGACTGAGATAAAGAAATAATCTTAAAATTAAAAGTTCAAAAATAAAATATTAACTTTATTTTCTTACAATTGATTTAGTTTACAATCAAAAATTAAATGAATATATTAATATGATTAAATGATTAAACACAAAAATTTAACAGAAGTTTGGATTTAAATAAAAAAAATTAAAACATTAATACGTAATAATGATGTTTAAAACTATCGAAATAAATTCTTTAAGTTCTGGGTAACAATAAAGACCAGTGATCCGGCGGGTAAGCAAAAGTCAGAATTACCCAGATTCAAATCCAAGATCAAAAGAAGAACAATTAATAACTGAAACGGAAAAAAGGGGAAGAGTCGGTACTACAGTCGAAAATTGAGTAGCACCGGTAGAAATATAAAAATATTCAAAAGAGAAATCAGGTTAATGATCAATTAGAGGTAAACCCGGAAATGTAAAGTATCAGCGTACAATCTTTTTGCATGAAATTCATTTTAAAATCTACGGAAAAAAGGATTTGTAGAAAATTTATTCACAATCCAATACTTTTATAATTTTTAAACAAACGTTCCTTTTAGATTTAAAAGTTTTAGATTCTTCTGCGTGGGCAAGTTTATGTCCCGATTTCCTGCCTTATCTTCATATGAACACCGGAATGGGGTCTCAAGAGTGTGAACCCAGGAACCTTAGCAACAACAACAACAACAACAAAATTTTAGAACAGAAATTTCATGACATGTCTGTTCCTGAAGTCTCAGAGCAGCAAAATATTCCATCACGTAAAAATAGTGTTATGACGTATTTCTGCTGCTAGACAATCGACGAACGTTTCGCAAAGTTGGCTTAAATATGGGAAATTTCATGTCATTGAATTGATTTAATAGGTGCCTCTGTTATCGGGTTTCTTTTCGGATTTATAGTTTCTATGATTCGTGCGGTAATATTCCGCGAGGGCAGAGATCGGCGTATAAAGTTCGGTGGAGGTTGAATTATGGTCTGGGGGTGTTTCTCCTGGTACGGACTGGAACCCTTGGTCCCAATTCATGGTAAGCTCAACGCCGACGCCTACTGCACTATTTTGCATGATAGTGTGCTTCCTACGTTGTGGCAGTTTTACGGGTTGGACCCATGTTTCTTCCAGGACGACAACGCCAGCTGTCATGTTGCGAGTTCCACCATGTATTGGTATGATGACAATGAGATTAACCGAATTGACTGGCCTGCCCATAGCCCAGACCTGAACCCTATCGAGAACCTCTGGGATGAGTTGGATCGTCGAATTAAGGGGTGCAACAATCGTCCAAAATCGGCAAAGGAACTTACATGTCTTCTCGAAGCCGAGCGGAAGAAATTACCACTAGCTGTCGCACAAGGACTTGTGGAAAGAATGCCTCGGAGGGTTGAGACTGTAATTGCCTCTCGTGGACGCTCTACCAATTATTGAATATAAATAAATTTTGTTTTTTTTTTCTATCACAAGTGTCTAAATACTTATTGGTAGATAGTGTATTATGTTGGCAATAGATGAAAAAAAGGGGGGTTTAATGACAGACCCTCCTCCTCGTGGTTCACCCCGGTCAATGTTATTTTGACGCCAAAGTCGTCTTTCAGAGCAGCGGCTTTTCAGCTATCTCAGCTTTCTTATCCACAGCGAATTAAAACCAACCTGCTTGTTGCTTAAAAATGCAACAGTGAACAATAATAATGAAATCTAGTCTGAATAGTCAACTTATTTTCCTTAATTGGTCGGTGCTTTTTAAATATTCGATTTATTCAGTTCTCAGATAAACTTCTGAGACTCTTATCTCCTTTATCTTTACAGTTTTCATAATTTTGGGTGATAGTTTGTAAGGTATACACAAGATTCGATTCACAAGAATCGAACTTTTGAGTGAATTAAAGAAGCTGCTTTAGATATGCTAATTTCGGCATACGCGCTTAGTATAAATACCACGCAGCGTCATTATAAAAAGGAGAGGTTGTTAAGGTTGAAAAGGTGTTATCCTGCGCTAGTGCTTAGCGGGCCAGAAGTTTACGTGGCAGTACTGCTGGTTTGACTTACTGTTCGTGAGTATAAAATATATTGTTCTTGAAAGCTGTGTTTATACATTCCGTACAAGTAGTACGCATGCTTATTGCTGTAAAAGCCAATTATATGTGCAACGAATTCAATAAACATTGTTTCATGTATAAACTGTGTTTGCTTCAAATTCAAATAGAGTGCCACTTCAAATTATATACACCCAAGTCTGGGTAGAAGTGAGTATAGATTCTCTATAAGTTCATTTAATTTGAAGCAGGAATCAGAAAGGATGCGTCACAGGCGGAACGCATCTTTACTTTTTTCTTTAACATCAAGGTTACCACTGTGTTATTTTTACTTTAAGGGCGTTTCGCATCATATTCTGGTGTATCTTAATGAATAAGCTATATGGGAACATAAAATTTCTATCATTAGTCTTGTTAGCACTCATACGTTAAAATTCATTGCCAACAGACCTCGCTAATTTTTTAATTCCACCATCTGAAGGGTTACAGGTTTTTTTATACACATAAAAACAAGCAAAAACAAACAAACACACACACACACACGCACATATAAATATATATCAGGAATGGAAATGAAATTATTATGCTGCACCTATCAACAAAGTTAGCGCCTGTGCCGAGTGATTTTTAGTGTACCGTAAACGACGCTGGATTAACCTGTTTTTTTAGCTCCATTTTTCAAAGGTTATGCAGGGCCAAGTGTGTTTAACTTTAGGATCACATCTCTAAGAAACTATCCCGTGTTTATTAAAATTATCGGTTTAGTTAATAAAGAAATACCACCCTTAAAATTTTATTACATTTGTTTTGTTTTTTAATTATATGCTTAGTTTCAGATTCAACTTACATTATGTTATATTAGATTATATAAATAAATAAATATTATATATACAGGGTCATCGAAAAAGGTGTCCGAGATTGTAACTTGAAATAAAGAGCCATATAATAGAACTCATGATGTTTATTTTTCCTCAAAAAAGATACAAAAACGAATCAAGTTGTGGACATTACCTAGTAGGTTTCCATATAAGCACCCCTCGTCTCTCGGCACACATCTAGGTCGATCTCCATCTAGACACGCTAGGTCATAGCAGGAGTCACAATCTCTATCGCAGCGTTCTGTCCGATAAACCGTGTAGTCCCGGATCTTCTCAACCTACACAATATTTTTCAAGCAACCCACAGAAAAATGTCTAGAGGGGCCAAATCGGGGCTTCTTGGTGACCAAAAAACTGGACCATCTCTTCCTATCCAACGTCAAAACCCATGTAGGAGGAGGCGCGACCTCACAACGTCGGTGCATGCCCCCAGCGCAGTCACGGTCTCCATGACGTAGAAAATTAAAATTCCCACTGTTGACTCCAGAGTTAACATACCATCTGCTGCTGCGTAAAATCTGATTGGTCATTTGTTGATCCCCGTATGCACAACTGAAATCCCAGACACCTTTTTGAAGGACCCTGTGTATAAATTATATTTATATATAAATATACATATATACATAAACATTATATATATATATATATATATATATATATATACAGGGTGGCTAATAAATACTGTAACAAATATCGAATCATTTAATTACACACAGATGAAATAGAAAATGGAAAATACAACAATATTATGAACATTATACATGAAAGTTTACCATGAAATAATTTTACTCGAATCGACCGCCATCTTTATCGATTACTAAAGATAATCTCTTACGCCACTGTCCTATTGCGGCACGAATCATTTTATGAGGTAATTTGTCCCATTCACTCCGTATGGAAGCTTTGAGGGAGTCCAAAATTCTGTGCTGCTTAGCATTTACTTTAGACTCTAAAATCCCCCAAATGCAATACTCTAAAGGATTTAGATCTGGTGAAGAAGGTGGCCAATCTTCTTGCTTGATAAACTTCGGGCAATTGGCATGGAGCCATTCCTGTGTTGTTTTGGATCGGTGGAACGGTGCAGAATCTTGCTGAAATATCCAATTCTTTTTAGGATACAATCTGTTAGCATGTGGTAATAAACGTGTAGCCAATACTTCCTGTTTGTAATATTCAGCATTGATTTTTACCCCTTTATCGATGAATTTCAGAGGCAGTTTTCCATTGTGTGACACTGCAGCCCAAACCATAACAGAATTCTTGTTCTGAAAGCGTTTAACAGTTCGAAGATTTTCAGTTATATCCTCGAAGGTTGCTGAATATACAACATCATTTTTAGCATTATAACTTTGTTCTGTACGAAACAGCTTCTCATCAGAGAAAATTATTTTTTCAACACTTTTGCTACCGTGCCGGTTCAGCAATTTCTTACATCTTTGTAACCTTTTTACTATTTATGCAGTAGTCAAACCTTGAACTTTCTTTTGCGATAAGGGCGAAAACCCAGGTCTTCATTTATGATAAGTTGCATAGTTCTGCGACTGATGTTCTCTTCTGCAGCCATTTTATTTGCAGAACGTTGTGGATTTCTTCGTATCTTTTCACGAATTCTTTTGATACGTTCTTTTGTACGAACAGTGCGTGGACAACCGGACCTTGGTCGATCTTTACAGCTATTGGTATCCAATAATCGATTTATAGTCCTATATATAAACGTCCTATTAAAACCAAGGCATTTTAATTGCTTAAATATTTTACCTGCAGAAAATCCGCGATCAAAAGCTGTTTAACCATTAACCTTTTGGCTTCCATCTTTAAAAATATTCTACATATTTTACTTTAAACAAAAATCGTCTGCGTTTACAAAAAGTTGCCAATCACACAAATAGATAGATAAATTGTTTTTCCAAACGATTAAAATTTACTCTTATTTTTTGGAGTGTTACAGTATTTATTAGCCACCCTGTATATATATATATATATATATACAGTGCCATAACTAGCCATTCCTGTGCCCTATGCAAAAATTTGCATTTGGGCCCCTTAATAAATTAGGTTTCGGAAAATAATAAAAGAAATACAGCTGTATTTGTTTTAGGGCGACAGGGGTTCCTAAGCAGGGGCAACAGGGGCCTTGGGAGGGTACCCCTGTTGCCCCTGCCTAGTTACGGCACTGTATATATATATATATATATATATATATATATATATATATATATATATATATATATATATATATATATATATATATACAGTCGAACCTCCATGTATCGAAGTAGCAAATTGCAGGAAAAAAATTCGATATATAGAATTGAGCTTAGTCTTATCATAATTCTCCTAAAAAAAAATTAAAGCTAATTTTCGTATACGAAACTCCATTTCTAATTTATATGCGAATCCCATTAAATGAAAGTTAATAACTAAAAAATTAATTAATATGAAAGATTTATTGTGTACTACATATCTTTAAAAAAACAATAATGCAGACAGTGTTTACAATGACCACAGTTACATTCTTTAAAAAAAAAACTACGAATATCTTGCTGAACAGCCAGTTTTGCGGAATGTTCAAAGAAATGTTTGTATTTATTCAGTCCACTAAAAACTTCATCAGGGACATTTTCCGCGAATTGAAGTCCACGACGTATTGTTTCAAATGCCAAAAATTGGGAGATTTTATTCTAAAGTGGAATAAAATCTCCCAATTTGTCTAGAAAAAATTTCGATATATAGAGATAATTTCGATATATAGAGATTATTTCAATATATAAAAACAATTTTTCTATGTAATGAAAATGAAGATTTGCTAAGAGTTCGATATATAGAAAATTTCGATATAGGGCAGTTCGATATATGGAGGTTCGACTGTATGTATATATATATATATATATATATATATATATATATATATATATATATATATATATATATATTTATATATATATATATATGAATAAGGTCCAAACAGCCCATATTTTTAGTTTATAAAGCCCATTTTAAATGTCAAAACGTTTTAAAAACATTCCTCGGTAGTAAATTACCATTGTGGCCTTTGTACTGTTCGAACTTCCCCATTAAAAAAAAGAAATTATCTTTGTACCACTTTAACATTTCGATTCATCATTAAAACAATACAGCAAGAACTTCATTTTCTGATTTACACGTTGGTAAAAAATGCAGGTGTGAGGACCTGCACGTGAAAAGTAGCCTCGAAAATCAATAAAAATGTTTCGAGGGACAGGTGAGAGCCTCTTGGCACGCGCCTCCAGCTGCAAAGGAGTCTCCCAGAAAGAGGGGGTGGTAACGAAACATCGCGGAAGTCGGCAAAGATCCACTGTAGCCGCCAGTTCTCCCTCTGAAGAAAGGAAACGTGTAATTGACATACTGTTGGCAGCATTCATCTGTCCGATGGTAGTGGAGAATGAAAAAAAAGAGGGGCTGACACCAATCTAGAAAATATAGAGGCGTCACTCGATAATTTTTCATAGGGTATATTTATTGGGCCCCCTTCCACCCCCTTGGATCATTCTGCAGTTGTAAATCCACTATTCCGTTTGGGTGCAAAATTTACCATTACGCTAAACTTTTAGATATATTCAGTTCAATGTAAGCAGAAAGTAGTCAGGTATTTAGTGGTCACAGATAAATGACAGAAATTTTCTAAAAATTATATAATTATAACTCTTTTTTAACAAATACTTCAGAGCAATATCGCGGAGTTCCATGAAGAATTAAATCCGAAAAACTTTTAGTAAAAGTGCATGCAATCTGGGACTGAAGTTTTGAATACGCCATGAAGCTGTCATCACAATTTATCAAATCAGAATGATTATTTTAAATAAATTAGGAAATAATGACCGTTTAATTAAAAATATATATACTCTCTTTGAAGCTTCTTTAACAGTTGTAATTCCATATCATGTTTTTTTTTCTTTTTGAACTATTTTAATATAAACGGAAACAAAGTTTTTAATTTGAAACAAACGCATTGCAGTCTTTCTATTTTATTTCAGACTCTTCGAAAAATGTAATTGGCTGAAATACCTTTTCAGGAAGGTATTAAATGTACGAAATAAATGAAATACAGATAAAGAAAAAATAATGCGACAAACACCTATGCAAATACTGATTCAAATTATAGGTAGAATGTAATTTTTTTTTATCTGTAACAGTTGGAAGTGTCTTAACGCTTCAAGGCAATCCCGTTTTTCTACGATATTACAGTCTGAAGGAGCCGTCTTCCAAAAAATCAAAACATTTAAAATTTGTCTAGCAAATACTCTCGCATGAAATATGAAATCTACTTTTTAATTCTCGATAAAGGCTATTTTACTCGTTGTATAATCCATGACTGTGACATTGAATTCTTCTTTTTAAAAAAAATTTAGAACAAATTTCTATATTGAGCATTTTTAAGCCATTTTTGTAAAATTCAAAAGTTTAAAATCGTGCTAAAAACTGATTTCAACTTATTACATTAAATACATCCAAAATAGATTACGTTTGAAGAAATGGTTATAACTAGAGATGAAATATTTTTAGAATTCTATTGTTAAATGTATTCTATACTAGACAACCCATTTGATCAAATGTGCTGATATTAGTGATAATGACGTTACATAACACATTTAAGTAAATATAAATTTACCTCGGAAAACAAATTAAACGGAATTCGAGAATGAAAAAACATAAACAAAATACAGTCATTTCCAAAAGAATTAAACTGCCGCTCGAGAATCACAAGCAAACCAACATTCATCAGCAAATTCTAAATCTATCAAAACACAGCGCAATTTATACTTTGCGGTCGGGCCAGAGAAGAGTGTAAATCTGAAAACAACAAACAAATAATTCGTAAGTTGGACTAACGAAAATCCCCGTCATAAGTGATAACTATATAATAGCCTAAAGAAACAAACAAATAAAAGATCGACTAATCCGTTCTTAAATGTGTAGCATTTTATTCGAATTCAAATATTATAAAAACATCCAATTTTTTGCACTATATGAAATAAATTATTTACCCTTAATTATTTACTCTTTAAAATATGAACAATGAAATTCTATATTAAAATATATCCAAAATATATTAAATACTCGATTAAAACAATAATAAATGATTTTTTTTAATTTTTACTTTTATAAAACAATTTGTTATCTTGATTTGTTGGGATTTCCTGTAGTGAACAACTGTTAAAGTTTCATTGCTTTCTTTCTGTTAAAATAAACTTTGGGTTCTCATTTAAATTATCCTCAGGAGGGATATGATTTGTTTCATATCAAATGTAAGGACTACATTTTTCCGTCAACTTCTCAGTGAAAAAAAAAATATTTTTCGTCTTTTTCCTAAGAATGGAAAAAAAAATTAGATGAGCTCATTATAGCATAGTTAAAATTATTGCACATCATTTTGAATTGGAGCGTTCCAGTAATTTCAATATTTGCGAATAACCATAAAAAAATGCACTACCGAGAAACGAATAAATTACGTTCTGCGAAGCACTCTATTTTCAACATGCGCATAAAAAGGAAAGAACTTATTTTGTATTTTCATTCTCACCCATCCACAAAAAAAAATAGAAATTGTTTTAAATTTTCAAAATGAAATTTTCTAGTTTAAGCTGTGTAGAGTAGTTTATTTTATTTCCTCTGCTATTCTTAAGGAGATAGATATTTTCTTTTACTATAGATGGGGAATTATGAATGAATGGCCTGGAAATATTTTAAAAAATAATGTAAAGTTCTATAGGGGGTGCGGGATAAACAAAGCATTGTTTTTTATTAACTCACTCATTGTTGTCTTTATTAAATAGGTATTTATATAAAGATTATTATATAAATACAAAAAAACATGATCAGTTTGAAATTGTGTGTTTGAAAACAATAGAAAATTCAAAATTTAAATCATGTTTAGTTTTTGATATCTGCCAAAAGCGCTGTTTCTATAATTTTTCATCTTTGCATATAGGAAAGGTTTGGCAGAAAACTTTTATTGACATGGAGGGCAAAAATTCTTTTATTAGGGTAATTTTTGATTGAGGGAAAATGTTTCATAATTTTTACTCATATATCATACAGAAATTTTAATGAAAATAGAGCAAAGAAGTGCAGTACATATTTTATAGAGGTACTTTTATAGATATATAGACTAGTTTTAAGGGTGTTCAGGAGAGGGTACGCACAGACAGTAAAGCAGGGGTGTCAAACTCGAAGGCTACCTTGGGCCAAACAAACAAGGTTTAACTATAGGTGGGCCGCAAAGAAAATCAATATTAATAGAAACGTAGGTTTATTTACCTAATTACAGTATATTCAACATAAATATATGCATTTTGTTTAATAATAGCAGAAAAAGAGTATCATTAAAAAAACATTTAGCGAATTCTTCCTATCTTATTATAAAATCTGCGTCGGTTATTTTATTATATATTATTGTGTGACAATATATTGGCCGGGCCACAAAAATGTTCGTCGGGGGCCGCGAGTTTGACACCCCTGCAGTAAAGCATCAAAGTGTTGTGTCTGAATTTGCAATCATTATACAATCATATACAATAAAATAATACTATTCATGGGATAAAACTTTAATAAATCTATCATGATATACATAAACATAAGAATTTAAATAATGTTTCGTTGGTTTTTTTTTTTACATGTATTCTCGCGAGACTAATATATATTCTTTTACCATTGTAGGAAAGAATAAAAAGTCACTGGAAAACTTTTTTACATATCGTCTTCCTGAGCACAAACAATGAAAAAATAGACAAAGTCACTTTGTATAGAATAAGAAATTATTAAATAAGCATTTGCATCCAACACACATGCATAACAAACATTTCATTGCAAACTAAAACTCCGATTTTCTTTATTATTTATGATAAAATAAAAATGTTTATGTAAGCTTTCTCCACAGAACATAAGTACACGAGATTTTAATACCTCATGTTTCCAGAAGAGGTCGAATTTATAAAGAAATGTCGTTTTCATCGTGCATTGCCTAAATTAAAAATAAAGCAACACTTTCTTCGTTCTGTGGGTTTGGTTTGGTTTGGTTTGGAGCGCTACGGTCATTTTTTGCTACACGAGGGCTAATTAGACCTTCGTTCTGTGAGAAAACTTTCCAATCCGAGACAATATTTATATCTAAAAATTTCTGCTTTTAGCATTGGATATTTGTCCAAGAGATAGATTTATTCAGAGGAATAAATCTCTTTTTCCGTAAACTTTATTCTTCCTTAATGCTGTTTTATTTTTTTAATTATTAACACGAAAGAAGTAGTGCGGTTAAGTTTTCATTGCTATTTCATAGAGAGACCGTCTATTGAACTGCACCTAAAAGGTCTTTGGAACTCAGAAATGTGTTTTTATACTGGCGCGACGCATATTGTTCGATTTGGTTTCTTGAAAAAACAGCCGAATGTACATTTGTCGTAGACAAAACAACCAGCTGACGACCATATTCCAGATTTAAAACTTGCAGTGTAAGCGATCTTCTGCTAGCATTGTTTATGAATAGGAGATAGTTAAAAACGAGATTTTTCTATTGTCTCTTTTAGGGGGGGGGGGGGGAGAATCGTCGTATTTTCTTCTTGTATACGCCCAGGGATTACATGACCTCATGACAAATAATTCTCAAAATCTTCATCGAAAAACTTGAGTTGCTTTTGTGTTTAAGAACTATATTCGTAAAATCTGCTCACAGTTTTAGATTCAAATATACCTGTATAAAATCTTATCTCCGTATATAATAATAACACATATTATCAATATATCTTTCGAGTGTTTTTATTTAAATCTGTTACAATTCTGAAATCAGTTCTGAAACGTAAAGTTTTCTTTATATCAAAACTATTCATTTTATTAAACAATCGTTATAATATATGAATTAGTCTTGCTCAGGAACCGTAGTGGTGCATTGAGCTTAAAAGGGTGCTTAAATTAATATAGCTATTTAATGTAATAAATTAGTATTTTTCTCACTTTCATAGAGGTAATGCTTGACTGAGATTTCAACAATGCTTCATTTTACTCTCAGATAACTTTCATGATATAGAGTATAGCTTTGTGTATTATCTTTATACTGTGGCTCATACAATGGCAGTCAGTGCCGTGACTAGACAGGGGCAACATGGGCATCTGCCCAGGGCCCACTTAGGGCCCAAAATGCTGTATTTGTTTTATTATTTTCCCAAACCTAATTAATTAAGGGGCCCAAATGAAAATTCTTTCCCAGGACACAGGAATAGCTAGTTATGGCACTGACGGCAGTAATCAAAATAGAATGATATTTGAATAACTGATAGACGGCAAAGAATAACCATTACAGCTAATTATAACATTTTTAAAAATCTTTTTAAAAGGATACGTAGATGGTTCAGAACAAGATTGTCTTATGCATCCATTTTGAGACGATAGTTCAACACTGATGTTATACTTTTAAAAAACATCGTTTGAAATTATTGCGTTATGAAGAGAATGATAACGGGAGAACGTGAATAGAAGTAAAGCACCCATAAGTAAAATGACCATAAAAAAAATGCGCCAACCAATTACGTTCTGCGAAGTACTCCATTTTAAACGTCCGCATAAAACGGAAAGAACTTAATTTGTATTTTTATTCTCACCTATCCACAAGAAAATAGAAATTGTTTTAAATTTTCAAAATCAAATTTTCTTGTTTAAGCTGTGTAGAGCAGTTTACTTTATTTCCTCTGCTATTCTTAAGGAGAGTAATTTTTCTTTTACAGTATATGTGGAATTATGAATGGCCTGAGAATGTTTTAAAAAAATAATGAAAATTCTTTATGGAAAATTCCTAAGGAAATAAATGAACTCAAAATTTTGGGAGCCGTTCCATTTATTACGTAATGAGGGGAGGCTGTCAAGCTTTGCTTATTTTTGCTAATGAAGGGGGGAAGGGGAAAGAGGATCAGAGCAATACTTACATAAGACAGAAAATATGCACGCAACGCAAGAGAGTGCGCTGCGATGTGCTCCTGACTACATCAACTCTTCTACCAACCAGTACAGAAACTAAGTTGTTCTGTTTTTACTGTTAATGATTTAATATCTATACATTTTTACTTAGAAACATACAATAATTTTATTGATTGAAAAAAAACCGTTTTGCTTTTGCAAATAGCTACAAGAAATTTTCGAAATCTTACACAATCAAAAAAAGGGGGGGGGGAGGGACATCTGCTAATTTTTGCTTACAAGGGGAAGGCGGAGGCTTGAAAGGACTAAAAAGGGACTTACTTAATACTTGAACAGCTCCTAGTCTAAAATCAGACTATTTACTTCATTACTCTACGTCATTTCAAAGATGATGAGTGTATAATACATGACACCACGTAAAAAGAAAGGGAGAATTCTTTTTAGAATGATGCCCTTCAGTCTTCGTTAGTGATTATAAAATTCGAAAATCGCAATAATTTCTAATAATTCTTTCAAAATGGCAAATGTTCTTGCCATACGAAATCCCCTTAGCCCGGTTCCGAGTAATATATGAATTTGTACTGTATATTAAAAATTTCCATTTATTTATTCTATGTTGATGATTCCTTTTTGTCAGGATGTTTTGGTTACCCATAATAACAGTTTTTCATCAACTATGTAGCTTAAAACTTCATTTTTATTTCTCTATTGAAAAAAAAATTCTCAGGCGCTCCAAACCGAACCAAACTAAACTTACTTAGTTAAACTGTTTATAATTAATTTAATATTGGACAACCTATAAAATGTAGCTTCGATATATATAGAGAGAATTTATAAAATGTTTTAATTTGATAAATGCGTCAAGGAGAATGATGGAAACGTATTTTAAATGAAATATGTTGACTTCGCAAAGTAAGAGAATTACAACTGCACAGTGCTGGATGACAACAGACCATTTAAACAAAGACAAAACTGGGACGAAAATAAGTATTGTTTCCGTCCCAGAATCTGACCCCTCGACTGTAGCAAAAGTAATACAGCGTTAAGGTTCACTTTCCAGATCTTCAATTCCTATGTCAATTTATAGGTATTTTTTCTTTCGCTACTTTTCTAATCACACATTAACTATCACTCATAAACTACACAGGTCTGCAAAAATAATATTTTAAAAAGTTGTTTGTAGTTTGATAACTGATTTCTATGTATTTTTCAGTGCTGAATTAAAAAATGAAATCCTTTTTTTTTCTATCGCGTCAGTTTATCTCACAAAAAGGGCGTGTATTTTGGGTGAAAAACGCAATTTTGTTCATTTTCTCTAAAGGTTCTAAATTTTAATAAACAGATAAAAGATACCATGGTTTACATTTGCACAACATAATATTGAAAAAAGTGCATAAATATAGAGTCAAAAGTCCTTGCAGAAGCCCTTTCGCTTCACATCAAAATTTCTTTTAGTGCTCTTCCTGCTGTGAACAGCTTGAGGATCGTTGCTTTTTAATATCTAGCAGTAATCCGCTATCATGTTAACGTTCCATCTTCCTTGGTATCTTTATTCCATTTCCTTGATGTCTTGATGGAATCTTTCGCCCTGCTCTTCACAGACATAACCAAGATTTGCAGGGCAGAAGTCAAGGTGTGAGTGGAGAAAAGGGACTTTTATGCTCATATTACAACCCAACTTCATGAAGTTGTCTAGCATGTGAGCGACGATTGACTTGTAGTTTAAGTCCTTTTCGTTTCCCAGGTTTACAACTAGTTTAAAATATACCCATGTTGCTTTTTCTTTTGTTTCCATTTTTTTCTCAAAACTGGCATCTCTCATTAGTTTTCTGATGTCAGTTCCGACAAACACTCCTTCTTTTATCTTTGCCTCGGATAACCCAGGAAACTGCTCACAAAGGTATCTAAAACATTCTCCTTCTTTTGGCAATGCCTTGACAAATTGTTTCATCAAGCCCAATTTAATGTGTTGTGGTGGAAGTAATACCTTTTTGGGATCTACAAGACTCTCCCATTCGCAGAGAAAGCAAGGGACCCTTGTGTAGCCACTCTGTTGAGCAAGCAACATTGAAATCACTTTTAAATCGCCACAAATCGTGGCGATTTAAAAGTGATGATCATTTATGATCACATAACACATTTTTTTTAATAACACATTTTATTTAAGACCAGCTCAAGATTTTTGAAACATTCTTTTAGATCTGGTACAATGGAAGTTGGTGAGAAGGAGGATGGCGGGGACAGACAGGCAGTGACACAAAAGATGTCAGTGAAGGGAGATAGTAAGAGATGGGAGGGAAGGTCGACAGACAGGCACTAATAGAAAAGTGATGCAGTTTTAAATCGTATTACACTATTTTTAGTACGACTGTCTAGTATATATAAGAATGCTATTTCATTGCAAACGCCTTAAAACTTTCTCACATTACTTTTTAAAAGTGTTTGTCAGCAAAATATAACAGTTTCTTTGGAAATAGGGGAAATTTTGTCTAAACTCATAGTGCTACCTTACTTTAAAAAATACACAAATTCGAAAAAACTAGACATACTAAATGTAACAAAACTGTACGTGATGGAAGTTTTTCAATAATTTTCCCATAATCAGGACCAAAATACTATAAAATCACTGATTACATTTGAGACAATTTTTTGGTCGCAGGACCTGTGCTATTGATGCTTATTGCTACGAATATACTTTTTTGAAATTAAGTTTTAATAAAAAATTATTTAAAAGCCGTGATAACTGAATTTCAAAATTTACTCTCACATGCAAAAAAAAAAAATACCAGAATTCATATGTATATGCATTTGTTCATTTGTAGTTAAAAAAACGCCAATATGAAAATTTCCCATTGTTTAGCTTAGGGATTGAGGATCAGCGAGGTCAACTGATGAACCTTCTTTAAGTGCTATATCTCCTTTTTTAACCATCAAGAATTATACACATAGTTTTCAAAAATCTTCTTTCAAAACTAAACTTTTCTTCGTCCATAGGCAGATTTTCCTCACACATTCGAACTGCCACAAATAAAATGCAATCTATAAACATTATGTAAAAAAAATCGAGAATTTTCGCATCTAGAATTTAAAAGGGGGAAAACATGAAATTTTAGGTATTAAAAGAAGTTTGTCAGACGAAACTGATTTTTTGGTACAGTTTATTTTTATTGTGCACAGGTCCTGAATTTAATATAAATTCATCAGTAATCTACAGACCCTGTTGTAATATACTATTGTCTTTAATCTAATTCTCTACTCTACATCTTGTTATTAAATGCTGCAGTTACTCTTCAGTAGATTCCATTGTATTGTGGAATCTGTAGTAATGAACATGCGGATAATTTACTGAAAAAAAAATTTAATTTTTAAAAAGGGAAAAGGAAATTGTATTTTTACAACAAATTCCTGCATACCAATTTCTTACAATTCGGTAAAATAATCCGGAAATATTTTCAAAACTTCATTTTACCATTCAAAATAGCAAATAGAAACTTTAATAGATTGGTTTATTAACAGAAAGGATTTTTATATGTTAAAAATATATGATATTTATTAATATTATATATTTTTAACATACAAAAAAATATTAATGTTTTGTCATTATAAAAAGTTTAAAGCATGTGTTTTAATTTAAAAAATTCAGCATGATATAAATTTACTTCAGACTATCCTCGACCCACCCCATTTTTTTACGACCTTTCTGTGGGTCGCGACCCACAGTTTGCGCACCACTGGTCTAAACTATTCATTTTTTTCCTTATAAAAATGTTAGAAAACTGTTCTGATTCTGTTTGGAATTACAGATTCTACGAGTGGATGGATTTATGTATTCATATCTGATAGACCAGCAGGTGGAAAATAATTTTAAAGCTTTGTTTTTCCATAATTTGTGCATATGTTCAGTATAAAAAAGAAGCAACAAGGCGTGAGAGTGGATAAATAAACTACATGTTGTTAAAAAAATATTTTGGCCCATTTCCTTTTTTTATTTCCAAATACCAGTTTATTTCAGCTAAACCCTTTTTCAATCTGTCCCAATAGGTGCTCCTTATTTATGTAATGCCACGCTTTCAAAATGAAGTTGTGACTAGTGTAACTTCCCCTTCCTTATCGAGCTATAGTCACCGGATGCATTTACAACAGTCTGGGGAGATTAGTTAAATAAAAAATCGACGGGAGGATTTGTCCAGCTGCCACGACGTCTCATCTTTTTAGAGACACTGTAAAATAAACTTCTATAAATTAATTATTTTATTTGCTGGAAAGAAACGAATAAAAGAGACCAATACGTATGATAATTTATACAGCCACAATCATTATTTTGTGGGAAGATTATGATAAAAGAAATTATTGCAAAAAAGTTTAAGTCTTGATTGTAATTTTTTTCAAAAATTCTACTGTTAGGAAAATATTTTCCTCCTCCTGAAAACTTGGTAATTTTTGTATTTAAGTAGCTTTGTTTTTTTTCTATTAAGTCTTCAGAAGCGTTTTGGAAGAACGAAAAATAAGGTTCGTAATCATTTATTTCCAGTTCAACTTCAACACAAACAAAGAAAAAAAAAGGTAAGGAAAAGCCCTTGGTTTTCTACGTATCGAGGAATGTTCACCAAACTTAATTGCTAATTTCCTATTCACAAAAAGTTTACATAGGTGAAGGCGACTGTCCAAAATCAATCTAATCACATATAGGGAGAATACCGACATGCATTTCGGTAAGAGAAGGAAGGATCTGTATTGAACTGCATCAAACCTAAAATATTTGTTTTTGGTAGAAAAAAAATCCATATTTTATGCAATTTAACTGTACTTTCCAATTTCTTACAATATGGGCACGTAACAAATTAATGTTCTGGAAATAAATTTCAGTTATTTCTATCAGATTTAAGTATATCACCCGACTCTCTTAAATGTATAATATCAAATGTAATTAAAGTGTACATTGTTATTTTCATACCTTATATAGAGTGAGGCCATGACAAAGTAAATGAAACTGTAAGTAAAAATGTTTAGCTTGATTCACTGAAAATAAATCGATGTTAATTTCCTAAAGGAAGGTCCAAAGGTTTTCAATATAAGGTTCAAATAATAAAATTACAATTTTCAACTCATGTAAAAGATTCTAATTAAGGTAAAAAAGGGGGAAAAATAACCAACTGAAACATCAGCCATGAACATTTTTAAAGATTTACAAGTACTTTAAAAAATGCGTACTTATCTGTGGACAGAAAAATAAGCATTTCACATCAGCCGTAAAGCATTGTTGGCATGTATTATGATTCGTTGTCACCTAGTATATCAGCAGGCTAGGTTGTTAGTTTAGCTCTGGTCGTAAAAGCACTCTCTCTCTTATGACGCTTCACTCGCTTTCCATATCATCTCCAAAATATTACAATTCATATTGTATTGAACAATGGATTCATTTTCTAATAAAAAGCTTTTCAAATAGCTAAAATTAAAGCTGACTTAAAAATATTATTGATATAAAAATTAACAACATTGTTTCAGGCAGTAAACATTTGGTATTCAATTGTGAATAGACAATAGTAATAATCAACATCAGTACTCTGTCGGATATTCATTGACCCTCATATGCATTAACCATCTGTACCTCCTCATATTTAATTACTCAAAGAAATTGGCTCGTCTTGTGGGAAATTAGTAGTTAAATTCTAAATACTGTCTCTACTGCACATGAATTGATTTGGTTTCGTTGGTTTAGAGCGCTAACGTCAACTTCTGCTACGCAAAGGCTAAATAAACCGAGACCTGCAGTTTGAAGCCAATTCCGATCTATTTTTTTTTTGCACCTGAGACTGAAACGTACAAATTTACAAGTGGCAGGATAATCTCGGTTCATAAAAATACGAAAGATGGGCTTAGGATTTATATTTATCCGAAATGGAAAGCTCTTTCTACATACATGTAAAGAAACTTAGCCTAATGTCTGAACTTGAGAACAGGAGAATCTTCATATTTTAGAGTTCAACACTATGATTTGGCTATTTCTAACGAGCCTTTCAATGTAATAAAATATATACTGAACAATATATCATATATTAAATACTTTAAAGCCAGTACGCGTGAATCTTTTTAAAGTGTGCATATATATTTCCTTAAATCATAAACCCTAAATCGCTATTTAATTACTCAAAGAAATTATAAAATGTTGAACCTCAAGCAAGCTCTTGAAAACATGGTGTTTGTCATAAACTTTTAAAGTGACAGACTCCTGTTTTTAAAAAAGTAAATAAATAAATAAATAAATAAACTTTCAACAACAGGGATACTTTGTCTATTGAAAACAGCTTTCTTTGTTCTTTCTCTAGTTTCATTTTCTTAATCTGCAAATTCTTAAACTGTAAAACGAAATAGGAGGAGAGGGGGGGGGATTCTTGGTACAAGCTGTCTTTCAGAATTGAAGAATATGAGATAGTTTATTTAAGCTTTTTAACAACAGTTTTTTCCCCTAGTAGAATTTTATCTTATGCAAATTCCTTATATGTCATCAACTTATTACATTTTAATTTTAAACAGCCCTTTTTTAATTACTAGCTCAAGTCCTCTTTATTGGACTTCTTTTTATTAAACTTGAAAGATTATTAGCACATTTGTTAATAATAGACTTTGTTAATAATAGACGTACCCCTTACAGCGATAAATTCCTTTTCTGTACCACAACAAATAATTTCTTTGAGAGTCTATATGTAATATTTGATGACTTTAATCTTTAATAACGTTGCTTACCCACATATATATATATATATATATATATATATATATATATATATATATATATATATATATAAATATACAAAAAAAAAACATTTAATACGCTTCACATTTTCTCTAGTTGCTAGTCATAAAAATGATTCTTTTTAAGACAAATCGAAAAAAATTTCAGAAATGCAGCTGTTTTAGTTTAAAATTCTCAAGCTGATGTTTTTATTTCTTTTCTACCTATAATTAAACACAGAAATTTTATTATGCGCGTGCAGGACGAGGATAAATATTTCAAGTGCAAAGTTAAGCTTTTTCACTAAACTCAAAAATTTTCATACATGCGTAAATGATCATTATTATTATTATTATTATTATATTATTATTATTATTATTATTATTATTATTATTACTATTAGTATTATTATATTATTTGTGGTTTATAAAAATAAAAATAAAAAACCCTTCCTCATGTTAGAATTTGTATAAGTTTCAGTAACAAGACACTTATATACTTATTCTTATGAGGGAAAAGTTTTGAAAGTTTTCTGGGAAATGTATTTCAAATCTTCCCCATGTTTTGCAATCTGTAAGCGCTGGTGAGACAGCCAATCGCGTCATTGGAAAAACGCGAGCTAAGGGCGGGGCCACGGCTAGGTGATAAGAGCTGCAAAAAACACCGGCAGATGCTCACACTTCATCTGAAGCGTGCTCCTCGCTCTCCTGGAGATTCCTCGCGTGCGCTCAGGAAAACTCTTACGTGCGACGTGCGCCGAAAGAGTGCCGCTCTCAGTTTTCATCAGAAAGAGTGTGGAAATTGTAAGTACGGAGACATTTATAGACAAAATTGAACTTAACTTAAACTATATTTCCAGGACTTTGAATTTTATCCAACTTGCAGAACAATGTTTAGTGTCTTAAATACGTGGCAGAAAATTATTTGTATTTAGTATAACATCTTATTAATAACTAGAGCATTGAATTAAAGTTATCACCCATTATGTTCTAAATGCAAATGCTTATTTAAGTTATCAGCATTATTTTCTTAATTTTTGGTTGTGAAAAGTTTCCTGCTATACATGTCTGCGGCAAATGAACTAGTAGATTATACATTTTCTCAAGCACCCATAATGTCTCTTACGTGGATTCCTCATAGCTCAAGTTCTACCTCAAGTGCATATAGACTTCTCACACCTCAAATAAGTCCTTATTCATCTCCGAAACTTCACTGTGGTTCCACTCTCGTGACAACAGACTCTACGAGTTCAGGAGGGTCTCAGTCATCTAAACGTAGAAATAATCGCAAAGTTTCTAAGCCCAGCTACAAGCACATACCTCACAAGGACAAACCTCCTCATCTAGTAGCGAGAAGAAATGCTAGAGAACGTAAAAGAGTTCAAGCTGTGAACAGTGCTTTTGCAAAACTTCGAAAATGTGTGCCGATCGAAAACAGAAATAAAAGGCTATCCAAAGTGAAAACCTTGCATAGAGCTATCGAATACATCAATGGTCTTCAAGCTATGTTGCGTCAATCTGATGACCCCAACCTGCTGCCGAGCAATCCTATACATTACTCCAGACACCGGAGCGAAAGCCATACTTCTAGGGAAGATGATGAACTGGAGGACGAAGAAAGAGATATCCGGGAGTTTAATGAGTTCGAAGAATACCTAGAGTCGGATATCGAAATTGTTAACAAGGAAAATGAAAGTCGTGGATGGAGTACTCTTGGCACGGTAAGGCATCAGACATTTAAACCTCTCTATTAACTCTTTCGTTTTTTATTTATCTTAACTTTTTTATCCTGTCTATTCACTCACACATATCAAAATGAAAAAAAAAATAGCATTCAATATTAATAAGTAAAGTTTGCATAAAATTGCATTATTTTATTGAATTATCAAATTTCCTTTAATATTAATTTTTGGAAACAAAATTTTTGTTTTAATAATTATATTAGTGTAATAATATTTACGCGAATATTTATGCAGCACGTAACTAACATTTTTCTTTACTGTATCTTACTTGAAAGTTTCTCCTTCAAAATTACATTCACCTTACAGATATACAGAATATCAAAATACAGCATAGCATAACAAATATACAAATCTGAAATATATCCGGAAATTTTTAATAGTCACACATTTCAAAACAAGATACTAATTTAAAATTAAAATTTCTTTTTACTATGCTGCTCTTTAATTTTAAATATTTTATAATATTTCAACAGGAAAATATTTTAACGATTAATGCTTTGTTGTAAATGGATAGTGATTTTAAAACTACAGTAACTATTTTAAAAGTTTTATTCTAGGAATACCAAATACAGCCTTTCTAAAAGAGATCACTCAATATCTCTAGAACTATAGATTTGATTCGCTATAATAACGCTTTGAATATAGAATAAATTATAAAGTGTTTTTATCCGGAAGAAAAAATACTCTTACTTTTAAAAAAATGTTGGTTTCATCATAGGAGTTTTTTTAGATAAGAGTTAAATAATAAGTCCTTTTTCTTCTATAAGTACTTTTGTTGCGAGATTTTACATGTATCGCCACATTGTTTTAAAAAGTGCATTTAAAGTGCTATTTTTCTGATATTATGTGACAGTTTGTTTGAAAAAAGTAGTATGATTACCTTGAATAAGTTTTTTAAGATTTATAAATTACTTTACTTAAGGTATATAGAAACATATTATATTTACATTGTTTATTTTGTCCAGAGTTTTTAATGCTCAGTCAAATACATTTTAGGCATCTCAAAAAAACAAAATAATCTTGCTTGCGCCTCGTAATCATCCATATCCGAGAATTAAAAAAATAATTCTCAAACAGAATTATTTATATTTTTCTTCTCTAAAAAAGGGGATCAATTGGGTGTTCTGATTTCCTAATGGAATTCATGTAATTCTTTGTTATGCCTCAATTCGGAACATCAGGAGAGAGTCACTATATTTTTGAACACTTTTAATAAGTAACTTCCCCAAATGTCTGCAATCCTAACTTTTTTTAATAGCCATAATAACGTGAACAAATTTTCAGACCTTGGATTCAATGCTCACGGGACTTTGCATGATATTTGAGCAGCTGTTGTACATACATGAGGGAATCGAACCAAGACCTAAACGACAAAACTCCTTTTGACTAGCGACTTCAAATGACTTGAACGCTTGTCCATTTGTGAGAGTCCAAATAAAAAATTTTGCATGTAAGATTTTCTTTTAAATGCGCAGGTTCTTGCCCAGAGATATTCTGGGACCATTATACAGGTGAGTCACCATTGCTCCCTTGGGGCCCCCTCAATTTTGACCGAGCATTATCACAGAGGACATTCAAATTAAGCAGATCATATTTTCAAACGCGATATGTATTATCTCTTTTATATAGTTTTAAAGCAGGTCTGTACAACATACCCGCCAGCACACAATCTGGGGCCCGCGAAGCATTTTGTGAAGACGCATAGTATTATAAATCTAAAAAATATGGAATGTTATTTTAAAATTTATAATACCCCGAAAGGAATATATAAGCAATAAATATTAATATTTATTAAATTTTTAAAATGATAAGTAATTTTTTTGTTAGATAAAATATTTTTACCTTTCTCATCGATTCTATTTTCTTGAGGCCCGCAGCAGATTTTCTCAAAGTAATACGACTCTCATCACATTTCGAGTTGTGCAGGCCTGTTTTAGAGTAACAGCAAGAGTAAATCTCATTTTTAGCGTGATTTGATTTTCGTTCATATAAGAACATATTTTTTTAGTTCCATTACATTTTCGTTATAGGCGTAGTTTCTTGCTTGTTTTCAGTGAAAAAGTATTTGTATTTACTAATTTATAATGAAAAAGATCAGACATAATAATCTGCTTCTCTGCTGAAATATGATTTAAAATATGCTACATACAAAGGTTTAAGAAATGAGAGCCTGGGCATGTAGCCATTATTTCCGTAACATCTGCTAGCTCGATAAGATAAATAAACTAAAAACGGATTTCACTGGTATTATGCAATGAGTAAAAGAAACTTGTAAGGAGAAGAAGGGAATGCTCAAACGACCCTTAGTATTCAATTGCTGTTTAACAAATTAAATTTTAAATACATAGTCATTTTAAGCCCTTATATTCTTCTATTTTAAAAGATAAAATACGTAGTTTTATCTTTTAATCTGCTTTTACAATTTCTGAAAAGTTAAGCGCGTGTGAAGATTTCCCTTTTTTTATAATATCCTGTTTAAATGTTATCATTTTCTTCCTCCTACCAGTAATCGAAATTTTGTTGTTCAGATTTTTTCTGTTCAAGCCCTCGGTATAAAAGTTACTTTTATGCCTTAAAAAAAAAAGAATAATCATGGGCAAAGGTTCTATCTGCAAGATTCGGGGTTCGGATCCCGTATGTGTAAGAGCCGCTCAAATATGATTGTTTTTTTATTTTTTTATTTCCAATGGCGGGTTACAAGACTATATAAATACATAACAAGAACAAACTAAAGAGAACTGCAACGTCCATGAACCCAAAAATCTCCTAGCTATCCATTATCTCTCCTACACTGGATTTGGAGGTAGAGCGGGGCAAGACAGTATATGGGTATAGTCCATGTCCTCTCGTCGATTACAGAGCTTCCAAAAGGGTTCTGAAACGATATTTATACGGCAGAGTTGTTCCACATTAGGCAATCATGGCCCGTCACTAGTCGAAACAAGGCGACTGCTTTCTGCCTTGGCTATTCTGGGACTTCAGAAATTTTGCTCATCCATATTTTATTTGAACTCCTCGACAATAGTTCTTGCTCAAACATGATGTTAAATATATTTCTCTGCATAATTTCCATACGTGTTATGGTTATCAGAAAGAGATACAAACTCGGCTGTTCCTTCCAAAGTGTCTTTCAAAGTTTTGTTGTCTGACATATTTATCAACATTGTGTTTCCTTGTCGAATTTTAAATAATCCTCTGGTTTCTTAGTAATAATTTCTTCTGCGGGAAGCAATTCCTTTTTAGACACACGAATATAAATTTAAGCTTGGGAATTTTTCTTGTAAAACATTTTAACGATGAGCAGAACACAAAAGTTTCTTGTAAATCATTTGTGTTCTACGAGAAAAGAAGATTGAACTCTTGTTCGAAGGTAACTAACTGAATTACAACTCCTTTCTTTTTGTAGTCAACGTCACAAGATGTTGTCCTTTATATTTCTTTAATTTCTTTTTATCATATAATTATTCGAACCATGCTGTTTTTTTCGCTGGAGATAAATAGCTTTCATATATGCTTTCTTACGATCCACCAAAGGTTTTTTCTAACGTCGAGTACCACTGTAAAAACCGTCTGATCGACGATCAAATTTACAGTTCCAAACCTTGATGTCAGTTCTCTACTGACTGAACTATCTCGGTGATGAGAGAGAGAGTTATTTTTCTCACAATGATTCTCCTCACTGCATGATTATGTATTGCAGTCCCGTCTTCCTGATTTCATGCATTTACCTATTGAGTATTTGACAGCTCTTTCAAAACATGCCGATTTAAAAAAAAAAAAACTTTTTTTCAATATTCTAAATACGGGATATAGAACTTGACACTCCGCATTAAAAAAATTTAACGCTTTTAAAGATTCTGGAGAAGAACGAAAGAAAATACATATAATCACTCACAGAGTTTTTCTCGTGTCATTTTGGCATCTGAATGCAATTTACAAAGTTATGTAACCGTTCACCGTTAAGTCATAGTTAGAATTGAAGTTTTCATTCACCGAAACCTAAAGTTTTGCAAAACTGAGTTCAGCCCTTAAAAAATGTGTGTGTGTGGGGGGGGGGGATGAAAAATAAATCTATGGAAAAATATTTTCTACAATGCTATTTTAGTTTCAAATCCCAATAGCTGGAATGCATTAAATAGCTTAAAGGATAAAAAACTCATATTTGTTAAAGTAAAAATTAAAAAGAAAACAGTAAATTGTTCTATTTGTTGTTGTTATTTCTAATGCCCCTTGGCCGGAAGTATTCTAGACCAGGTTCATATCGGCTTGCGGGCTGAGTAGTGCGGCTCCGGTCTATAATGACACCACAAGGGTCGGAGTCCAAAAATTGTTCAATTTGTTAAATTTAATCAGACTTTTTGTTTTTGTGTATAAAGCTTATTTTTTATTATAATCGTTTTGATTGGAAGACTAAGGTCTGTTCAGTTATATAAACTCGTTTTGATTTTCAACGTATACTGTCCAGTATTTCTCAAACATTTTCGCTTTAATTTTAATTCTTACCTTGCTAAAAAATATCTCTATTTGAAAAAAAAAAGTCAAGAGTATTTATGATACTCGGGGTTAAATTTCCCCTCTTTTATTTTTCTAGAAAGTTTTTAGCTAAAATTTTTACCTTAGTAACGGAAAAAAAAAATCAAACGAATTACAGTCCCAATTCATGTACACCCTGCCGATTGTTTGTGACATGGAATGTTATGAAAAGTAATCTGGTAATTTTATAAGCACTGTATCAATCAAATCTGATGATATCTTAGATTTTTTTTCTTTCCATTTCCATATAGCAATTGAGTGAAACAATCGTAATTATGCTTAAACGCAAAAAAAAATAATAATAAAAGGTTACAAAAGTATCACTTTATTTACACGAGACCATTTCATAGAAACTACAGATTGACGAGGATTCTGAGCTTGATATCTATATTACAGCACTGTAACGGAATTTAGAATGTCACAGCGTAAATACACTTCTCCGAAGAATGGCCTCAGCAGAATACATTCCTTTGTGTATCACCGCTTATTTCTGTGGACATTTCAATTATACCACAAATGCTTATCTCTGTTAAAATATTCCTTACAGATATCTAGTTATCTTTTATGGTAGCAATTTCTTTTGTCTGGCTCCAATTAGAAAAGATTTGGTCAATTTCTTCATTTTTTATTAATGTTTAAAAAGTTGCTCTGAAAGGAATCAAGCCTGGAACTTTTCTTTTTTTCTGAATATGTTACTTCATTGTTATCGGAAAATTCCCATAGGGAGAAGGCCAATGGAAAGTTTAAATTTTCAACTCTGAGACTCAGACACAGTGCAGTATTAAAGCGCAAAAGATTACTATGCATTAGACCAGAGCTCCGCAACATTTTATCTTCCACGGCACAGCAACGATTTTTTTTCGATAATTCCGCAGCACACCACAAGAAAAAGCTTGCAAATATATAAATTACAATAAATACGTATATTTTTTATTAAATAAAAAACACAACAAAATAGCTCTATGTATCAAGATAATTATAATAATTTAAGTTTTATATAAATCATTTTGAACTGTGCACCAACGCAAGAACAAAAATATAAAATTATAGTTTACAAGTAAAAAAATTTTCTCTTTAAATTTTTATATTAAAATTTGTTTTTTGGTCTTTACTTAAGCCTAATAAATCAAAGTTAATTTAAACATAACAAATTTATTAATGAGATATTTGAGATTGTTTTGATAAATGTGCGTTTTATATTTGCACGTTTTATATTTGGCTTTATAATAGAAAGAGCTACAGTTCATGGTCAAGGTCCTTTAAATATGATCGTTTGTCATTTTCAATTAGAACCAGTGTCGAAAAACTTTGTTCGCATAAGTATGTCGTAGAAAATGGGAACAAAATTGCAATGGCCTTGTCAGAAATTAATAGATATTCTTTCTTAACTGAAAACTAGAATTATGACGCTCGAGCATACATACAATGTATGGCTAACAACATGTTTTTGTTTTGTGTATAATTTCGACCCAGAAAAATTACATATTAACAAAAAGTTAGAGGAATATTTTACTTAGAAAAATTTCTGTTTAATGCGGTGGTTAATTTTTTTATTATCATAATCGATAAAATCACCGCGGCACATTAGTGTGCCACGGCACAGCGGTTGCGGAGCACTGCATTAGACAATGATTCTAAGTAGTTAGACAAACGCAAAAACTCAGTAGCTTTGGAGCTGCAGCTACAGTTGTCAATTATCAAGCCAGTTTCTGTGATGTTTAAACTTCACTAATTATCATAAGAATAGGAAAGTTGGTAGAAAATTTCAAATTTTATTTATTCATTTATTTCCATTGCTTAATTTGTAATTATAAACTTATTTTAATGATTTTTTTATTTATTTAATCATTTTTATGAGATAAAGAGCTACAGAAACAGTTCTTGTGTTATTTATATTTAACTTTTGGTGAATACGCATTTTTGAACGCAATAACCTCATGGGAATAATAACCTTATTACGTAATAACCTCATGGGAATAATAAACTTATTACGTAATAACCTCATGGGAATAATAACCTTATTACGTAATAACCTCATGGGAGGCCCTAGTTTTTTTAAATCATAAATATAGAAAATTACTTTAAAAGTATGTTTAATTTGTTAAGATCGAATGATATTAGAATTGTCAATCGGCAACAAAAAGATTTTTTTAGCAATAAGCCCTTTTAAGAAAAAATTCTTTTATACAAATACTTTAAACTGAAAGAACTTTTTTTACGTACGGTAAGTCGTATGAAAAAAAAAACTCATCTGATGGGTTCCGTAGAGCACTTTACAAATCTTTACTTATTTATTCAGCATATGAAAAACATCACATAGTTAGGTTTGATATCGACAACACGGTAAGAGATGGTCTCCATTTTCAGCTACTGAGGTGTAGAAAATTCTGTGGAGGTGATATCTTCCGTAAAACCCTACCAGTAACACCATAATCTAGCTATAGAATTAACAAACTCGCAGATTTAAATTGTTTCTACTCCGCGTTTACAAGGTTGCTAATAGAGAGCTCTCAACGAAAGACATCAAATGCCTCGATGACTTGCCCCTTATTTATCTGACCAACTAGTAAATAAAACTCTACGGCATATATCTTCCCACTGTTACTTCATAAGGGTTAATAATTAGTTCCTAAAACCGAGTTTTTTTGGGTTAACTATTACGAGTTAAGTGGATGAGCATGTTTCAGTCAATCTGACATGAAAGCGTTGGCTTTATTACGACGATTTCGCACACAAACTGCTTTCAATCTATAAGACAGATAAATCTTACCTTATCTATCTAGTATATTCTTTCCAAATATATGATAAAAATATCAAAATTAATTCATAATTCACAAGGAGAGGAACTCACTCCATTGCAAACGCCAGGTTGTGCGTATGCAGGAATTTGCAGCCCCGTGTCGCAATAATATAGCAACTGGGTTACCATTTAAACGACAGAGGACGAGCTATGGATATTCATTGTTTTTTGCAAGTCTCATTACTTCGGGCAACTTAGGAGGAGGTTGATGGGGGGGGTGGAGAAGGAGAACGCCCTAATTTTTCAAGAGCCCTTATTAGATATCATAATTAAGAACATCAAAATATTTAATCGGAAAGATTAAACCAACACAGCAATGGCAAACTAATCTAAAAACAAACTAAATGCCTTCTCTATTGGTGGCAGTTATTGATATGTTAAATCGTAGACCACTTTCTGTCTTGAACTCTATTCTTTCTTCTTACAACCGTGACGAAGGGAGAGCGATAACTTGTCAGTGCTGCTTCCAGTTACGGGGAAGAAGGGAGATGGTTTTCCTTTTCCTTGCATGTCACATAAATGCAACTCTCTCTAGAAATACATAATTACCCTATTAGGGTTTTATATTAATTAGTTAATTGCCTTTTCAATCTAAAAAGCCTTCAATTTCCTAAACTAAAGAACCCATCATACTTCAAATTTTGCCCATGATATTTTTGATGCAAAGAACGAATATATATTTTTTATTTAAAATTTACACACACAAGTATTATTTACTAAATTAGAACGCATAATCGTCATTTATTAAATCACATAAAGATTAATATTCATAATATATAACTGTATAATTTTAGATAATCTTAATAACAATTCTCAAAATATAATATCTCATTTGAAGAGGATTCCATCAAAGGTGATTGATATGCCTTTGGCTGTTGTTTGCCTGTTAAATATTATTAATGCGGGCTCTAATTACGATGCATTCAAATCTTATTTATGTTTCTGAAAGAAAAAATGGAAATAAAAATATATTTCGAGTGTTGTTGACTTTGTTTTTGTTTCATGAAAGCTTTGCTAGTCTTGAGCAACTACCAAATATGAACTATTGTTAAATTTCAGAATTTAGCTAATTTTTTTATTCATACTCTGTCGACTTGAGCAAATGTTGACCACAGCGCTCTAAACTAACCAAAACAACCAACCAACCAACCCTGTCGGACTTGTACAAAATAAGAAAATACATGAATGCAATAAATGCTCTAACATTTCCCTGACATCTAGGGATAGAATTTTTTTTACCTTACTTTCAAGTAAGACAGAGCGAAAGAAAATTGTACAAGGTATCAAATTGTAAAATAATTCCCCTAAAATAAAAACAAAATTAAATTATTTTAATATTTTACACTGACCATATTCTAAGTCATTCACCTCACTCACGGAGAGAATTTGAGATCTCTCGGACTGCAATAAAATGCCATTTTATGATATTCTTCCGATCTCAAGCTGCTACTTCTATATTAGGTTCCATTTTCATGCTGGTAATTTACCAAGGCTACGTTAGTAATCGATCAAGTTGCATGCTAAAGAGTTACTTGTATGCTCTGTTTATTCGGCAGTCTATGCCAAATCTCTCCTTTGTGGACACATCAACATGACCAGAGAGAGTTATCTAGGGTCATTTTCAGTAAAATTATTTTACTCTCTTATGACAACAATATATAAACTCATGCCATTTGAAAGCCCGTAAAAAGTGAAAGATATCAATAACTGCTGTATGAACAGATGTATATTTTAATTAATATCCATGTCCCGTTCTAGTCTTCTCTTATGACACTCCTAGCATTTTTTCAACTGTGTATAGGAGCTCTATTAGGCAACCCAAGGCTGCAAAATAATGCTTATGCAGACGATTTTGAAAGATACTGTAGGGGAGAGGGATAATAATCAATGTGCTTGGTCACGTGCTACTTCATGAGATAATGTTGTGTAACTGATAACAAAGAACAGAATGAAGGAAATCAGAGGGTCAGAAGTGACCTTTATGAGTAGATGTCTGTAGTACACTTTCTATGAGCTACGTATGGCATGAAACAAAGGAAATATGATACTTCAGATTAAACCTGAGACTAATATCTGCTTGCTTAAAATAAAGTGGCATGTTCACCAGAAATACCTGGAGAAATGTTTTTTAGTTTCATTAAGAATTTTGCTTATTTTTCTTCCCCTTCATTTTCAGGTAATGTGTTGGGGGATGACGGAAAAATTACTTTTAAAAATTTAGCAGCGCTTTATTAATAACAGCAGAAAATTGATTACATAAATACTTTTAACAAAAACCCATATGTTATTCATTGATCTAATTCCATATTAAAGCTCCACTGAGGCAGACAATATCGTAAAAAGGATGAAACTGAAATTTAAAATAAATCGGAGCATTAAACCTCTCCATCAGGAAATTTAATATTGCCTTTAAAGGAAAAATATTCCTTATTGGTATAAACTTAACGATAACACCGCTTTATTCTGTGCAATTCCCCAAAGCAAAGTTGATCAGAAAAATTAGATAAACTAAACTGTAAATTATCTAATACATAAACTGTAAATCATACATAATAAATAATACTGTAATCATACATACTAATACATAAACTGTAAATCATCTAATACAACCACCAAAGTGAAAATTTTCTCCACCCGGCAATTATATGAATCTCAAAGATGCTAAAAATGAAATATCTAACAGAAAGTGAAGCCTCACATAAGTTTATTCGAATTGCCCCTTCAACAGTATCAAGGTTTACATAACATTGATTCATGCAGTAAACGCCCGATCATCCATCAGCTAATAACCGTTTTGCTGTTTACTTGTGCTTACCAAAAGAAAAGGTTTGAAATAAACTGTACTTAGTCCATACTTGGTACATAAACAGATGAAAAATTGAAAATCTCTTGGTAAACTTTGTTATTATTTTTCTATCAATGAACTTTCACATTAGCAATATATCTTGCAACGTTGTTCAAACAGAAAACTTTTTCAGAAACACTAGATTTTATAAAGGCATGCTGGGCAAGTGTAACGTCTCGCTGAACTATAGCGAGGAGGATATCGCTCTCCCTTTCAAAGCTGGACGTAACTTGAGTTGTAGTTGCAAATTTAAATTGAATAGGCAAACTTTGTAGCGAGCAGTATTAATTTTTATAAAAACTAGATGTAAAAGTACTTTATTTGGCATTTTAAACCTTTATTTATTGACATTATCGTCCCAAAAATTATGATAATATGGAAGGTAACTATTTTCTTCCATGTTTTGTGTTGGAACAGGGTATCATATATATTTTTTACATATCTGTTATATTTTGAATCATCACCTCTCCGAGAAAATATTCAGTGGCATCTACAGGCTTTAATATTCTAGTTTATTTTCTCAATAAAAAAAACAAACTTAGTATAAACCATTTTAGCATCTTTTTTGACTCTACAAAACTTCTTTCCTTGAAATTACCCGAATATGATCGGTTGTCATTCAGATAAAACTATCAGTAGTTGACTTATTATAATTTTATGTAATATATTCTCGTATTGCTTTTTCCTCTTGGTTAACTTTAGTGAAAGGGTTTCTTTTCATACTAATTTCAGTTTTCCTATTTACAGGGATGCGAACCTAACTATTGGACCTGTGTACCTTTCCACGAAGAATGTGCCGGAAATATTCCAAGTTAACAAATGGCTTGGAGCAAAAGTCCAGAAATTTTCAACATCTTCAGTTTAAATTTGACGGAAATAAAACTGGGCACTAAAACTACTCACCTAAATGCAAACAAATATGTGTGCTTTTATTGACTGATTTGAAAAAGACTAAAGAGGAACTCAAGATCAAAGATTTCAAAAGTCTTTCAGTTAATTTAGTCTGAACTGATTGTTGATATTACTTGTATTTTGTTATGACTGTGGAACAAAGTGCTTTGATTTCCTGTCTTAAAACTGAGCTCAAACTTCTGGATGAACAGATTGAAACAGCAGCCTAAATTTAAAGGCTATTGAAACTACTACTTTCAACTATTTAATTTTTTTGTTTTGTTTCAAAAGCAAAATATGTTTTATCTTTTTCCTTGCACAGCACAGATAAAAGAAAACATATTATATTGTTAGACTTATGAGAGAATAATTAAAAGAATCCTTAGTGCCTTATTTTAATACAAAGTTCAACATTGTCTCCGTCCACTACTTCTGAATGAAGAAAATGGCTTGTTCTTTTATTTTTTTATCCAGTTTAAAACTTTTTCTCAAACCATTGAACTGAACTTAAATTCTGTGGTGAAGAGAGCTAAATTGTTATGCCAATTCGGTTACTGTTTTACACTTATTGAAATTTTGTGTTCTTCAAAAGTAACGAATATTCAAAGCTCTCTTTCATTATACATTAATTATTAAAAAGTAAAATTCTGTTGTTATATAATATTATCTTCAAAAGAATCTTCAGGGCCTTACAGTAAAATAATGTTTCTCGTTGTATCTAACATATTTTTCTATGAAAAAATGGCTTGAATTTCAGATATTTTATCAAGCTTTTCAACTTTTCTTCAAGCCATAAATTTTTGCTAAATAAAGTATTTGTGATTGTAAAAGTGTATTGATGTATTCTTGAACACATTTTTAAAATTTCTAATATATTGTTGCAAGAAAGTTGGTAAGTTCCCGATAATAAGTTCGTGTAACATAGAATATGAGTATTCTAGTGGAGTGCATGTCAGCAATTATGAGTTGTACAGCTTCTCTTCAACAGATTGGGTTGCTTTGTCATCTATTTTATGAACAAGGACATTTTGAAATAACTTTTAAATAATTTTAGTTGCGACTTTACGCACGCGAATATCCCTTTTTTTTCCCTCCATAATATATTAGTATTCTGTAAATGTTTCATTTCCTACTTCACTACCTACTTACTCTGTGGGAGATCTCAAAATTATTGAAAATTCTAACAATTTCATAAGTACGAATAAATGAAAGGCTTTTTCTAATGTACACTGAAGTGCCACTGAATTAGGGATACCTACCTAGTAACGAGTTGGGCCTCCCCTGGCCTTGATAACGGCTGCCACACGACGAGGCATAGATTCAGCAAGTTTCTGGAAACGTTCCACGGGAATGGCTTGCCAAATATTGGCTAAAGCTGTCCATAATTCAGTAATGTTCTTTGGTGCTGTGTGATGGCCTTTCACGCCTTGTTCCAAAACATCCCAAACATGCTCAATAGGATTTAAGTCTGGGCTTCTAGGTGGCCAATTCATGACAGAGAAGTCAGAGGAATGCTCATCCAACCAGCCAGTAGCCAACCGGGACTTGTGAGAGGTACAGTTGTCTTGCTGGAAAACTCCATTACCGTGCGGATAACAGAACAGCATAAACGGATGGAGGTGATCACCCAGCAACTCTACGTACCGAATTGCATTGAAGGAGGTTGGTACACGCACCAAAGATCCCAAACTGTGCCACGAAAAAACACCCCAGACCATGATTGAGCCACCATGCCCTTGTACAGTTCCAGCCAGACATGCAGGATTCATGGCTTCATGAGCCTGACGCCATATTCTCAGCCTCCCGTCGGCGTTAAGTAGTCGGAATCGAGACTCATCACTCCATGCTACTCGTTTCCAGTCCTCTACACTCCAGTCTCTGTGCTCTCTTGCCCAGGCAAGACGTGCAGCCCGATGGCGAGTATAGAGCAATGGTACTCTCGTAGGTCGACGGCTCCCGAAACCCATACGGTGAAGCGAGCGTTGCACAGTCCATTTACTGACTGTACGACTGGCACCGTCATTAAACTGGGTGGTAATTTGAGCTAATGTTTGGCTTCGCTGGCTACGTACAATACGCCTGAGCCGTCTCTCACCACGCACTGTCAAGGCTAATTGTCCTTTGCAGTTTGCCTGATCGCTAGTTTTTTTTCCACCATCCATGTATTCTTGGTATACTCTTGACACCGTCGACCTTGAAAATCCTAGCTGTCTGACGATTTCGGAAATTGAATGGCCCATGCGTCGCGCATCTACGATTTGTTCGCGATGGAAGGCGTCTAAATCAGGCAGTTTACCCATACTGGCAATTCCAACAACTAATTCAGAACAACCATAGTACGCGCTATATATGCAGATACCACAGCGCCCTCACTTGCGCATACATGATGCGCAGCGCTACACAATTTGCTTAGGCTTTGCTATCCCTAATTCAGTGGCACTTCAGTGTATTTAATTGATCATGCTAAGCTACTATAATTAAAAAAACAGGGTTAGGAGATGCGAAGAATATATTTCATTCCGTGCTATATCAGCCCTATTAACTTTCATATTTCTTCCTATTTCTTATGTATACATACTTTTTTTAACATTCTGAATTTATTTTACAACTATGTCGTTTATCTGCCGTGCACAACGTTAACACTAGAATTGCTCTGCCAACCAGAATGACTGGTTGATTTTAGATTGAATAACTTATAAGATAAATGAATCAAACATAATTTAACTTAAATGAAACACTTAGAATGGACCACAAAAAAGATGACACAAAATAATGTTACAGATGACATTACCACCATGCGGGTCCAAAATTATGACACATAACTTGACAACGAAGAAACTAAAATTGAGCGGCGTCTGTTAGCACTAAGATTTGGAAAAAGATAGCAAGAAACTAAGCTGAATACGCTAGTGGAAGATAGGGGTGTAACAATTTCTTATTCTTTACTGATATTTTGGAGATTGCAATTGCGCAGATCCTGAACCCCAAACCAGTAGCTCTTGTTTTACCTCTAAATTTACTTAGAAATAATAAAAAATTGATAAATTACCAATAGAAAAATAATGAGCAAATTCTGAAAATGAGATATTTGTGAAATTGTAACAAGATAATGAAAAATAAATTACATTCATTATCCAAGTTGGTTGCTTTGAAGCACTTCGAATAACCTTTTGCAACACGTGTGTTAAACTGATTGGACCCTACATCTTAAAAACGATTCCGAACGGATATAAAGACCCAAGTATCCGGCCGTATTCTAACCCGCTGCTGAGTCAAGTTCCAACACTTAGCTACCTGTATTCAGCAATCATGCGGTCCTTTCATCCAATGGATGACTTCGTTTGTCATAACCCTATTGATATTTCCTGAAAGAAATTTAAATGTTTCAGGGGATAATTAAGCTAAGATATATAGTGCTTTAAAATGCAGATGACAAAACTAACTCTGAATCGACAATAACATTTATAAAACTGTACCTGTTAATTTACATACATATTTATATAGATTACATAATTAGCTGTTGTAGATATACCTTAATACATAGTACAGATATCGTCTCCAAAATATTTTGTTGATTGTACAGAAATGGTGTAATGGATTTTATGTTAGAAACTAACTACTATTTTGAGATAATCTTGCAACTAAATATGCAACTAGAAGGTAATTTAATAGAAAATAAAAGAATTTTTGAATTGTTATTTTGGCATTGATTATTACATCTTTACGTGAAAGAAAGTAAGCTCTAAAAATTATTTTTAAAAATGTGTTTTCCTTATAGCTCACAAACAAACATATAAATAAGTATAAAATCACTAATTGAGTTTAGATTATTACAGAACCGCTCATTGATTTTCAATCATGATTGGAAAAACATAAATCAAAAAGAGATATCACGCAGCAGTGATTCTGCCCCCAAAAATTGCACCGTAAGACATACCACCATATAATATTCATGAACTATATACACTTACGAAATATGTATCATAATATACCATATATATTTATACCCTTTGTTTTCACTGTTGACCGAATTACTAATATAAGTTTAACGCAATGGGAATTAACTGTAAATAGAAAAAAAAATTATTTTGTTTTAACGGACGAAATAGCAAAGCAGAAAAAATATGTTAACATAATTATGCAAAGCATATTGTTAAATTCGAGTGCGTTGTTTTGCTAAACACACATTTTTTTATTGATATTTCATTTATGCTGGGAAATTGATACCATTTCAAATGCCCGTTCTTCATATCAACTGTATTAAAGCCGCTGATATTTCTACGCATCCATTGAATCAAATGCTGTATGAATTTTCTTATAAATAGGTATTATTCTCAATATATAAGTATCAATCAGTAATGATAAGTTATCTCTCTCACACTAAATTCCTTCTATTTGAATGATAACTGCTGGAGAAAATATTCGCGACTTGCATAGAATTACTATTTTTAACGTAGGATTACGTTTCTCAGTAATGGTCCTCCGGAAAGCAAAATTTCATCGTTGTCGCGAGTTATAATTTTGGCAGCGCGCCAAACCCAGTAGCAGTAAAACAGTTAAACAGAAAAGTACCAAAATGCGTCAAAAAAAAAAAAAAAGAGGTAAACAACGATAAGTAATCCTACGTTAATATCCCGCGGTAGTTTCGTTAGAAGAGACTACCTGAAATGTTGATTTTTCTTTCAATAAGGCCGGAGCATATCCTGATGGGCATTCGCTCTTGCACACTGCGCGCTCTGTAGGCTACTAAATTATGAGAGTACCCAATATGCGAACCAAGATTGCTCCTTATGACAGGAAAGCTCAAACCATCCATGCCTTTTCTAGGTTGTGAATTAAGGCTTAAGTAACGGAAGCTACCGACACTAGCCATCTTATAGTGGATAATTAGAAAAACTAAATAGTTTTAACTATTAAAGGCTATTCAGGAGAAATTTCATCCCATGTGAAATGAGTTTTAACGTGATTTCATGCGATAGTAGCTCGCATGGGTTAATTGTGATAGAAACTCCAAAGGTTCTGAAATGGTTGAACTAACTCAGGATATTTTTAAGATTTTTCCCAATACGGAGGCACTTTTGAGACATTCGCCGTTCTTTTGTTATTCACCGCGAAGTTTTGCTCTCTACTTTATAAGCCAGCACTCATGATATTCAACGAGATAGAACCGTATCACGAAATATCGCATTAATCATTTACAAATCCATTTGTTTCAGATCACTGTGACAAACTGTCAAAATCGTTTAAAGACCGGTGATATAGTTTTTCAGTTGAGGTGAAACAGAGGTGCAAACTAGGCCAGTGGAGGGTAAACCCCCAACAACAGATGAAATATCCATAACATAAAATGTAATTGCAGGACTAGTTTTCCTAAACCTCCGAGGGGGGAGGATGAATAATTAATCCCCCTCCAAAAAAGAAAAAAATAGTTCTAGGCGTCATTTTATATACCACCATATCATCTCTTACGAATTTAACAAATTTTAATATTTCTGCAATTATATGACATAAACAAAAACCTCAAAGTAATTGGAAATGAAATGTGATTATAATTATGATAATATAAATACTAATTAGAACTTTACAATTCTACCTGTACTAAAAGTACAAAGAACCCAAATAAGTACTGTCTGATATACTATTACCGGTAAAAAAACTAAAAAAAGACTCAATATAAAATGCCTATTTACAAGCAAAACTTATTCCGTCAATAGATCAATCATCTTTATGAAACTTATCTTATGATATACTAAAGAATAAGTATCCAGATGCTTCAAAGACGAAAGGCAACACAGTAGCTCTAGAAAATACAGTAGGTAAACATTATTTTCACGTTTTGACTGCGAAACGGCTATTTAATCCAACAAAATAAAAAAAGTAATTAGTGAAGCTCTAATTCAATCTAATTCAGTAAACAGAACTGAAGTTGAAATTAAAGACTAGCCATGAAAACCGGTATGAAAGGTGAAACTCAGTCGTCTAAATTGGTGGTTTCAAAACAAAAATACTCAATCTATTACTTAGAAATACAGATAGAACTTAAAAATAATGTTTTTCGATGCCACCAACTTCAGAAGAGTAACTACTGTAAACAAACAGAAAAATAAATAAAAGAATCTGAGCTGTGCAAACACTAACCTGCAGAGATAATATATATATATATATATATATATATATATATATATATATACAGGGTGTCCCAAAACGACCGCATAAAGTCTGCACAGCTAGATTCCTCGTTGGGAGTACATAAAAACTGCCCAAAGAAGCGTTCCTGTACGATCCATAGTTTACGAGAAAAATACGAAAAACAAAGTATGACGTTACTGCCGGTGCAAGAAAAAAAACACTTTATTGGACATATCAACAACAATATTTGCATATCTTTCCAGACGATAATGTTTAAAACGTTCGCCGCGCATATCGCGTCATGCATACGCGCGCGCCATGGAATGACGTTAAGCCGCCGTTGAACTGGTATTTAAAAGGCTGCATCTTGCAGCTACCGGTAGTCTTCGTATGGTGGCCATGTACTCCGTTCGTGACTACTGCGACGTGTACTTGATGTACGGCCGATGTAATGGAAATGCCTTACGAACTGCTAGGGAGTATGCCCGTCGATATCCGACCCGACATCCTCCCGATGTCAACGTCATCCGTAGGCTGGACGACAGACTGCGAAATACGGGAAGCGTCTTGCCAACAGCCAATCTTCACGATACTGGAAGACCGCGGAGCGGCCTGACGAGCACAGGCGGATGCAATACTGCAGCGGGTAGTAAAGACGCCCGAGGTAAGCACACGTGCATTAGCCCGTGAGATGACTTCGAGTAAAAGTACTGTGCACAGGCTTTTACGGTTGGAGAGGCTACACCCATTTCGGTACACAAAAGTGCAAGGTCTGAAACCAGATGACTTTCAGAAACGCGTGGCCTTCTGTGAGTCGCTGTTGCAGCAACAGAACACAGATAATGGTTTCATTGCACATATCCTGTGGACTGATGAATCATGTTTCACTCGTGAACCATCACAACAGCCATATGTGGTCCCAGGTCAATCCCCATACAATCCGGCCACAGAAACATCAGGAACGTTGGTCTCTTAACGTGTGGACCGGCATACTCGGGGATCACCTGCTTGGACCATATCTGTTGCCTGAAAGGCTCTCCGGACAGTCGTACTTGGTGTTTTTCAATGAGGTCTTAACCGAGTTCCCCGATGACATACCATTAGCGGCAATACAGGGACTTTGGTTCTAGCATGATGGGGCTCCGGCGCATTTCTGTGCTCCTATACGTGATTGGCTGGATATGGAATACCCCGGCCGCTGGATCGGACGTGGGAGTCCGGTTCTATGGCCGCCACGTTCGCCAGATCTTACACCGTTGGATTTTTTCCTATGGGGCCATCTCAAGGAACGGGTGTATCGATACGTAGTGACAACACAAATAGACTTAGTTGCTCGTCTGCATGCTGCTTGTACTTCGGTGGACCCCGCGATGCTGCAACGTGTGATTACAGCCTTTCCACGGCGTGCTCAAGCCTGCCTCGACATGCACGACGGACACTTTGAACATCTGCTTTAAATTGTGCATGCTGTTGATATGTTCAATAAAGTGCTTTTTCTTGCACTGGCAGTGACGTCATACTTTGTTTTTCGTATTTTTCTCGTAAAATATGGATCGTATAGGAACGCTTCTTTGGGCAGTTTTTATGTACTCCCAATGAGGAATCTAGCTGTGCAGAGTTTATGCGGTCGTTTTGGGACACCCTGTATATACACCGATCTTATTCCCTAATGAGTGGCTCATAAATTTTCTCATAAGACAAGATTGCTGTGGATTTATAACTGTTTTAAGCTTTATATAAGATTTGTTTTAGACAAGAATTCAGTACATTCACTATAAAATAGATTATTATGATTCATAGAATACAGTAAACAGCTTGATTGGGAACATCAAATAGCTGGAAATTATTACAGCTTGATTTCCCAAATGACTGGGGGGCAGGGTTATTTATTTATTTATTTTTCTAATTGGGAGGCACTTGTGATGCATTCGCACAATATACGGCGGAAATTGTTGATTACTTTATTATGGGAGCACCATTTATATGAGCCAACATTGCTATTTATGAGGGGACAACACGTGAACGTTCAAACCTTACTTGGAATTTGAGCCCAAGGCCACTGCGTGGAAGCTTAAGACGCCAACCACTATACCACGTGGGCGGCTGCCACGTGAGATATTATATGATAAATAATACCTTGAAACTCTGAACATTCGATCAAAGAAACAAAATGTTTTCCTTGATTGCCGCCTCAGTTCAACACAGTAAGCAAAAATTCTTAATATCAGTCGACATGAAATGATCTCTGTACGAAATGGCTCTATTTAGGTTGCGCATGCTGAAAATTTAGCTACTTCAAAATAATGTATACTTCAGGATTGTGCTTTGAAACTACATTTGGAAGCATACTAGTTGCATTTCATCCTAAACGAACTGTTCTATAATCGTAATACCGTATATTAATTTTAAACATAATCAATAAAGTATACTATGTACTTAACGATATTCAATAAATAAACAAATGAGATAGAGATTTTTAAAATAACAAGAGAATACGTCAGCATCGCTTGGACCAATATTTCAATACGTCCATTTAAAAGCATTTTCTTTTTCTTACATTTTCGCCTATAAGTCAAATCACATACGTATGACATCTCAATTTACCAGGGGTATTGGGTTTGAATCTTTCTGTTTCTTCATTGCATCATGTGATAAATAGGATTAATCTCAATTAGAGACATAACGATAGGGAGAAGGGGTATGGGGTCACCTGTCCATTGGCCCAAGTCAGATATAGCGTCAGACGCGTGCTGAGATGGGACTCCGGCCTTAAGTTCTGTGGTGCTATCATCTGGGAGTGAGCCACAACAAGATTTCTCCTTCAACCTCAAACTCGCGACAGCCCTTATCCCAGTCGGTTTCATTTCTGCAAAATACATTGGTCTACACCATTTTTTTCCTCAAGATCTCATGAACAGTTTAATTAGACTGTTCAGAGCCGCTACCACTCCAGGCGGCGCTGGTAGGCCGCACACAATATATAGACTTGAGAGAAGTGAAGTTCGAATGTGACGCGAACTGCGTATGCTGTCTGACCTATGAATCGGTCTCGTCTTACGCCTAGTTGCCAATACTATGAATTAACGGTCTAAATCTAATTTGAATAAATAAAATGTGTTATTTAATCTAAAGAGCCCAGTTATTCTATCTAAAATCCACTACGATTCGTACATAGAAATACCTCCCATATGAGTTCAAATTTAAAGCTTTAAGTGCTAACACACGTTAAGCATTATGGTATAAGAGGTTCTAAAACCACGGCAATTTATAAGGTATATTTAAAGTGACCGTGATTTCTTTAAATTCTGTGAAACAATTTTATAATTCTTCCCTACATACATATACATAAGTTAACTACGTTACGTGGCCCCCAACACAGTTCAGTATAGCTCATAATATTATAATGTAAAAAATTAAATTCGAAACCTAAATGTATCCTAGTGTTTCTTTAAACTTTAATGGGATTTTTGATGTTGAGACAAACTTTTGGTTATTTTAGACAAGTCAGGTTTACAACTGCTATATGCTTATTCTAAATGCGTCATCAAGGTGAGAATCAGTAAGCCGATTTCTCTTTGCGCTATTCGCATATTTCATTTTCTAACTCCAGCCAGGATTTCTCTTCTTCCTTCCCCCACCCCCTCATTTTTTTATCAATACCTCGCACTTTGCAATTATTTTCTGCACACAAGAAACACATCGTTAGATAATATTAGCAATTTGCTGAAAAGATTTAACTTTCTGTGATAATCTTATCACTCATTTTCTTACATCAGTACAGGTTTCCTTTCGAGATCTTATACTAGCTTCTGTAATTTTAGTTTGACCTATAACAAACACGAAATGTTAAAAGCATCGCAGTGTTTCCTGGAGATTGATGAAAATTTACCTTAAAAGACTTGAATTTAAAAAATAGGGGTATTTAAAAAGATTTTTTTCGGAAGTGTATTCTACATTTTTGACATGAAAATTTGCCGGAATTATTTTGTAGAATCTCCTAAATTAATTAATTTTTGAATAACTTATTTCTGTTTTAATATGTATTACGTATCAGCTGTCTGGAACTTATGTATAAGTAGCAAAATTTGTGTGGCTCATGTCTGTGGCTTCAAATTTATCAAATTAGATATAAAGTTTTGAGAAAAAAGAAGTGTATTATTAATTTCTGGGGTCACTGTATATAAATAGGATTGACTTGCGAAACTTTAATTTTCATTGAAACTGATGTGGCAAGCAAGATCAAGCTTATGGATTTCTATAGAGATATGGTCATAGGATGCTACTTGAGTTTTTATCAGTATGCTAGTCTTCAGGGCATACCAAAATCGACTGTAGCAGATGTCAGTCGGAGATGGTAGGCTGGCAGCACTGCTGGAGCATATTACCACCCTAGTAGGCCGTATAAATTGGACGATCGAGGAAAGAGATGCCTAGTGAGGACTCTAAAGAAGAATCTCTCATACATTGCATTAGCATTGGTGATTGGTCCCACCTGTGAGGTGTCTCAAGCCATAGGAACTTCTAAATATACGCGTATATTTACTCCTATATATACAACAGTATACATGCAATTCGTCGGGAACTGCATAATATCGAGTACTATGGCAGATCTGTTGCACACAAGCCTGTCTCTAACATTATGGCGAATAATTACTCGTATAATACGAGAACCAGAAAGAGAGTGCAGTAGTGTTTATCTCGTTCTGCCCGGAAGGGTCGAATCCTTTGTTTAGCCTTCAACTATGAACTCAAAGAGGTACAAAAACATTTCCGATGACTCTTCACTTCCTACAGTGTGACAGTACTTCAGTCCCGACACCAAGCCCCACTCCAAGCGCATACAAAAATTAGATTGCCCTGCTCTAAGTCCCAATCTCAATCCTATCGAACTCTTATATAACGAGCTAGTACGCCGAATTAATCCTCGACTGAACGCTTTCCACTAAAAGCTCTTTGACAGAGGCTTTTGTAAAAGTAATCTTCCATATTTCAAAATATATCTAATTATGGACTTCTCATATAATCAAAGGTACTTTGTTTAAAGCCCAAAATGATTATTTTCTAAAGAACGAATTATTCGTACAAAAGTACATGGCTAAAGAAAAAAAGTATTCTTATTTCGCCTTGAACGTTCATGCCAAGCGTTAGAACAGGGTTAAATTGTGTGCGGGCGCGTTTCGTCTCCAAATCACCCACATGTCTAACAGCAAATCATGATGGTCAGTGTAGTCATTGACCGACAAGGCAATGTTCTACATGAACAGTTGCCATCTTTCCATCAAATTAATACACTGTTTTTGTTCTAGGCGTTAGAAATTTTACTGGTGATGGTTTTTATTCTGATATAAGAAAGTTCTTCTTTTTTAAATTGCCTTATTAAATTGATTTAAAAAAAACTAAGTACAACTCAATTTAACGCAACTGTAGAGTTCTTATTTCTTTCTGAACGTAGTATGAAATAATATAATAGTGTTAAAAAAAGAAGTTATAAATTCTCATCTAGTCTTTTATTAGGAAAAATTATCCAATTTATATTAAATGAAATGTGCTAAATTGTCTTAAATAAAATGATCACTTTCAGAACCTTTAATGCATTTTTGAGTAGCTAGACAGAGAAACATTTTTTCCTCTCTCAGCTTATTATTGAGTTACAACGTCAATAAATTCATGCGAAAACCCAAAAATAAAATTTCAAATATTACTACTATCATTAGCAAATACCAAAATATCCTTATCTGAGTTTAATATTCGTGAAAAAGTAGATCAATGATCTATTTGCAAGCAGGCGTTCTTATTAATGTCTCATTACAAACAAAAAATGTTTAAATTTGTTCAGTAATCAAGCTAATTCTAAACTAAAGATCTTTCTGTAGTACACCGTAGCCGACTAATGGCTCCGTAAGCAGAGAAGTTACGCTCGTGTAAAGCTAACCGTAGCACAAACTACAAACCAACCAACCACGTCCATTTCACCAGCCCCCCCCCCCCCCACCAAACACTTTTTAAAATCGAGTTGTACCAATCGTTTATACCTCGTTTGTACCAACAAAATTTTCGTTTGTACCTCATTATTTTAAAAGTTATAATCAAATCAATGTGGGGGGGGGGGGGGGGGGGGGGGAAACTATAGCCCCGCACCATCGAATTTTCAAACGAAACTGGTGCCAGTCGTTTATACCTCGTTTGTACCCGTTTGTACCAACAAAATTTTTGTTTGTACCTCATTATTTTAAAAGTTATAATCAAATCAATGTGGGGCGAGGGCTGGTGAAACTATAGCCCCCACCATCGAATTTTCAAACGAAACTGGTGCCAATCGTTTTTACCAACAAAATTTTCGTTTGTACCTCATTATTTAAAAAGGTATAAGAAAATCAAAGTGGGGGGGGACTGGTGAAACGATAGCCCCCCACCATCGAATTTTGAAACGAAACTGATGCCAATCCTTTATACCTCGTTTGTACCAACAAAATTTTCGTTTGTACCTCATTATTTTAAAAGTTATAATCAAATCAATGTGGGGGGGGGGGGGGCTGGTGAAACTATAGCCCCCCACCATCGAATTTTCAAACGAAACTGGTGCCAATCGTTTATACCTCGTTTGTACCCGTTTGTACCAACAAAATTTTTGTTTGTACCTCATTATTTTAAAAGTTATAATCAAATCAATGTGGGGCGGGGGCTGGTGAAACTATAGCCCCCACCATCGAATTTTCAAACGAAACTGGTGCCAATCGTTTTTACCAACAAAATTTTCGTTTGTACCTCATTATTTAAAAAGGTATAAGAAAATCAAAGTGGGGGGGACTGGTGAAACGATAGCCCCCCACCATCGAATTTTGAAACGAAACTGATGCCAATCGTTTATACCTCGTTTGTACCAACAAAATTTTCGTTTGTACCTCATTATTTTAAAAGTTATAATCAAATCAATGTGGGGGGGGCTGGTGAAACTATAGCCCCCCCACCATCGAATTTTCAAACGAAACTGGTGCCAATCGTTTATACCTCGTTTGTACCCGTTTGTACCAACAAAATTTTTGTTTGTACCTCATTATTTTAAAAGTTATAATCAAATCAATGTGGGGCGGGGGCTGGTGAAACTATAGCCCCCACCATCGAATTTTCAAACGAAACTGGTGCCAATCGTTTTTACCAACAAAATTTTCGTTTGTACCTCATTATTTAAAAAGGTATAAGAAAATCAAAGTGGGGGGGGGGCTGGTGAAACGAGAACCCCCCTCATCACCATCGAATTTTGAAAGGAAACTGATGCGAATCGTTTATACCTGGTTTGTAAGGAGGGAGGGTTTGGAAAAACAATAGCCTCTAAATAAAGAATTTTAAAGCAAAAGTGGTTCCTGTCGTTTGTACATAGTTTGTACCAACTAAATTTCTTTTGTACTTCACTATTATAAAAGATATAAGTAGGTCTAAGTGGAGGGGGGGGGGGCTAGAGAACCGATCGCAACCTCTACCCCCAAATGAATAAATTTTCAATCTTTTATATCCTTTTTGGACCCGCTTGTAACAACAAAATTGTTTCTTATATCTGACACAAGAAAAAATAAAAAATGTTTTTTTTTTTATTCAGAACTGCCCTTATAAAACAACATTAAATTAAACATTTATACACAATGTACTTATAGCAATTGAACGCAAAATCAGTTATTAGTTATCTTTAAAATCTTTTATCCATTTTTAACATGAACGAAGAAAAAAGTTAATCATTCAGCACTGCCTTTATAAAACAATATCAAATCAAACAGGCATACACTATGTACATATGACAATTGTAAACAAATAATTATTAGTTTTATGTAAAATATTGGATACATTTTTATCACGCTAAAAAAGAAAAAAGTTTTTAAATCAAAACTGTCCATATAAAACAAGATTAAATGAAACAAGCATACGCCATATATTTATAGCAATTAAAGAAAATCAGTTATTAGTTTTCAGTAAAATGATGGATACATTTTTAACACAAGAAAAAAGAAAAAAAATTATTCAGAACTGCCCTTATAAATCTAGATTAAATCAAACAAGCATACATCATGTACATATAGAAATTGAACAAAATCAGTTATTACCTTTTTGTAAAATGGTGGATACATTTGTAATACAAGAAAAAAGAAAAAAGTTTTTAAATCAGAACTGCCCTTGTAAAACAAGATTAAATCAAAGAAGCATACATCATGTAATAATAGCAATGAACAAAATCAGTCATTAGTTTTATGTAAAATTATGGATACATTTTTAACACCCGAAAGAAGTTTTTATTCAGAACTGCCCATATAAAACAAGATTAAATCAAACACCATTAAATTATGCACAAATGACAATTTAAAATAATCAATTGTTAGTTTTCTGTAAAAGGATGGCTGTTTTTTAGAGCAATAAAAAAGAAAAAATAAATAAATAAGATCTGCCCATATAAAACAAGTTTAAATCAAAGAAGCATACATCATGTAATAATAGCAATGAACAAAATCAGTCATTAGTTTTGTGTAAAATTATGGATACATTTTTAACACCCGAAAGAAGTTTTTATTCAGAACTGCCCATATAAAACAAGATTAAATCAAACACCAATAATTATGCACAAATGACAATTTAAAAAAATCAATTGTTAGTTTTCTGTAAAAGGATGGCTGTTTTTTAGAGCAATAAAAAAGAAAAAATAAATAAATAAGATCTGCCCATATAAAACAAAATTAAATCAAACACACATGCACTAAGTACTTACGGCAACTGAACAACATCAAATATTAGTTTTCATTAAAATGGTGGATGCATTTTTGATACAAAAGAAAACGGCTTTTAAATCTAAACTTCCCTTATGAATCAAGATAGCAAACACCACATATATATGCACAAACAAACACACACACACACACACACACACTCATAACGGCAATTTAACATCGCTTACAATTCTTGAAGATATGTCTATCTGATGTAATCTAAATATCCGTATCTGACGGAAGTACAAGCACACCAGGCAATTTTATAATTCTGACACTATATATATTGTAAAATAAAAATTTAGATTAAACGCACTCAAGAAATATTTAAATAGTATAAACAAGTATTTCACAATTTACACGTTTCTCGTGAGATATGTCATATTTGAAGTCTTTTAAATCATCATATACAGTGATTTCCGCTTTTAAGAATCACGTTTGTTATTACTGTTTTTGATTCTTATAAGCGGTTGATTCGTATAGCCGAAATTTAGGTTTTTGGACAGGCACACACACACCTATATATACATATATTAGATAATTTACCATAAAATACTCTTTAATTTACGTTAATTCTTTTATTAAAATTATTTTTTATAATTTTAAAAATGCTACTTAATTTCTAGACCTATAAGTAGATAAACATGATTATAATAAGAGAAGTAAAAAATCCAATATTTGTTACAACATACCTGCTTAACAGTTTTAACATTTCAACTACAGGAAGGGAGCAAGAAAAAGTTTTCTATGGTAGTTTGACGTAATGAAGTTTTCAGGAGGCTGTTTATACCTCTTTCAATGCCAATAGTCTCAGACGAAGATTCACCTTCTATATTACGTTTCACGGTTTGATAACGTGTTGAATCTACTAATGTCACGTTTGCCTAAGTGATAGGGGACACTTCGCCGAAGATTTATGTGTTTCAAGGTCCAGGAAGCCGCAACCAGGATGTGGGAGGTGGGAAAAAAGAGTCGCTATTTTTGTTTGTCAGTGGAGAAAAGTGAAATCGGTCCCGGACGGGTAAAGATACCCCTGGGCCAAGCTAATAGGACAGTGTTGTGCTAAAGCGTTTAAGGGGAAACTATTATGTTATGTCTAACAAAGAAAGGGAAGAAATTTACGACTATATTCCATCCCATCTTATCAATCTTTCTTTAAAAAAACAGAAGAAAGAACTTCGTGCCTTTTGATGGTTTATGTGGCTTTTTTGGAAAAATGAAATAAAACGAAGAGTGTAAACTGATTCTTAAAACCGGTGGATTGATTCTTTAAAGCGAAAATTTTAACATGGAAATAATACATTAGTTTTTGTTTTCGAGATATTGATTCTTATAAACGGTTGATTCTTATAACCACTGATCACTATAAGCGGTAGTTACTGTACTTCCCATTTATCGTTTTGTCTGAAACAAATTGCTGTATAATGGCCTATGATGTCTCTTGAACTTATTTTTTCAGGAGAAGAAAAACATAAGACACCTCTCAGATGATATACACGATCGTGTAGTTCCAACAGTCGAGGAATACTGCTTAAACGAACCGCAAAAGGCTGAATTATTTAATTATCAGACAGCGTGTCAGTTACATTTATGTCTATTAATTCGATGAAAATATGATTTTTCAAAAATGATGATCTTATGCTCTTGCTTTCGCATCTTACTCTGTTTTCATGGATACAATCACAAACCGTCTCTGATGACTCCAAATTTTGAAGTACATGTTGCTGTATATTTACAATTTCGTTTGATTTTAAGGCTACAACAATGACTGTTCGTTGAGATATTTTCTCATCATTTGACTGAGTACAGCGGGAAATTTCTGTGACTGATGGCTCCTTTGTTAATAATTTATCAGTGAGTGCTTTAGCTCTTGTTCCACAGGATATTTGTGACACATAATTTGGGAGGAATTTTATTTTACTGATTTTGCTTAATATATCAGCACGAACTCGGTAACTTTTTGCATTTATATTTTTTGAAATATCTAAAATAAAATTAAAAAACTGTTCATCGCACTCGGCTTCGAAAATTTCTCTATAAGATATACTGTCAACCACGGCAGAGGATAACACTTGTACAAGGGCATCAAATGCACAAGTATTAGTCAGAATAAATTCCTTTTTTTTAATAGTTTGTGATTTCAAACTTAAAAATCTCTTGCCATTTTTCAAAATTCTTATAGGAACTGATGTTCCTCGAGAAGATAGATCCATGGTTAAAATTTCTGGGTGAGGATTCAAATAAGATTTTTATTTCCGCTTTCTTGATGTCAATGCTTGGCCTCTCCAGTTTTCAATATCTTCTTCATGCTTATCAGAATATTTTTTTTTACTATTTGTGGTTTCTGAATTTGAAGAATCTGTTATGTCGCCAAATAGATATTTTCGTTTCCCGATATTAACCTTGTCAGCATTTGATTTGTCGTCACTCTTTTGTACTGGATGTCTATTGGAAGAGTATTTCGTGCTGGATGTCTATTGATTTCCATTCGAAGCAGCAATAATCATGCTTCCCTCTAGAGATCGTACGTGCTGAGAAATGAAATTATCTACCGAAAGTGGCAGTTTTTCATGAGCAAATACTCTTTGTTTCACATCGATGAAGTTGCTTTCTACAGGTGCACTGCTAGCGGTGGTAGACCCATACCTAAATACAGGCACCATTAGTGCTGTCCACAGCGGTAATTTTTTTGAAATATGAACACAGGCGTTTACGATTGAGGGCAAGTATTGCAAATTATCGTGGTCACCATCTTCGTTTTTTATAATATTCTCTGCTGTCTTTGCAATTCCCTCAACCCAAGAGCTAAATCCAGTCGGCGCCTCTCTGTTCTGCAATACTTTTTCTGTATATTCCAAAATTGTATCCAAATTCAGGACTTCGCTTTCAACATCAGGATGAAGCCCTCTCGCTATTCTCTTCTTCAATCTCGTTTCAGAAGTTTCGCAATGAGTATAAACACGTGTATTCATGTCTGTGCCTTCGGTCTCGCTCAGAGCCACAATGAATATATCTAAAAATAATTCTTTTATATCATTTATTTCAGTAGATAATACGATCTGAGATATAGAACATACGCAGAAAAGTTTAGTTCGTTTGCTGACATTTTTAAAAATGTTCCAAGAAGTAATTAATTTTATAGTGTGGGCAACATCAACTCTTAAGAAACATGAGGGTAACACATTTGATGTCACATTTTGAAATACTGCCTTGAAGCAAGCATCGATGTAAGCACTGATATCAGTCAGATTTGTGAATGCTTTAGCGGCTGCTGAAAGTAATGCAATGGATTGGTCCATTACTACCTCTTTAAGTGATACATCTGCATCTTTCTTCCATTCGGATAGCCAAAAATGAATTATGCTGCTATCATGTTTTTCAGACAGCATGTTTGTTACCGAATACTGTGAATTACTTTCGCTGTCATGAACTGTTGCTTTGTATAAAAAAATTACTTTTGATTTACTATTGCCAGGTCTTTTGAGTTTTTTCACGACTCCACCAGTGGCATCAATACTAATTTTAGAAATGTTGTTCTTGCAGTAAGCCCGAAACACATATATCTGACTTGGAAGCCAATAAAACACGTAGAATGGATCCAGTCCAATAGCTTTTATAGCACTACCAAATATTGTGCTATACTTCATTTTATGGATAGTTGTAATAGGATCTTCATTTGGTTTTTCTCTGGCTATAGCTCTTGACTTTTGAACATGAAGAGCATTTGCTGAAGACAAGTCACTAGGTTCAGGATCACCAAAATTCATTTTCCGCCTAGCTTCAAGCGTCCTAAATGCGCTGCACGACATGCGATCCTGAAGGACAGCTGCGAGGGCTGCATCTTTTGAACGGCCAATTAGTTTTCATTTTTTGCTTGTTTGGCACTCCCTGAAATTTCACATGTGCAGATCAAAAGAGCTATTGAATTTTCAGTGGGTTCACTTTCTATTCTAATAGAAGGTTTTGAAAAACACGCTGAGCATGTGGCTTCTGCAACAGCAAAATATTTTCCACTTTCGTATATCTTAGCCCTTTTAAAAGATAGACAGCAAACTAATTTTGTATGGGCATAAAAATGCTTACTTATTATCGATGTCCACGTATTTGGAGTAAGCACTTTATAACGTTCTTGATAACTTATTTGCATCCGAAATTTTATATAGTACATCCAAAGGCCGAATATCATTCCATTCTTCCGGAGTCAAAGTAATAGTGAATATCAAGTTTGCTCCAGAGCCATCACAAGAAGACACAGAATCACTTTCACTTTGGCATCAGAGTTTATACGTGGAACTAAATTCTTTCTGATGCCGCCTTCATTTTCCGCCCTTGCTTTTAGAATCCGGCGTAATCCAAGCTCTCTTACATGACTGCGATCGTCTAATATCATACAAAGGAGGAGATTTTCAGAAGCGGCAAAGTATGCATTTCTTTGAATGACAGGGTCAATTACATTTTTAAGAGTCTGATTGAGGTAACGTGAATATCTTACAAGTTTTCCACAAGTGCTTCGATCCATGGATACAAGATGGTTTCAGCTTTATGTTAAACCAAATTGTTGCATAAACTTTCAAAATGTACTCAGTCAGTATTCGGAGATTTTTTGCAAGACATTCTGTTCCTACATACAAGCGAAGTATTCGGTTTCTTATGTAAGCCATCGTGAATGACAAAATTTTCCTGGTTTTCCATGGACAAATCAGAAGAGCACTTTCCAACAGAGATTGCATTATACATTTCTAACAAATATTTTGGGTCCACACTTAAATCATCCTTAATTTCTAGTAATGGAGTGTTATTTTCAATAGGTGAAAATTCAATCACTGGAAGTTCATAGCAGTTTTCTAGTTGTTTATCTATTTCTCCTCCAAAATCATTTGGACCTTTAGTTTTTCCATCTAGGAAACAAAATAGGTGACGTAGGGGCAGTTCATTTAAATTATTGACTTCAACAACATTCCATGTCACACACAAGTAGTAGAAAGGATTGTTAAATTAGTTACCTGGTCATCCTTGTTCGTTCGTGGTACTTCTGCAAGAGATGCATTGATAAAAACAAAAATACATTCTCAAAAGATAATGCCAAAATTTGAAACAAAAAAACAATTCAATGTCTCAGTGAAATAAGTAATGGAAACCATGTGTGATTAATATGGACTTTTGAAAACCATGAATATTTTTTTCAAAATAACGTTTTGCCTTAATAGACATTACATTAATATTTTTCTAAATAAGTGTGATTTGTTTATTTTAATTAAGGTCCGTCACAATTAAAAATTGTTTTTCTTTCATTCCAATGTGTATTATAAGAATATGCTACTGTAAAATTAATATGATGAAAATCGCGAAATTCCACAAAATCAGTTGTTCTGTTATGGCATCTAAAAATTAGAAATACTTAGAATATGCAAGTTTTCTGTCAAAATATCATATTTTGAATATTTTATTTACAGAAAATATACATTATTTTAATATACTATAAAAGAAATTAACAAAAAATACAAATATAATCACTTTTTCATAAAAATATCCATTTTGAAGCCCTTTGCGGCACTTGAAAATATTTTAGTAGAGCAAAAAAATTTTATATTCTTAATTTTAATTTTAAAAGACAACTTTTGAAAACTAGAGCATATTGAAATTTCGAAAAAAAAAATTTCGTTCCACCGTGATGTCCGAGTGTCTTTTAAGTGCCTCGTCCTTAAGTGCCTTTATGTGTACTATTTTTATGAAGTAAAACGTATTATATAATCAGTTTAGCAGGTCTCCTGACTAACAGGAATGTTTAAATTACATATTTTGCTACTTTTTTGTACTACAAGTGTATTCAATTTCAAACTAATTGCGAAATTTATCAAAAATTTAATAAAAACCAAAAGTTTGCCCTTCTTGCGCCAACTGAAAACATGCACCAATTACGCTAATATTTAATTTCCATCTTTATTTTGTTAAAAGGCAACTTTTGAAAACTAGAGCATATTGAAATTCAAAAAAACGTTTTTTTTTCGTTCCACCCTAATGTTCCAAGCCCAGCGAACTGCTCATTTCGGCTCATTTAGGAAAAATTCATTCCCCTATTTTCAAGCTGCTGACGTGTAGTATTTCTATAGCATTTGAGGCATTAGACTCGAATGTAATTATTGCTACCCCATAAATCTCGCTAGCATAAACATACAACAGTTCATGAAATGATCCCGTCACCCTCCACTTTTCCAGACGATTATTAAGCCGGCCACTCACGTAGACTTCCGTCATCTGGGATGACGGGCTTTTGGTGTCTGAGGCACCAAAAGTCTCCGTCAGTGTTGTGTGTGGGTGAGACGTCAGATGATAAAAATGTTGTGTCTGGAATATCAGACCAGACCGAATTCCTGGAGCCAGAAGTCTCCGTGAGTGGGGTCCTGGGCGCGAGATACCAGGCGCCTGAAGAAAATATGAAGGAATTTTTTTCAGTTTACCGCTTGTTTTCGAACATAATGGAAGCTGAAAAATTATTCTTTAATCCGTTATCTTTTAATACCGTTCATTGAACTGTATAGAAAATTACCGTGCCTATGGAAGGTTAAATCAGAAGATTATTCCAATAATATTTCCAATTATATTTATATCTTGTGGATATGTTAAATTCTTGAAATATTTAAAATTTTGTTTTTTAATACTAAATTTTTGATTCCGCTAATAAATTTTCCGAACCGGCACTATTTACATATTTTTTTTTCCTTTAGTGCACGGGGAAGGTTACCAGATAAGTTATCTTAAGGATTTATAAAAATTTTGTTGAATAAATTTTTAAACGGCAAAATAAAAGTTTAATATTTTGGTGTCACTTTTGCTTCGGGGAAACGTTTTCAGAATTTTAACTCTAAAAAAACAATGGAAACTTGTACAAAGTTTCATAGAGACACCTAGCGAGGAGTTTCAGGTTTCAATTTTTTATTCCAAAATATTAAGAAAATAAAAATGATTCGATGGTGGGGGGGGGGCTATCGTTTCACCAGCCACCCCCCCCCCCACATTGATTTGCTTATAACTCTTAAAATAATGACAAACGGGTACAAACGATGTATAAACGATTGGCATCAGTTTCGTTTCAAAATTCGATGGTGGGGGGGGGGGGGGGGGCTATCGTTTCACCAGCCCCTCCACTTTGATTTTCTTATAACTTTTTAAATAATGAGGTACAAACGAAAATTTTGTTGATACAAACGGGTACAAACGAGATATAAACGATTGGTACAACTCGATTTTAAGAAGTGTTTGGTGGGGAGGCTGGTGAAGTGGACAGCAACCAACCAACCAATCATTCATTAAAAATTACCCCTAGTTAAATCGCGAATTCAAGTTACGACAGTGAGTGTGAGATAGATTTTTTTCGGCATAAAATAAAATCAATTTTCTTCCACTCTGAAAGATCACCATAGATGGAATTTATCCCAAAAGACAAAATGCATAGTAGGAGTAGATAATATGTGTAATAGTAAGAGTATGCCTGTATAGCAAGTATATTATGTATGTGTAGTGTGTAAAGCAATGTGTATTGTATGTATTGTATGTGCCTGTATATTGTGGGTATAGTAATGTGTATATACTAAACGTATTGCATGTGCTTAATGTATGCTTATATCATATATTGTTAATGTCTTGGTTGCGTATCTATGTATCTAATGTATCTTTATGTTGTATGTATACAGAATTTTTTTCCCCCACTTGTCGAGAAGACATTCACCTATAAGTCACCGCAGTTTTGCTGGCCATTTTATTATGGGGGCGCCATATAGGCAGACCAGCATTGCCCCCTATGAAGGGACGACACAAACGGAAGCGTTTTAGTGGCGCTTCGCCATGTTTCGATCTGAGCACCCTCAGCACCGAAAACCAGCGAGCTGTACCACAAGGCCACCACGGCCCTTGTATACAGAATGTAATGTATCTTGTTTTTATCAATAAGATTAGGCAACCAGGAACGGGTGGGGCACAAAACAGCGTTGTCCATCCAAGTGGGACAAAGAATTAAGTTTAATTAGTATGGGTTAGCTCAGTAATTATTGCCGTATACGCTATGGCTGGGGGGCGCACAAACTTATGAATTATCCCAAAAGATATATCATGATTATGGTGATTTTTTTAACTCGTATTTTCTTATCTCTAGTAAGCTTTTATCAAGAGCCTCATCAACTTTTTCAAAATATTCCCCTTTGTCGAAATCTCTTTCTAGTGTTGTTTGAATTTTATCTTTTGCTTTACTTTTTCTCCAGATTATCACCCTTCGAGTTCGAATGTCGTTCCTTTTCACTGGATAAGTATTGTGATCGATAGCTAATTTCTCGTAACACATATATCTGGACATTAGGTATATTCTGTATGCATTTCATTGTCTTACTTCGAGACTCAATTTACATAACTTACTAGTTGGTACCCGTAAAAACAGGACGGCTGGATAGTAAATAAATGTACTAATACACAAATTTTACTCAACAGGTCATTGCCAAATGTTGAAAATCATAATATTAAGAATAGAGAACTACACTTCAAAAAATTATTATTAAACCCGATAAAAAGAAATAGGGTTACTCAATAGCGCGAAATAAATAATTTCCTTCAGGTTTAATTCTATATCTCACAAACATAATCAAAAATAAAAATGGCAGAGAGCTAGAGAGATTCCTCGGAATAAGTAAATTAAAGTGTTTATGCGGCCTCTTATTAGTAAGTATCTAAAGTCAGATTTAAACATGTCCTGAGCATGCGCAGAAACAAATTAATGTGTTTATGCGGCCTCGTGCAGATAGAGTAACTGGCGCGCCTGCTGAAGGGTTAATGCACAAATTTCCATTCTAAAAGACAGATTTAAGCATGTCAATGAGCATGCGCAGAAAGTAATTTTTTTAATTGTAAATTATAGCTCATTAATAGAAATTGCGTTTACAAAAAACAAATTTGACACATCTATATTTTAAAATCTTTCGTTTAAGACCAAAATGAAGTAAATTCATGCATTAGTTTTCTCTCACGGACTGCCCAAAAAAATGGGCTTAGAAACTTAAATATTTAGATTGACATACCACTCTTAATTTGAAGAGTGTAATTATTTCCTTGTTTAATTTTTTTATTTATTGTTATAGGAAAATATACCAGTTACGGTTTCTGGAGCTCGAGATAAACACATATATAACTCTCAAGTTCCCAGGTCTGGAACCTTCAAAGTTGCAATTGTGATGGGATATATTCACTGAGTTTCTTGTGGTTTTCCATACATATCATGTAAACATGATGCATTTCCTCAAAACAAATTTTCCATGTACGAGTACCATGTACGGGTTCCATGTCCTCGTAATACCTTGTTCGTAATTAACATATCACCCTTTAGTGAAACACCAAATTTGATTACACTTTTCGTTGTTCAAAATTAATAAAGTCAACAGTTAAAAATACTTTTATGAACACCCTTCAATACTACTAAAAATAATACTCAAAAACAAAACTTTTCACATCGTTTTATGATTTTCAAAAAATTTTCTTATGGTTTTCCCGCTGTAGTTATTTGGTGCAGAAATGTATATACAGTGATTTCCGCTTATAAGAATCACGTTTGTTATTACTGGTTTTGATTCTTATAAGCGGTTGATTCTTATAGCCGAAATTTAGGTTTTTGGACAGGCACATACACAAATACGTATATATATACATATATGAGATAATTTACCATAAATTACTCTTTAATTTACTTTAATTATCTTTTATTAAAATAATTTTTTATATTTTTAAAAATGCAACTTAATTTCTAGACCCATAAGTAGATACACTTAATTATAGTGAGAGAAGAAAAAAAATCCAGTATTTGTAACAATATACCTGCTAAACAGTTTTAACATTTCAACTACAAGAAGGGAGCAAGAAAAAGTTTTCTATGGTAGTTTGACGTAATGAAGTTTTCAGGAGGCTGTTTATACCTCTTTCGCTACTAACTAGCCACTGCGCGACCAGTATGGTCGCTTTTAGTTTTATATTTTCTTTTGCAAAACAACTCAACTGAAAGTAATATATGTAAGGAATGTTACCATTCCTTATTTATGTAAGGAATGTTACCATTCCTTTCTGCCTATCATCATAAATATACGTTGTTAAGGGGTATTCTCCATGTCTAATTCTAAAACATCGTGATTAAAAAATATGAATTTCCATTACTTCAGAACAGAAAAGACCGAGAAACCCAACACCAATGATTTTAAAAATTGCATCCCTCTCTGTGTGTACTATTTTTCAAAATTAAGGTATATACACTTTATTATTACATCAAATAAGAAATTGTTGGGGAAAAATTTTTTGGCTTAAAAAAAGGAGTAAAAATTCAGCAAGTACTAAAATATAGTGGGGATTACATTACTCTCTGTATGTGCTATTGTTCACAGTTAAGATATCTACACTTAATCATCTCAAATAATAAATTTTTGGAAAAATTTCTTGACTTATAAAATGGAGTAAAAATTCAGCAAGTACTGAAAAAATTGTAGAAAATTAACTATTACTGGCTGACGGTTGCATTGCCAGCAACGGTTAAACCTCGCGATCATTTAGGTTCTCTCTTTCATGCCTCTCTCTTAATGAATTATTTCTTCTTCGCTTTCTTTCTTGAGACTGTTCCCAATTTTCACTGGATCGTGCAGCTCGCTTTCGAGCATTTCTGATTTCAGTGCGTAAATCCATGTTGACACGCGGTTGCAAATTTTCTAATGTTTCTAATGTTTCTAATGTTTACATCTGGTAGTTGCAGCCGTTGCCATTCGGAGTGTAGAAATATCGTAGATTTTTGTGCCGCATACCTACGCGTTTTATATATATATAGATAGTCTCAGACGAAGATTCTAGCTTACGTTTCACGATTTGATAATGTGCTGAATCTACTAATGTCACGTTTGCCTGAATGATAGTGGACACTTCGCCGAAGATTTATGTGTTTCAGGGTTCAGGAAGGCGCGACCAGGATGTGGGAGGTGGGAAAAAAGAGTCCCTATTTTTGTTTGTCAGTGGTGAAAAGTGAAATCGAACTCGGACGGGTAAAGATGCCCCCGGGTCAAGATAATAGGACAGTTGTCGTGTTGCTACATCCAGTTTTTAAGTCAATTGGGCTCGGATCGTAAATTTATTTGGGTTAGTACAATGTATTTATTTGTCTTAGGATTTATTTGGGTGCGTTGTATATTTATTTTCTTGAATCCAACCCAAAGCTCTGGATGTCGAACTTAGCAACCGAACAAAACTATATACTATTCTCAGTCTTAGATTATGTAAATTAACATCAACAACTTTCAATCTAGACAGACTAAAAAGTTTAACATAAGAAAATTTAGTTTATTTACATACTTAATATTTACATGTAACAAAAGAATCTTTCATTTTCCGAAATCAATGCACAATAATAATTTTCATCTTTCACAACTTATATTTTATAATTACTTTGCTAAGGTGAGGGAGCGTCCCGAGCGCAACAACCAAATACTTTACTGTTCGTTCAACACTAAACCTTTTCACTAAAAAAACTCCTTACTCACGAAAAACTAAATTCACTTTGCCTAAATCAGAACTGAACAAATCAAGATCATTTTATTTAACACTCACCCAATTATTCTTCATCAATTCAAGGTGCTCTCTTGGCCTTCTCGCCTCGCCTACGGTCAGGGATCACGTTGCTACGCCGGGCAGGGGGCTAACTTTATTTCTGTCACGGTGAATTACCACTTCTTCTCTGTCGATGAATTGTAGCTGGGCTCTCCTTGGCGCTTATCTTCACTATATTTGCACAGGCGCTGGGTAGCTCTTCACGTCGTGAAACGGGATTGTGGGGCACTTTTCGTCGTTTAACTTCTCGGCTGGGGCACGGGAGCTGAGTCTCTTGGTCTCGTCTGCAATCTGGGTGCGGACCTCTTTATTTTACTTGGTCAACGCAGTCTCGCAGGTGCCTTAACAGGTTTATGTGGACTCCTCAAGTCCACTTACGTTTATTTATTTAAGACGTGCTGGAGATGGGGACCTACAGCCTCCCCGATCCAGACTCTCTCTCCCTCTCTCTTTTTCAAACTCTCCAATACATTATTTTAATCCCCTTTCATACTTATGACTCCACCTTCTCATAAACTTCCATCAGCCAATCCGGCCACCGTAAACTTTTCATTTGCTGTACTCCCTCTCTCACCTTCTCATTGGCTTCTTAACTCAAAAACGTTACGCCCTCACTGCCTGCCCCTGCGACCAACTGGTTTTCAAAATGACCATTTTACGAACCGTACTGCCATAAATCTAACAATAAAAGGCTTTTGTAAATATAACGTCATCGTTTGGTTCCGTCACCTTATCTGTGTCTCCATCTCAGACCTTCCCATCTTCAAAACTCATAAAACTGTCTTGCAACAGGCTACGTCCTAAATTACTCCACTCAACTCTATAATTATCTGTAGGCGTTAAATTTGATTCCGACTTTTATCGCAAACATGTAATAAAGCCAGCTTTTTATTTAAAAGCACTTTACTACAACAGTGTTGTGCTAAAGCGTTTAAGGGGAAACTAGTATGTTATGTCTAACAAATAACATAATAGTCTTATTTGTTAGACATAACATAATAGAAACTATTATGTTATGTCTAACAAATAACATAACAAATAACATAAAAAGAAAGAAAGAACTTCGTGCCTTTTGAGGGTTTAAGTGGCTTTTTGGGGAAAATGAAAGGAAAGCGAAGCGTGTAAACTGATTCTTAAAACCGGTGGATTGATTCTTTAAAGCGAAAATTTTAGCATGGAAATAATACATTTGTTTTTGTTTTCGCGATAGTGATTCTTATAAACGGTTGATTCTTATAACCACTGATCACTATAAGCGGTGGTTACTGTACTTTCTAATAAATTTAATCAAATCTTATAACACAGCGAAAGTTAAGAAGAAACAACTTTTATTAACTGTGTCCGTTTGCATGTGTTTAATTTCACTTAGTTTTAAGATTTATGTATGCACATATAGTATATAAATATTTAACCTTGACATACACACACACAAACAAACACACACACACACACACATATATATATATATATATATATATATATATATATATGTGTGTGTGTGTGTGTGTGTGTAAATAAGTAAAAAAAAATATGTAATTATAAGTGAAATATATTCCAGATAATAAATGTTGTTTGCCAATGCAGGGCACTTGATAATGAAGACATTACTTAAATCGCGTGAATCATTGGTTGCTTTCAATGGGGTACTTTATAGATAGACCAACAGCACCCCCTGGTTCCACTTCAATTTTGACCAAGCCTCCACCTCCAGGAGTGACATCTCGTGAACTCGTACCTTCTCCCACCCTCTCTGACATCATAGAACTTACCAGTCTACAGATTAACGTGCCCATATTCGGCCCAGACACAAAGGTATTTAAGGGCGTTCCTCGGGATTTGAACTGAGTAACCCCAGTCATAAGCCCAACGATCTACCTCTAGCCTACGTCGGGCAGTTCCAGATGGTAAATAAAATATAACAGGAATGAAGCACAATATATTAATTGAAACATAATAAAGATACGAAAAACACTCTAGAATAGCCCCGAACTTGTCAGTCACAGGGAGACTGAAATAATATGAAATACTAGCTGAATGCCCGTGCTTCGCTACGAAGTACAGTAACCACCGCTTATAGTGATCAGTGGTTATAAGAATCATCCGTTTATAAGAATCAATATCGCAAAAACAAAAGCAAATGCATTATTTCCATGTTAAAATTTTCGCTTTAAAGAATCAATCCACCGGTTTTAAGAATCAGTTTACACTCTTCGTTTTATTTCATTTTTCCAAAAAAGCCACATAAACCATCAAAAGGCACGAAGTTCTTTATTTTTTTTAAAGAAAGACTGATAAGATGGGATGAAATACAGTCGTAAAATGCATCCCTTTCTTTGTTAGACATAATATAATAATTTCCCCTTAAATGGTTTAGCTAAACACTGTCCTTTGAGCTTAACCCAGGAGCATCTTACCCGTCCGGGTACGATTTCACTTTTCTCCACTGACAAAGACAAGGACTCTTTTTTACCAACCTCCCATTTTCTGGTTGTGGCTCCTGGACACTGAAACACATAAATCTTTGCCGAAGTGTCCACTATCACTTTGTAAGGTATACACAAGATTCGATTCACAAGAATCGAACTTTTGAGTGAATTAAAGAAGCTACTTTAGATATGCTAATTTCGGCATACGCGCTTAGTATAAATACCACGCAGCGTCATTAATGAAAACAGGAAGGGGGAGGTTGAAAAGGTGTTATGCTGCGCTAGTGCTTAGCGGGCCAGAAGTTTACATGGCAGTACTGCTGGTTTGACTTACTGTTCGTGAGTATAAAAATATATTGTCCTTAAAAGCTGTATTTACATTCCGTACAAGTAGTACGCATGCTTATTGCTGTAAAAGCCAATTATATGTGCAATGAATCCAATAAACATTGTTTCATGTATAAATTGTGTTTGTATATAATTCAAATAGAGTGCCACTTCAAATTATATACACCCAAGTCTGGGTAGAAGTGAGCATAGATTCTCTATACTGGCGCCCGAAAATATATATACCCTGGTAGTTAGCGTTAAATTTGTAACGAAGAACATAATTGAAATTAAAAACTGTGTACTGTGTACGTATATTGATAAAATTGTTGCAAGTACTTATATACTATTTAAAAAATGAGTGTTGTAGAACAAAATCCTGCTGGAAATTTTCCTCGGGTAATTATGGTTCAGCAAATTGCGCCATTCGAAGCCACCTTCAATGGCGGCCCCTCAAGCCAATTCCTAAAGAAAATTGAGCATTACTTTCAGCAACAATGCACCCCAGAGGGGGATAAACTTAAAATTGCTCTAGCCGCTTTAAGAGGTAGTGCATATCAGTGGTACACGTGTATGCAAAGCAGTAATCTGATTTTTGACTATTTGTCATTCAAGCAACAGTTTCTTAGCGTTTTTCCAAAGACCTTTAATCAAAGTGAAATTGAAGCGGAAATTTATTCGCTAAGGCAACGTGAAGGTCAGTCTGCATTAGATTTTGCTATGGAAAAGATTTCCAAGTGTGAGGAATATTTAGAGGGAATGACGGAAGCGATAATCTTAAAAATAGTTATCCAACGTTTGAAGCCAAGTGTTCAAGATTTTTTAGATAATCAAACAATTACAAGCAAGGTTACCCTCCTTCAAGCTTTAGCTAAATATGACAATAGACATTTCTTCGCTACCCCTCACCGTCATTCAGGTACGAGAAGTTTTATACAGCCGCGCCAAAATTTTTCGCGAGTTTCAAACCAGCAGCGTAAGCAGTACCGCAGGCAAAATAATAGAAGCGCACGGCGTTATAATGAAATTAGTGCACTTAAAGAAAATATGGAAGCACCTTACTTGCAATGGCAAGTTGATTCACATGATATGGTTCAACCTGTTGAAACTGTGTGGTCAAATGTATTATTTTGTCCGAGCAGTAATCATTATTTTGAGAATAGTGAAAGTCAGGGTATTTTTTTGGCTTATAAAGAAAGTGAGTCTAGCTGGAATGATGAGGTAATTCCAGTACAAATGTCTGAAAATAGTGCCGATAATAATGCTAGTGGTTTAGAAAATAAATCATCTGACACTTCTATTAATGCTATACCTGATATTATTAATGCTATACCTGATATTATTGATGCTATACCTGCTATTTTAGATGATATTCACACATCTGTTAATGAAGGAAATTTAGTAGATGACGAAGTATGCGTTACGGAAGTTAGTGAATACTTATTAGTTGACGACAATAAAAATTCTTTAAACGATAGTAGGAACTCGCTAGGTAATGATGATATTATTTCAAGTTTCCAGCCGAATGGGGATTGTGTAGGCCAGGTTGATAATATGGTTTTAAATAAAGTACATGAAAACCAGACTGAGAATCAGGATGAAAAGTTGACACAGAGTTATACTGTAGGTAGTTTAGCTGATGCTTCGGAAGTTATAGAGAAAGTTTGCAATAAAACGCACGAGTACGAAAAGCTTAATCTTCCTAAAACTGAAGCAGTGTTAAAGAATTTAAATGATAACGATTCTGATATCGCAAGTTTCAAAGAAACTTTTTTGTCAAAAGAGGATAAAACTAAAGTTAAGGGGGATAAAAAACGTGAAAAAGCGCCTTCAGGTTCCAGCATTAAAACTGCTAATACTATAGTAATTAAGGCGGTAAACAAGAAGTCGTATAAGCACAAATACGAAAAGCAGAGTCAGGTTGTTGAAAAAATAGAATCTGCATTAAAATTTAATACCGATACAAGCAAAAGTACGAAGAAAGGTAAAGTGTGCACTACAAAAACTCCATCAAAGGAGGAATGCGTCGCTGATAAGGTACACAAGGTTATGAAAAGGATAGATGACAATTTTAAAGCTCCTTTGCATAAGTACAGGAAACGCAAGATATCAGCCGCCCAGCAAGGTTGGCCTCCTCCCAAGAGACCTCCTGTCCATCGTCAAGCCGGACCAGCGCCTCAGGACCTACGACCTGCTGCACGAAGGATGCCCACACGGTCAACGAACCCCTTTACTAGGACTGCGACCATCAAGAGAGGTTCAGCGGATTGGACAAACTGGTGCAGTGAAGTTGCTGCATTCATGAGGAACAAGTCTTGTATCAATTCTCTTATTCTAACTCCCACCCTTTAATAAAACCGAACCAAATTGGTTTGAAGTTCCCCATTGTATATACTGTGTAAACATTTTGAGGGGAAGGAGTGAGCCACTGAAAAAAAAAACGGTATACTGTTGTTTTATAAATTTTTGAAGGGGACATGTAGTGAAAAAAAATACATACTAACTACAGATAACAAACAACTAACATACTAACTTCGCAAATCATAACACATGTACATTATAAATTGGGGGAGAGCAGATACAGTCAAGAAATGTCATGCTGTGCAATTGTGTTGTCACTTTTAATTAAAATAGATATTTTAGGGCGCAGTTGGCCAGCCCAGTATCCGCAACTCTGCAAATCCACTGTGTAATGGTGTCACCTGGACCCTTCGGGGTTAGTTTTGTAAAATGGTAGTGGCGTTTTTCCCCCACACAACGTGTGGAAGGTTTTTTGGCTTTGCCACCCATTATGTAAAAAGTCAGACCAGCACGCGTTTTCAATTAGTTAACTGAAGCCGTTCAGACCTCAGTTACCTAATTTTTTTTTTCGAGGGAGGCCAGTGTAAGGTATACACAAGATTCGATTCACAAGAATCGAACTTTTGAGTGAATTAAAGAAGCTACTTTAGATATGCTAATTTCGGCATACGCGCTTAGTATAAATACCACGCAGCGTCATTAATGAAAACAGGAAGGGGGAGGTTGAAAAGGTGTTATGCTGCGCTAGTGCTTAGCGGGCCAGAAGTTTACATGGCAGTACTGCTGGTTTGACTTACTGTTCGTGAGTATAAAAATATATTGTCCTTAAAAGCTGTATTTACATTCCGTACAAGTAGTACGCATGCTTATTGCTGTAAAAGCCAATTATATGTGCAATGAATCCAATAAACATTGTTTCATGTATAAATTGTGTTTGTATATAATTCAAATAGAGTGCCACTTCAAATTATATACACAGTGAAGTGTATATAATTCTGGGTAGATGTGTATATAAGTCTGGGTAGTGTGTAAGTCTGGTAAGTGTATATAAGTGTACACAGTGAAGTGTATATAATTCTGGGTAGATGTGTATATAAGTCTGGGTAGTGTGTAAGTCTGGTAAGTGTATATAAGTCTGGGTAGAAGTGAGCATAGATTCTCTATAACTTAAGCAAACGTGACATTAGTAGATTCAGCACGTTGTCAAACCGTGAAACATAAGCTAGAAGGAGAATCTTCGTCTGAGACTATTGATATTGAAAGAGGTATAAACAGCCTCCTGAAAACTTCATTACGTCAAACTACCATAGAAAACTTTTTCTTGCTCCCTTCCTGTAGTTGAAATGTTAAAACTGTTTAGCAGGTATGTTGTTACAAATACTGGATTTTTTTTCTTCTCTCACTATAATTAAGTGTATCTACTTATAGGTCTAGAAATTAAGTTGCATTTTTAAAATTATAAAAAATTATTTCAATAAAAGATAATTAAAGTAAATTTAAGAGTATTTTATGGTAAATTATCTCATATATGTATATATATACGTATTTGTGTATGTGCCTGTCCAAAAACCTAAATTTCGGCTATAAGAATCAACCGCTTATAAGAATCAGAAACAGTAATAACAAACGTGATTCTTATAAGCGGGAATCACTGTACATTCAAATTAAATACAACGATCAATGTATGCAATTAATGCCAAAAAAACCAAATTTAATATATTTATAAAAAAATTGTAACGGATATTTTTATAGACAAAATAATGTAGAGGAAAATGTTCAAAATGAATACAACTGTCAATGTATGCAATTATATACTGTATTTTAATATTTTTTTGTTAAATTATTTCGTTGTTATGCACGTGACGCGAAATTCATTTTTAAGTATCACAAAAAGAAAAGAAACTACGTGATAGGCATATAATAAATTGAATTCTAAAATTATTCGAAAAAGGTTTCATCTTAAAGAAATTTTTATGATCGTTCTCGTGATATAAATTTTATTACCTTCAGATTATTATTTTAAATGCAAACTTAGAAAAAAAGTTTAAAAAAAGGTTAAAAATTTAATTCAAAAAAATCTAAGAAGAATTTTTTAAAAATCGCTCTTAATGGCACCCCTACACTATAAGAAGAATCGCCATGCAAAATTTCAGCCCTTTAAGTCGAGCGGTTTGGTCTGTGCGTTATTTGTCAGTCAGTCAGTGAGTCACTGAACTGTTTTATATATATAGATAAACCAAAGCAGAGGTTTCGCATATGGCAGGTACTTTCAGAATAATAATTTATTTACAAATCATGAAGAATATTACTATAAAAATATTTAAGTTAGGAGAAATAGAAGCTTGAATTAGCTTCTATTTCTCCTAACTTAAAGCGCAAGGTTATATTGAAGTTGTAAAAGTGAACAATTTACTAGTCCTTGATAACTAGAAAAGAAACAAGTTGTAAACTAAAAACTACATAAAATTTAATAGAAATGGAAGAAAATACAAAATAATTTGACGAGATTCCGGCTGCCAGCCTGCATGACAGCTGCAGAACTTTTTATTTTTTATAAATATCTTTCTTCCGAATATGGCTGCCATAAGCAAATTTTCTTGGTTAGATATACATTTTAACTTTTTTTTCCTTTATCCCGTCGCTAATGAGCTTAGGGTTCTTGTTATCTTATTTAATTATGTTTAATATTTAGCTTGTTTGTAAGGTTTTAATGACGAGCAATGAAACTTTAGTAATGTTGTATTTTATTTGTCATTAATAAAATATGTCATTTATTATTGAATAATTTTTCTGTACTGTATTTACTGTAAGTACAGTGGTAAAGTTAATTAACATGCATCAATCAACATTTCCATTCTTTAATTAATATTATATATATATATATATATATATATATATATATATATATATCTGTGTGTGTGTGTGTGTGTGTTACGGCCAAATTTGAAGTCTGGCCACTTCTAGCATTGGTCAAGTCGCTTAGCCAAAGCCCGAAATAATCGAGGATTTACGACTTATTCGAGCTTTGGCCGACCAATTCGTATTGCGCTCGACAATAAATAGCCAGTTTGCGAACTACCTAAGAAAAATTTTCTTTTTTCTCTTTGATTATGAAGTGATTTTGTCTAGTTTGACTAAACTAAAGGGACTTTTCACATTGTTAATGATATGAGTTAGAACTGGTATGATCAAATCCCATAACTGCATGATCCAGCTCCGCAAAACTTCTAGCTTTAGCCACTTTTTCTTGGACGATTCTTGAACTGGCCATTGATTTTTGGGCGATTGGGAATAGGCCAGCCAAAGACTGAAGTAGTCGTAAATTCTGGATTATTTCTGGCTTTGGCCAAGCGACTTGGCCAATGCTAGAAATGGCCAGACTTCGGAATTTGCCCGTAATATTATATCTATATCTATATCTATCTATATTATATATATATATATATATATATATATATATATATATATGAGGGGAGAGAGAGAGAGAAAGAGCGTGCGTGTGTATATGCGTATATGCATTGAAGGTAAATTTGAAAAATGAAAAAGTCTCCAAATAGAGGCCGCTAAAAGTGGCTAAAGGCCAATTAAAGGCCAACTGTAAAATAATATTTAACATCTGTAATGAATTAGATAAAAAGATGGCACAGAAAAAAATGCACCTCACTACAGAAGAAATATTTATATAATTTTAAAAAGCCAAATTAATGTACTAATCATATCAGATTCGGGAAAATCCATACAAACACGTTAAATAGAATCCAAGAGAGGTTCGCTTATTGGCGGTTCATCTGAAGGCATGAGTCAAATCATCAAAGTTAAAACTGCATCGTGAGAATCATAATAGTAAAAGAAATAAAACTTTTAAAATCATATAAATTATTTTAAATTTAATAAAAATAATATATATATATATATATATATATAAATATGTGTGTATTTATATATATATATATATATATATATATATATACACTCATGGACAAAAAAATTAGCGCACCAAGAAATAATTGCGGGATCGTAACGAAACTTGCAATGAAGGTACATGTCGGGGAGATATGCAAATGATTAGAAATGCAGCGTGATTGCGCATTACGTATAGCCGGTAGAGGGCGTTGAACATCGTACTCTGTGGAGTATAAAACAGGTAACCAAAGCTTGTTTGAGTGTACTGAATCATTTACAAAGGAAGAACTGAGATAGATATGCCATTACGCCGTGTTCGAAGACAATATAAGCAGTTGTCGCAGTTTGAGAGAGGGAGAATCGTCGGGATGATGGAAGCTGGGTGGTCAGCTAGACGAGTAGTTCGTCAATTAGGCCGCTCTGATTGTGTTGTGAGGAGGTGTTGGGACCAGTGGACCCGAGAGATGTCATGTACACGAAGACCAGGCTCAGGACGCCCTCGACAGACCAGTCGTCGAGAAGACCGCCACATCGTAAGAAATGCACGCGCACAGCCAACTGCTTCATCGGCCGCCATCCAGGCACAGGTAGAACCTTCACTAGGGGCCTCTGTGTCTTCTCGATCCATACGAAGGCGCCTGGCTGAAGGACAGCTGGTATCGCGGCGCCCATTACGTGTGCTGCCGTTGACGCCCACCCATCGACGCCTCCGTTTGGAGTTTTGCCGCGCACGAGGAAACTGGACTGCAGCAGAATGGAACCAGGTCGTCTTTAGCGACGAATCCAGATTCAATCTCGGCAGTGATGACAATCGTGTTCGTGTGTGGAGAGCCCGTGGTGAACGCTTCAATCCTGCCTTTGCTGTACAGCGACACATCGCTCCCACAGCTGGTGTGATTGTATGGGGTGCCATTGCCTACAATACACGGTCACCCCTAGTATTGTTCCGTGGCACCATGACAGCCCAGCGGTATGTTCATGAAATCCTGCAACCACATGTGTTGCCACTCATGCAACGGCTCCCAGGAGCCATTTTCCGACAAGACAATGCTCTGCCTCATACGGCAAGGGTGTCACAAGACTGTCTCCGCACTGTTACTACCCTTCGTTGGCCTGCCCGATCCTTAGATTTGTCTCCAATCGAGCATATCTGGGATCATTTGGGACGACGAGTTGGGCATCCCACGAGTTTGAACGAACTAGAGGCAAGGTTACAGCAAATATGGAACGAAATGTCTCAAGACATCATGCAGAACTTGTATGACTCAATGCCCGATCGTATCACATCGTGTATTCGCGCTAGAGGGGGGTCCAACGGAGTATTAACTCCTCCGTTCTTTTGCCTTTTTCTCTGAAATAAATTATCCTTTTTCTTTGATTTTCTTATCATTTACTTATATCAAAGTAGTCATTACGTATGTAAAATTTCGTTTCATTTTGACGACTCCTTCTTGGTGCGCTAATTTTTTTGTCCATGAGTGTATATATATATATATATACAGAGAGAGTGAGAGTATCGAGCCAATAGAGTACATTTATTTTAAATTAATGAACCTCATATTGTAGAACATGTTGAAGATAACTGGGAACATTCATTTAGCTATCAGCGATGCCATTGATACGCAACAAAGTAGACAGACATCAAGCTACTATATGGTTATTTTGACGCGCCGAAACAGTATATGCTGGGAGAGTGTCATGCATGTACTCGATAAATTTACGTATGCCACCTGAACCGTTTAGAATCATATTCTAATTTTTTCACTACAAACATATCATTCGATGCAAGAAGCCCCTGTTATATGGATTCTGAATCCTGCCACATAGTTCGTGCCCGATTAGAAGAACAAAATGAAGAGTTCTAGTTCTTGCCCCATACTAGAAATTCCTGAAGCCTCAGTTAAATGGAGCCTCTGGGGCATGTACTTGAGTAATAAGCACCCCTGCGGAATTTATTCAAACGCTCTTTGAAATTGACGCATCAGTTACAACCCCTCCAAATTAACAAGATACCTAGAGTGGCTTGATCTCCCTCTCTCCACATGCTACGAAAACCAAAACCGTCTTGCCTTCATTACTATAATAATTTGTGGCCATACAGTTAACACCACTATAGGCGTTGCGACAGGTCAGTGACAAATAACTATTGAATTGTACGAAAATCTTCGAGTCCACCCAACCAATTTGTTGTTATCCCCATTATTAAGGGGTTATTACTTTTGAGCATAGAAGGTTGCGGCAGTTGCGGTTGAGCAATCAAGACCTAGCATTTGCTGTTGTTAATGGGTGGGGAGTCTTGGTTTTCTTATCGGAAATTTACCATTTATTCTAAAAACAGCTCGCTTCTCTTTGGAAAATCCGCTGTAAGAGGAATCCATAGAATTATAAACAGTAATTATTTTCATTACTATTTTTAAAATCGGGATTCAGTGTAGTCATTATTCTCTCTCAGTCATACTACCGACAAGTTTTTTATTCAGAGATATTTAAAATTTAATATATACTTTATGTATTACATAAAAAAGAAATTATTCACCTGATATAAAATTTATTAGTGTTTCATTAACTTCCTATTCACCAGAGAAATAAGTTTTATAACATACACAAACATATATATATATGTATATATATATATATATAGTTAGTTCGTATAAATAGGCTATGTTCTAAATAGGAATAAGCATATTTTAGACTTGATAGCTGTGCTAACACGTAATTATTACCCCGAAAGTCTATCCAAACACATAAATGGTTGTTTTAGTTTTAATGAATAGTTTGTTCTGTTGCAATTAATAAGTAAATCATAATAATAAGAAAAATTAGAAAAAATAACTAATAAAAATAAAAAATGGAAAAATTAAATTAAAATCTTAAGTAAAAATAAAAATAAGATAAAAAAATAACTCTCAGTAAAAATAATAAAAAACTAAATTAATAAAGGTGTAAACACAGTATCCATAGTAGGTCAGTTTCTGTGTTTCCATAATCTCCATGGTTGCAAGTTTTGTGACGTCAGTCATCTTGCGGTTACTTATTCTTAACTTCCACTCTGTCTAGCACCAGGCTTGGTGTTCTATGGTTAAGTAATTCTTTATTCAATTCTACAGTTATTCATGGATTGTACGGTGTCTGAGTGTGTTTATTGTATAGATCATACTCATCCGAAACAATCCATTAGTTTTTAGAGAGTATTGGTATCGTTGACGAAGAGATGCTGTCTAAAACCTCTTTCATATTTATCTTTTCATGTTTTTAGTTCCTGGCTGCAAGTAGCTTTAGTGCTCATAGTGGTTTTCTCTTTCAACTATTTATTATATATATATATATACAGTCCAACCTCCATATATTGAAGTAGAAAAGTGCAGGAAAAATTTTCGATATATAGAAATTTTGATTTATAGAATTGATCTTTATCATAATTCTTATCATAAGATTTATCATAATTCTCCTAAAGCATTAAAATTAAAGCTAATTTTCGTATATGAAACTCCATTTCCAATTTATATGCGAATCACATTAAATGAAAGTTAAGAACTAAAAAATGAATAAATATGAAAGATTTATTGAGTACTACATTCCTTTAAAAAAAAAGCAATAATACAGACCGTGGTTACATGATCACAGTTACATTCTTTAAAAAAAAACTACGAATATCTTGCTGAACAGCCAGTTTTGCAGAAAGTTCATCAAAGAAATGTTCGCATTTATTCAGTCTACTAAAAACTTCATCATGGACATTTTCCGCGAATTGAAGTCTACGACGTATTGTTTCAAACGCCAAAAATTGGGAGATTTTATTCTAAACTGGAATAAAATCTCCCAATATGTCTTGAAAAAAAATATCTATATACAGAGATTTTTTCGATTTATAGAAACAGTTTTTCTATGTAATGAGCATGGAGATTTGCTAAGAGTTCGATACATAGAAAATTTCGATATGGGGAAGTTCGATATATGGAGGTTCGACTGTATATATATATATATATATATATACAGTGGTACCTCCCTTAACGGACACTCCCGAATAGCGGACACCTCTAATTAATGGACATTTTTACGAGTCCCAGTCCTTTTATATAGGACAATCCATGTTATTCCCTCTGGATAGCGGACACTCCGAATAGCGGACAGGTATTTTTGAAAAACTTTCAATTATTTTGGCAAACATTTCAAAATTATTTTAACAAACAAGCTAAAAATATATGCTTATGGGTCTTTATAAAGCCTAGATGTTTCCTTAGAAGCATGGATGTTTCAAGAACATTGATGTACGAAAACTTAGTATTTTGTGGAAGTCAAATAAGAAAGCGTGTATGACAGCTGAGATAATGAGCGATTGGCTGGTGTAGTTAGATAACAAAATGAAAAAACAAAAGAGAAAAATCATTCTGTTCATGGACAATGCTACTTCCCATCCTGATGATTTAAAGCTCAAAAGTGTTAATTAAATTTTCTTGCCTCCTAAAACCACTTCGATGCTACAGCCACTTGATCAGGGAATTATCCGCAGCTTTAAAGTACAGAAAGCTGCTTCTGAGACATGTGTTTTCACGGATTATCTCCTGCAAATCCAGCGAAGAGTTGGCAAAATCGGTATCTGTTTCGGATGCAATTTCCTGGACTACGCCAGCCCTTAAAAAGGTGGAACCTGGGGGCGTTCTAAAATGTTTTAAGAAGGCGGGATTTTCGAGTCCAAGTGAAGTGGCAACTGACAATACTACTGTGAAAAGCGAAAAGAACTTGCGGATCTAGTAGCCAATTTGGATTCAAGAGTATCTCAAGCGTTCAAGAGCATCTCAAGATCGACGACGATTTATCCATTGAGGAATAAAACCTGCATGTTTCCAATTTCATTCATCGGGACACCACTGAAGCACTGGCCTTTTCTGAGGATGATGATGAAGAATCGCCAATGGAAGACTGCAAAATCAAAGATTATTCGGAAAGACTGAAATACAGCGAACAATTAAAACAGTTCTTTCTGAACAATGAAGATTCGGAGGGACGAGCAAAGCTAAATCTTATGAAGATTCACCTTGAAAAACAGGTTTACTGTGTAAAAAAGATAAATCAAACTTTGTTAACAAATTTTTTCAGTAGTAATTAAATTAATTTAGCTCCAATACATTGTATTTTGGGATTATTTAATGCAAAATAAAAGGATCAGCCACAGTTAAAAGGTAAAGTAGTAAATAGTTATTCTTTTCTTACCTAATTAATTTTTCCTTTTTAATTAAAATATCACCCGTAATTTTCAATCAAATGTCAAACAGAAGTGCAAAAACTTTTTTTATAAAAAGGTTGTCCTCCCCAATAGCGGACACCTCCTAATAACGGACAAAACTCTTGGTCCCGTGACTGTCTGCTTTTCGGATGTATCACTGTATATATATATATATATATATATATATATATATATATATATATATATACAGTGGACGCTCGTTAATTCGAACTCGGTTAATTCGAACTTTCGGTTAATTCGAACTAATCCAAAGGCCCCAAAAATCTTGTATTGGAATTAATGTTAAAAATATTTCATTAATTCGCACTAAATTTTTATCACTTCGGTTAATTCGAACTAAAAATTTGACAACAAAAATTTCTTTACCCTCGTTTAACGGAGAAAATACACGCTGTATTTATTATTTTGTGTGTCAAAATCATCTGCATTTATTTTCTGTGTAAAGAGGCACATGCCTGCATTCCTAGACTATTGCATTTCCTCTAAACATTAGGTACATCAGTGCTTAACAGACAAAGCGATTTTCCGTTATTTGTATTAATTTTCTTAGAATTTCAGAAAAACCAGTCTTTACTACAGATTCTAGGGAGCTGCGTCAGTTATGCTTGCGGTGCAGACAAGTTAATTTAAACTAGTTTTTCTTCCTGGTTTGGAGCGCTACGGTCAACTTTTTGCTACACGAGGGCTAATTAGACGGGACCTACAGTTTAAAGCCGATCCCGAACGGCTACAAGCATCCATGCCAACAGTAGGACTCGAACCCACAGGATCTGAACCGAATGCAAGCGCCCTAGCCATTCGGCCATCACCTGGCAAGCTTTTCTTTCTCAGTGTGTGGTGTGAACGTGTAAAAATCCAGGATGTCTACACGTAGAAAGTACAAAACCCTAACTTTGGAGACAAAGGTAGAAATTTTAAAGAAAGTAGAGAATGGCGAGTGTAAATCAAAGTTAGCAGCTGACTATGGAATTAAAAAAAATACCTTGTCAACTTATTTGGAAAACAAGGAGTCAATTTTAGATTCCCAGGAAAAATTAAAATTTGCTAGACCAAGGAAACGCAGGAGAAATGCGTCCCAAGAAGATCTAGAAAACGCTCTACCGCTATGGTTCCAGGATGTTAGATCTCGAAATTTTCCGATAAATGGACCTTTAGTGCGGACGTAGGCTGATGAATTGTCAAGTCGAATGGGCATTGAAGATTTTAAATGCAGTGATGGAGGGCTTTCTCAATTTAAGTCAAGGCACAATATTTCTTATCAAACTGTATGTGGCCAAAGCTCTAATGTAAACGAAGACGTATGCACTAATTTCGGTACAAAACTGCCAAGGCTTTTCTCTACTTACCTGCCGAAAGATATTTTTTAATGCGAACGAAACTGAATTTTTTATAGACTCTTGCCAAACAAGACATAACATTCTAAAGGGATGCTTGCGTAGGAGATAAAAGCAGTAAAGAGAGGATTACAGCTTTAGTTTGTGCTAATATGGATGGGAGCGAAAAGCTTAAATTATTAGTGATTGGAAAGTCCAAGAATCTACGAAGTCTTAAAGGAATTAAAACACTGCCAGTTGATTACGTATCCAATACAAAAATGTTTACTTCAAATCGAGAAGCTGGCTGAACAATGTAGGCATCATAAACAAAACCAAACATTCATTTTACAGTTCTTCTTAAAACTGTAATTTATATTTTTAATTAAAATTTACTTTCTACTTCATATCTTCTGCTTCATTTTATGATTAAGGTAAGCCTGTATTGCATTTAATATGTTTAATTTTAGATAGCATAGTATAATATATTTTCTGAGGTTATACATACAAGAAGATTTTTCTTCTTCAGTGATACACTTTTAAGGTTATATATTTTCTCTTAACATCGGATAATTCGAACTTCGGATAATCCGAACTTTTTTCTGAGAACCTTTGAGTTCGAATTAACGAGCGTCCACTGTATATATATATATATATATATATATATATATATATATATATATATATATATATATATATATATATACAGAGGCCCTGTTGCACCTGCCGTAACCATGCAGGGGCAAAAGGGGCACCCGCCGAGGACCCAAAATGCTGTATTTGTTTTATTATTTTCTCAAAACTAATTAATGAAGGAGCCCAAATGCAAATTCTTGCCTAGGGCACAGGAACGGTTAGTTACGGCACTGTATATATATATATATATATGTCAGTGATTCTCAACCTTTTCATGTCTACGCCCCCCTCCCTCCCCCGAAGCCTCAAACATACCTGAAGCATTTTGAAAGATTTAAAAGTGTAGCAAAAATAAACAACACATACAACGTAACAAAGCAAAAAAGTTAATGTGAAAAGTGATTACATGAGAAAAAGAAGAATTTATGACATGTCTGATGCTGTTGAAACACTGCAATCACAGAATAATACATCAAAGAGTAACAAAAGTACCATAACTAGTATTTACCTAATCGCTGAATTTAATTTTCGTTTTGAAAAAAAAATAACTTTACTTGAATATCTCTCCCATTTTCTCAGGGGAGCATGCTCCCAAGGTTGAGAACCACTGATATATATGAAACTTAAATCCAATACACGAGGAAAACTAAAATGAAGAAAATGCGAGAATTTGTTTTAAACTCCTCTTTTGATTGCTGTAACACGATAAGTTGGTACTATGGCGCGAGGAGTGAGTGTGTGTGTGTGTGTGTGTCATAACCTTTATTTATTCTAAAAAAGGAATAACCATTTTTTACTTTTTTGCCCATCTTTAATACTGGCAATTTTTTTAAGAAATTATGCTGAATACCATGAAATATATTGCTCATATCCGTTACGCCGCATTATGGGTAATGTTTAAGCATTATTTCTCGGTACTGAGCAATTCCCTTGAGACTGAAGTACAATAACGCTGAGACAGATTTCCCAAGGGGGAAAGATTTTGATAAGTTTTTTGATAAGTTTATAGAAATAAAATAAAGTATTTAAGTTGAAATATTACACACACGCATTGATATATATTTATGTATGTGTGAGTGTGTGTGTTAATATCAACTTTTTTGAGCGTGGATTTAGCTATTTGGTGTTCTATCTGCATTAATGTATACAGACCTTCACGCACTCACAAACGAACTACACGCATATTGAATAATAGAAAAAATATTAACTATATTCAGAGACACAACTTTATTTTTCTTATTGCTGATGATGCCTATGGATGACGAAGCAATGCTAACAGATATTAACATTTTTGCATTCATAAATTCTATATTGCACACCAAAAAATTCTATTAAGCTATGAAATGACGATGAGCGACACAAAATTTTAGCTAATATAAATTTGCGTACGTACACACACACACACATACATACATACATGAGTGTTTATATGATATAGACAGAAAAAACTAAATTCAGATTTCTCATCCAGGTAAAAACGTAATGGAAAATTCCTACGGCAACTTCAGAATAATATAAAATATTAAAGAAAAAACAACAGAAAATAATGATCTGATCTTAAAACCGACAGTTTTAGAGGCGATATTTCAAAACACAATTTTAGTTGCTTATGTCTGCGTAATTTGAAGTTCAGTTTTGTAATTAATAATCATACAATTACAATGCTTATCAATTGCTCAGTCATTTAAACTTTAATTTTCTTATCGAGATAAATATTTATTTCAATACTTTTCCTTCGAAGAATTTTTGAAAACAAATCAAGTGAATTTAAGGGATTGTTTTTTTCTTTATGAAAGGAGTTTGTTCAAAAACCGTTTGAGTGGAGAGAGTTTTAGATTCATCGTAAATTTTTCATACTTCAAGCATACAGCTCTCAGTTCTGCCAAGAGATGGCAGCAGCATATAGTTTAACGCAAGTGTTTATTGATATGTTGACCAAGAAGGATGGATATATATATATATATATACTTATCTTTTCTCTCGTGCCGCCTTCTTTTTCAAAACCTGAGATATATTTAATCTTCAAACTAACCATAAAAATATGGTAAGTTAGCCTTGGAAATTTTAATAAATTATCGCTTTTAATGAATTATCACTGAGGAGTGCGGTACGGTTTCAGCACTTTCTATTGGGCCCCACAAGGATCGGAATTCGACTTCTGCCCGGTGCCACCACAATATAGATTGAACAACCTCATAGGCGACATCTGGGAGGCTCGTGGCTCCCCTTCCCACACCTACAAACCCCTTGGGGAACTTTTCGGCCTAAAGATTTTAACGTGTCCATGCTCTGTTACAATTTTTACTTAAAATTATCTATTGATGACCTGACCTTTTTTTGATGTACCATGTTCAAATATATTGTCGCTATACCTCTCTGTTTGGGGAAAAGAATTATTCAAAATATTCTGACAAACTGATATACAGAAGAAAATATTTTTAAAATAAGCTGAAATTCTGTACAAATGTTAATACACGGAAAAATACCGAATTCAAAGGATTCGAACGAAAAGCCACTCATTTTAAGGGGCGGGGGTGAAAATTCAACATACAGTCCGTCATATATTTTGCGTAATATAAAAAGTGCTCCATTAGATTTATTCATAATTATTGAAATATGGAGAACATTAGAGTCTGTCTAGTGTGTAATTATAGTGTGTCTTTTAATGTGCATTTACAGTTACTTTATTTGAATACTGACTAAAGTAACCCTGACTAAAACAATATGTCAGTAAAATTCGTCCTATTAGCCTCCACACCATGACATACAGGTACAGACAAAGCAGAGGTCGGTTGCCGCTAACAAGCATTTTCATGATCTTGGGGGAATGTGAGGAACAGTTCAAAGTATTAAGAGTTTGGTCTTGGGTAGAATTATCTTATGCGTTTAACGCGTGAACTACTTTCAGTTAATATATGAAATTATCGCCCAGTCTTAAAAGGCTACGAGTATCAAATGACTGGTTCCACGTACCAATCTCGCTAACATCAGGGCTAACAACAGGCACAACAGTGGGCGCTACGTCCACGCGCGCTATCCATCTATATATATAAAACAGTTCCGTAACTGACTCATTCATTCACTGACTGACTGACTGACATACAACGCACAGACCAAACCGCTGGACCTAAAGGGCTGAAATTTTGCATGGCGATTCTTCTAACAGTGTAGGGGTGCACTAAGAAAGATTTTTCAAAAATTCTTCTTAGATTTTTTAAAATTAAATTTTTAAGCTGTATTTTAAACTTTTTTTACGTTTGCATTTAAAATAATAATTTCAGGGTTATAAAATTTATATCACGAGAAAGATCATAAAAATTCCTTCAAAATGAAATTTTTTTCGAATTTTTACCTCCATTTTCTGATTTTTGGTGAATTTTTAAATATTAATTTTTAGAATTTAATTTATTAAATGCTGATCACGTGATTTCTTTTTCTGGTACTTTAAATAAATTTATCGTCACGTGCAAAAAAATAAAATAGACAAAAAAATATTTTTTTCTTGCTAATGCGGCAGACGATTGGACTTTATTTTGTCTATAAAAATATCCCTTACGATTTTTTTATAAATATGTTTTTTTTACATCAATTGTATACATTGATCGTCGTCTTTATTATAAATATATATATATATATTTATTTTTTTTAATTAATTGCATACATTGACCGTTGTATTTAATTTCAATGTACTCCGTAGCGAAGCGCGGGTTTTCAGCTAGTTATCTATATATATAAAACAGTTCCGTAACTGACTGCTCACTGACTGACATACAACACACAGACCAAACCGCTGGACCTAAAGGGCTGAAATTTTGCATGGCGATTCTTCTTATAGTGTTGGGGTGCACTAAGAGAGATTTTTGAAAAATTCCTCTTAGATTTTTTTTAAATTAAATTTTTAATCTGCTTTAGTAACTTTTTTTAAGTTTGCATTTAAAATAATAACTTGAGGGTTATAAAATTTATATCACAAGAAAGATCATAAAAATTCCTTTAAAATGAAATCTTTTTCGAATCTTTACCTCAATTTTCTGATTTTTGGTGAATTTTTAAAGATTAATTTTTAGAATTTAATTTATTAAAAGCTGTATCGTCATATGCATAACAACGAAATAGACAAAAAAAAATATTTTTTTTCTTGCTATTAAGGCAGATGATTGGACATTAAACTAAAAAAAATATTAAAATACAGTTAAAGATAAATTCTTCTTCTTGTTTGAGGAACATATTTCGAAAAGAAGAATCTATTTCGAAAGGGCTTGAAATGCTAATCACTATTTCAATGATTGTGTTAACCCTTTTTATTATATCAGTACTCAAATATAATAGTTTGTTAATTAATTCTGATTTATTTTAATTGGTATCTCTCCCTGTACTATATTAACTGTACTATATTCTTTAGTATGTCCTATTAGATTTAATTTGAATATTTTCTTCTACATTATTTTGTCTATAATATATATATATATATATATATATATATATATATATATATATATATATATACATATTTTTGGCATTAGTTGCATACATTGACCGTTGTATTTAATTTGAATGTACTCCGTAGCGAAGTGTGGGTTTTCAGCTAGTCCGTTAATAAATTTTGACCCGAGGAGTGGCAGATCAAGCACTTGTAAGGACCCAAGCGTAGTCTAGGTTTGAGAGACCTTTTTGCTCTGAATACTATGTAAATGCTGTAATAAAAATTTCGCAGATTGTATCTCTTTTTGAAGCTGTAAAATTTCGGAGGCTCCCAAGCGCGCGCTTCTTACGCCTGTGCGATGATCCGCTATTGGATCTGGGTGGAAAATTCCCCTTAAGGCAGCCACCATTCCTAGTCTATTGGACCCCAATCTGACATTGAGGTTTTAAACTTTATTGTAAGGATTTTTTACAGTGTTGCTAATGATATACATTAGTTTACAACAGGTATGACAAAATCAACGATTATTTGTGCAACCCAGGCCTAGCCAATATAACAGTATGTAAATATCGTGTCACCTTACGCACAGGCACACCAATTTCCCCCCCCCCCCTCTTCCCCCAACTAACCGGAATATTTTAGCAGCCGACTATCACATGTCAGATCAGTAGTCTGGTCAGTAGTCTTGTACGAAGTGATTTGTTTGGTGGGTGTAAAACAGGTTATATATCGTTCTCGGAGAACGCTTATTAATTTGTGCAATTATTCAGTGTCAGGTAAGTTAGTGTTCAAGAGAAATATTAATATTTATTTAAATGTTCTATTATTTTAAACAATTTTAACGATTATTCATTTATTTCAACCTTTTGTATTCAGCATGTCTTTATAGAAACCAAGTGGTATTATAAATAAACGAAAAATTGCGGACGAACATCGAAATTTCAAAGAAAAGTGGGAATTAAGAGGTTTTTTTTTTTGGGTGGCGGGGGGGCTTTTTTTTTTGCTGTGAAGTAAATAAAATAATCTGCATGATATGTAATAACGCTATTAGTGCACCAAAATTATACAACATTAGTCGTCTTTAAAAACAACATAAATCCATATATAATAATTACGAGGGATTAATGAGACAAGAAAAGTTGAAAGGGCTCAAGTTGGGACTGAAAGAACAACAGAAAATATCTGAAATAACACAAGAAAGTGAAGCGGCGGTGCATACAAGCTGCATATTGTCGGAGTTGATAGCTAAATACTCGAAACCTTTTACTGAAGATGATTTCATCAAGGAATGTCTAATTAGAGCTGCAGAAATTGTTTGTTCTGCAAATGTGAAGGCTTTTCAAGCAATAGCGCCCTTTACACGTACGCTCTTTCCCACGTGAAACCACAATCCCGCGCGATCAAGTGCACGTGTGAAGGTGTCGGAGAGGAAGGGAAAGCTGCTTTGGAGCGTACTGCAAGTTTTCCCGCACCCAATCCCGTACGCTCCAAGCACTCGCGAAAGAGCGTACGTGTAAAGGGCGCTAATCTCTTTGTCTCGAAATGCAGTTGCGAAATACAGTTGATTTGGCGGACAATTTAAGTATTCAGATCAAAGCAAAATCATCTAGTTTCGAAGTTTTTTTCATTGCCTGTGACGAGTGTACGGACACTGGAAGTCTAGCTCAATTAGCTGTGTTTCTTCGTGCTTGCGACACAGATTTCAACATTTTTGAGGAATTGTTAGAACTAGTACCGATACATAAAACTTGTACAGGACAATATATATTTAATTGTGGTTTTGAAATTCTGCAAAAATACAATCTACCTCTGTCACATTAACTTCTGTAGGTACAGATGATGACCGGAAAAACAATGGTTTCGTTTCATTAGTGAAATAAAAAGTAAATACATAAATAAAAATGTTATGGATCCAAGATTCCTCATAAGCATTGCATTATACATCAAAAGGTATTAAGCGCGAAGGTAATGAACATGAAACATGTCGCAACCCGGCAAGAAAAGTGACACAAGTGAAAAAATGACAATTTCGAGGTTATGTCATTGAAAAATATGTATGAAGTGCCCCATCGTACACGAAAAGTAACACATCTCTATCTCGCAATTTGTCCACCTGCGGGCAGTTGTATCAGTTTTATTGTAATGCTAGTTCAAGCTGAATAATATTCTTTAAGTTGATTTTTCTCAAATGCTGCATTTTTTAGATGTGTCACTATTTTTGCCAGGGTGCGACGTGTTAACACCTATAAAAGAAAAACATTAATTTCATAAAATATCGAGGTCTAAATCAGCGACAGCTCTCTGCTTTCTTAAGTGAATTGAACACCAATAATTCCGGTTTGTTCTACTATACTGAGGTACATTGACTATCCTGCTCCAAGGTTCTTAAACAATTCTGGGACTTGAAAGAAATATGCCAGTTCTTAGTAAGTAAAAATCAAGATACAACCCTGTTTTTTAACATAATATGGTTACAAGATTTAGCCTTCATGCTTGATATAACAAAACACTTATATGATTTAAATTTAAAACTGCAAGGAAAAGATCAGATCATTACGAACACGTGTGACCAAGTTAAAATATTCAAATATAAGCTAGTTCTATGAGAAAAACAATTAAAAAATGAAGATTTAAGACACTTCTCGTCACGCAACATGAACAAATCAAGTTTAGGTAAAACCGCATCACATAAAAAATACACAAAAAAACCTTTAAGCCTTAGAAATGAATTTGAAACAAGATTTGCAGATTTTAAATTATTGGAAAACAAGTTTTCTTTGTTCTCTTCGATTTATTCTATAAATATAGAATCAGTACCTTCTCCATAGCAAATGGAGGTAATTGAGAAACAGTGTGAAACAGTGAGAAACAGTGTGATTTGAAGACAAAGTTCCGTGAAGTTAGCGAGCCTATAATTTTACAAATGTTTACCTGCCAGGTTGGAACATACTCGAAAATTTGGATAAGAAATTATTTCCATGTGTGGAAGTACTTATCGGTATGAGCAGTTATTTTTAAATATGAAAAGAAATAAGTCTCCTGTCAAGTGCAGAATTACTGACATTCACCTTGGGTCAGTTTTGAAAGTCATCCCTGAAAACAAGATTTCTCCCGAAGTAGGAAAGATAGTAACAGAGAGGAGATGTCAAGTGACAGGAAGAAAATAATACTATCGTTGTCTTATATATATATGTGTGTGTGTGTGTGATGATTAAAGCATAAGCTATAGTTAATTATATTAATGAGCGTTAAACAGTAATTTTTCTATTAAAGTCCTAGTGTGTTTTCCAATTCAGGAAGTGACTGTGTTTCGCAGCGAAAAGTTCAGGGTCATTCGCTCGCACACGCGCGTATCTTACATAACCATCGGAGTTCGAGCAAAAGGGGGCTCTAGAAGAGGGTCTACGCCTATGTGACTTATATAACGGAAGAGAAAGAAATTACGCAGTTCGGGGAAATCTTTGATAGAGTCAAGACGCGCGTCTGTCGCGTGGGCTGTGAGATGATGGAAAATGGCGATTTTGCCGGATTAATTGGGTATTTGATTAATGTTAATTAATAAAGAGGTGTTTAAAAGTTAATTCAGTATTAGTTCTTCCACCGGTCTACTGTGTGATGACGGCATTTAGAGTAAGTAGAGAGTTTTAGATAAGTGTGCGGCGATAGAGCAGTGACAAAAAGTCGAGCAGGATACGAATCGCGTTCTCGAAATCCCCTTGCTTTTTAAAATTAGGTATAGGAATTTAAAATTAAAATTTAATTTTCCCATTTTTCGTCATCTCTCATCTCCGCGACAGCGCCGTATCAGTTCGTAAGATAAATATCATCGGAAAGAATTTTTTTTTTCGATTTGAAAGATCTTCATGGTTCTGCATTTGCTGTTGTCGTGTTCCAGCGCCATTGCTGCTATCGCCGTCTTCACATTATGAGTGCTTTTTCGTTGGATAATCTCCGTCGTCTTCAAAAAGGAGTCCCGCCACTTGTGAGGTGGTTGACTATGGTTCCTACAGTGTGTGATGTGAAGAGTATTCGGGATTGTTTTCTGCTCCTGGTTCAACAACAGGATTTTCCATTACAGTGCCGTGTGATGCCGATCTTCATATATGTGTATGGGAATTTCTCAGAGTTTTTCAGCGATACAAAACGTAATTTATGCGGTATTTAGTCAGATACATGACCGACGAGAAAAATGTTTTGTTGCCCGGTGCAACCAGCTTGAATTACACTGCTGGCCACCCAAATTGCAACACCAAGAAAGACAAGAGATATCACAACAAAATTTATTTTGTAGATAACATGTTGACCAAGTATCAAATGATTAAATTTATAGACTTCTGTGAAGTGTGGTTTCTGCCGAAATCAGTAGCCTGAGTAGCCGCCATTGTTGGAGATCACCGCTGCCACACGCCTCGGCATTGATTCAAAGAGACTTTGGATGAGTTCTTGGGGTACAGCAGACCAAGCAGCTTCCACACGTTGCCAAAGTTGATCTGCTGTGGCAGCTGGGGATGGAATCTGGGTCAATCGTAGAGCAACCATGGACCACATGTTTTCTATCGGCGAAAGATCCGGAGAGCGAGGCGGCCAGGGAAGCAATTCAATCTGGCGATTGACGAAGAACCGTTGGACAATGCGTGCCACGTGTGGTCGCGCATTATCCTGTTGAAATATGGCTGTGGGCAAGCCCTGAAGGTAAGGAAGGACAACTGGCTCCAACACCTCGGAGATGTAGCGCTGGCTGTGTAAAGTACCGGCAATGCGTACTAGAGGTGTGCGAGAGTGATATCCTATACCGCCCCATACCATAATACCCGGTGCAGGACCAGTGTGGCGGTGCATAACGTAGCTGTTCAGCATCCTCTCTTCACGGTGTCTCCAGACTCGAATGCGACCATCGTGGTGCATCGTGGTGCATCGTGGTCGAAGCGTGACTTGTCAGTAAAGACAATTTCATTCCATTCTGCCGTCCACATCCTTCTGTCATCGCACCATTGGCGGCGGAGACGTCTGTGGTTCTGCGTCAAGGGTAGACAAAGCAATGGACGTCTTGCGGACAGACCACTCTGCTGTAAACGGCGTCGAATGGTACGAGCAGACACTGGATGATGCGTTACAGACTGCATGTGCTGTGCTATGGTTCGTGATGTGACTGAGCGATCCGTCACTGCCATGCGCACAATTTGCCTGTCATCATGTGAAGTGGTGCGCTGAGGTGGATGCGATCGAACACGCCGGTCCGTCGTACCCTCCTGCATCCAACGATCATGTATCCGCATTACAGTTGTTTGGTTTCGTCCAACACGACTACCGATTTCCCTGAAAGATAATCCACAATCTCGGTAGGCCACTATCCTTCCTCTGTCGAACTCGGATACTTGATCAAAAGATGATCGCTGTTTTCGACGAGGCATAATTGATCGTTTTTTTTTAAAAAACCACAAGAAAAATACAATTGCCGAACTTGAAATCGTCGAAATCTCCAAGCCTTAAATAGTGCTTTGAAGTGGCGCCACAGGCGCGCGTGATGTGCGTCTGCGCTGAAATTCTAATCATTTGCATATCTCACCTCCGCTAATGCATGTTGTAAATTTCATGTTATTTGCATGTTTCCTTCAGGGTGTTGCCTTTACAGTGGCCAGCAGTGTATTGTGTCTTCAAGATGGTGGTGATTTATTTGTGTTTTCGACGGGCAACATTCAGCATTAAACCATTGTGGAATTCTGTGACGTGCGTGTTTTGAAACATTGAAGAATATGGACCATCGAAAGTGGAACCTACTGTTTATCAAACATTATCCGGATCACCAAAAGAAGTTTAAGAAAAATGCTGATAATTTTATTTTCTAATTAATTTGCGTGTTGATTTTAAAATAATGATGATTAAAGTAAATTAAAGTTTCTAAAGGTAAGCCAAAAATTTATGATTTAATTGTTGTAACTGAGATGGGTCTATGATTTTGAATTTCTTAATAGATAGCTTGTTTTGATGTAAAAATAGAATGTTATTTGGAGGTGGCGTCAGAGTCTAAACTAAATTCAGTTTAATATCGGGATCAATATACCCATACTTTTATAGTGATGATACCCACCCAGGTTTCACTGAAGAGCAGGAAACACTTTAGTGCAACTATGGATTTGGGCACTTAACTTTTTCTGACGGCACTTCCCAATTGGCTTGCATTAAACATTATAATTTCAGTGGAGTTTTGGACTACTGAATTAAAATTTGCTGTTCATGTGTAGGATTTTGATTGGAAAATTGAGAGTTTTGATAGACTTATTTCATTTTTTTAGATTAAATAATACTTGACATTAGAAAAAGTTTTAATATTGTTATTCTACGAAACTAAAATATGTAACCCAGCTTTTTGTTGTTGTTTTTTCAGGGGGGGGGGGGGGAACAAAGTAGACTATCAGATTTTAAGCATTGGTAAAAGAAAAAGAAAAATTCTGCAGATTCTTCAGAGCTGGTGATGGTCCATTCTGTTTTTTTTATTTTTTATTATGTGTTTTTTGTGTTTTATTTTGATTTACGTTTTAATAAAAAATATTTTGAGTGTTTTTATGCAGTGATAAAATTTATATTGATAAATGTGATTTTTTTTAAAAAATAAGGTATGGAAATCCTAGTAGTATTGTTTTTCTTGTCATTGATTTAGAGTGAGGGATTTTGATATGTTTTAATTTTTGTAAAGGTAGGATTGTATAAGTAATATTGAACAAATGATGAGTAAGTAAACTTATTTTAACAAATCAGTGAAGGATTTAAGTTTTGAACAAGCATGAGCAGTTTTACATGCTTCCTTCAATTCCCATATTGGTTAGAGTTTTTAGTTAGAAATTGAACGATGATGAAATGCATAAACAAAAAATTTGAGAAAGAAACTGTTTTGAATAGTGTAAATAATTTTTAAACTTGATTCCATACATTTGAAAACAAATACTTTTTCTTTTATATTTTATGATGTGTTTTGATTTAAAAAATAATAATGGTAATAATAATGTGAATGTCAGAGATCCGTTTCCTTTTTGTTTTGTTGGGTGCCTAACACCCCTTTGACTCCACTTATGTGGTTAAGCTTCGTGTGTTGTTAAAAAAAAGAAAAAAGAAAAAAGAAAAAAAAGCTATCTTGTTTAAACTCTCTTTTTGAGCTACTTCTGTGTGTACTTATTAATGTGGATCTCATAAGCAATTGTATAGTATAGTATTATTTTGAGAAAAATTTCTGGAACAGATGTGGACTTCTACATTACATTTGATTATTATAGGTGTTTTTTATATTGTTGATATGTGAATAACTGATGTTGTAACAATTAATGTTTTCGTTATGTGAAATTATGTCTCAAATGGAGACTTATGTACCCTGTAACAACACCTCATTTTGGTCCAGCTAATCGCATGTATAGATTAATTTTAGGTTAGGGTTAAAATTTTAGCAAGTAAAATTTTAGGAATAATGCTGTTGGATTTCACTGGGATCTTTGTTGTGTGGGGAGACGTCCCTACTCAGCATGTTTTCCAGTTGGCTGATTTGATGATTTTGCTCTTCTGAGGTGTTGCCACATGGAATTAGCTACTCCTTGTGTGCGCGCCTTCAGGGGGAAGGTGGGGGGAAATTGTGATGATTAAAGAATAAGCTATAGTTAATTATATTAATGAGCGTTAAACAGTAATTTTTCTATTAAAGTCCTAGTGTGTTTTCCAATTCAGGAAGTGACTGTGTTTCGCAGCGAAAAGTTCAGGGTCATTCGCTCGCACACGCGCGTATCTTACATAACCATCGGAGTTCGAGCAAAAGGGGGCTCTAGAAGAGGGTCTACGCCTATGTGACTTATATAACGGAAGAGAAAGAAATTACGCAGTTCGGGGAAATCTTTCATCGAGTCAAGACGCGCGTCTGTCGCGTGGGCTGTGAGATGATGGAAAATGGCCATTTAGCTGGATTAATTGAGTATTTGATTAATGTTAATTAATAAAGAAGTGTTTAAAAGTTAATTCAGTATTAGTTCTTCCACCGGCCTACTGTTTGATGACTGCATTTAGAGTAAGTAGAGAGTTTTAGATGGGTGTGCGGCGATAGAGCCGTGACATATATATATATATATATATATATATATATATATATATATATATATATATATATATATATATATATATATATATATATATATATATACAGTGGACGCTCGTTAATTCGAACTCATAGGTTCTCGGAAAAAAGTTCGATTTATCCGATGATAAGAGAAAATATATAACTTTAAAAGTGTATCACTGAAGAAGAAAAATCTCGTAGTATGTATAACCCCAGAAAATATATTATACTATGTAATCTAAAATTAACATATTAAAAAGCAATACAGACTTGCCTTAATCATAAAATGAAGCAGAAGATATGCAGTAGAAAGTAAACTTTAATTAAAAATACGAATTACACTTTGGGGGAAGCTGTAAAGTGGATGTTTGGTTTTGTTTATGATGCCTACATTGTTCAGCCAACTTCTCGATTTGAAGTAAACATTTTAATTCATTTTCAGAGGAAGGTTCCATCTGAATAAATGCTTTCAGAGTTTTAGAGTCCATTATGGCTTTGTCCATTATGGCCGCATTAAAAATATCTTTCATCAGGTAAGTAGAGAAAAGCCCTGGCAGTTTCCTACCGAAATTAGTGCATACGTCTTCGTTTACATCAGAGCTTTGGCCACATACAGTTTGATAAGAAATATTGTGCCTTGACTTAAATCGAGAAAGCCATCTATCACTACATTTAAAATCTTCAATACCCATTCGACTTATCAATTCATCAGCCTTCGTCAGCACTAGGGGTCCATATATTGGAAAATTTCGAGATCTAACAGCCTGGAACCATAGCAGTAGAGCGTTTTCTAGATATTCTTGGGATGCATTTCTCATGAGTTTCCTTCCTCTAGCAAAATTTAATTTTTCCCATGAATCTAAAATTGACTCCTTGTTTTTCAAATAAGTTGACAAGATTTTTTTTAAAATTCCATAGTCAGCTGCTAACTTTGCTTTACATTCGCCATTTTCTACTCTCTTTAAAATTTCTACCTTTGTCTCCAAAATTATTGTTTTGTACTTTCCACGCGTAAACATCCTGAATTTTTACACTTTCACATCACACACTGAGGAAGAAAAACTAGATCACATTAACTTGTCTGCACTGGAGGCATAACTGACGCAGCTCCCTAGAATCTGTAGTAAAGACTGTTTTTTCTGAAATTCAAAAAAATCGATACAAATAACGGAAAATCACTTTGTCCGTTAAGCACTGATAAGGACAATAGCCACTAACATTTAGAGGAAATGCAATAGTCTAGTAATGCGGGCATGTGCCTCTTTACATAGAAAAAATATACAGGTGATTTTGACACACAAAATAATAGATACAGCTTGTATTTTCTCCGTTAATTGAGGAAAAAGAAAATTTTTTTTGTCAAATTTTTAGTTCGAATTAACCGAATTGATAAAAATTTAGTTTTTTGGGGCCTTTGGATTAGTTCGAATTAACCGAAAGTTCGAATTAACCGAGTTTGAATTAACGAGCGTCTACTGTATGTATATATATATATATATATATATATATATATATATATATATATATATATATCGTAACGGATATTTTTATCGACAAAATAATGTAGAAGAAAATATTCATATTAAATACAACGGTCAATGTAGGCAACTAATTTGTATATTTAATATTCATAAAACATACTAATTTGAATTAAATTCTTAAAAACGTCCATCTTAATTATACTAATGGTTAAATTTTATTTATTTTGTCAATTTATTTCGTTGTTATGCACGTCACGCAAAATTAATTTGAAGTATCAGAAAAGAAAAGAAACCTCATGATAAACATTTAATAAATAAAATTCTAAAAATCAATCTCTAAAAATTCCCCAAAAATCAGAAAATGGGGCTAAAGATTCGAAAAAAATTTCATTCATTTTAAAGGAATTTTTATGATCTTTCTCGGGATATAAATTTTATAACCCTCAGATTATTATTTTAAATGCAAACTTTAAAGAATGTCACAAAAACAGCTTAAAAATTTAATTTTAAAAAAATCTAAGAAGAATTTTTTTTAAATCTTTCTTAGTGCACCCCTACACTATAAGAAGAATCGCCATGAAAATTTTAGCCCTTTAGGTCCAGCGGTTTGGTCTGTGCATTATCTGTCAGTCATTCAGTCAGTTACGAAACTGTTTTATAAATATAGACTACTAGAAGGTAACCCGTCATTTTGACGTCATAATACTAATAATGACGTCATAATGGAAAATGTATATGAAAGTTAAAAAATATCCTGAATTATCTAACAATATTGCATTTAATCCATACCTTGTAAAAGCAAACCCTTTCATTATTTTTTATTTATTTAGTTTTTCATGCGATTGGAGTAGTAGACTGCCATCCAACCCGTCATTTTGACGTCATAATACTAATAATGACGTCATAATGGAAAAAGTATATGAAAATTAAAAAATATCTCGAATTATCTAACAATATAGCATTTAATCCATACCTTGTAAAAGCAAATCCTTTCATTATTTTTTATTTATTTAGTTTTTCATGCGATTGGAGTAGTAGACTGCCATCCAGTTTTTTACAGCTCACTACGCGATATGAATACTTGAGCTACTTGATTCATTCACATTCAAGTTTGTTTACTTTCAGAATTCATCGCAAAAGTAAACAAATTTTTAAAAACTGTTAAATATACAGCTAAAAGCATCCAACTTTTTTTAGTTCTGAATGTTTTATAGAAAAATAGGCTGAACAAACGTGATTTGATGGAGAAGATATTAGTTTTTAGGTAAGAAGAAATTCTGATCCGCATCTGAAATTGAAATTAAGCCTAACCGGCCGTTTGTTTACTGAGGGCTTCAATTGAAAGATGAGTACAGCCCGGAAGTGTTATACAGAGACACCGGCTATTATATATATAATACTTTTCGAAATAAACCTACGTTTCTATAAAAATTGATTTTCAAGTTTTTTTTTTGGCCCACAAAAACTTAAATCTTATTTATTTACCCATGTCAGCTTTTGAGTTTGACGCGCTTGCGTTACAATAAAAAATGCGCTTGCGTACAATATTTTCATAAGTATTTAATTACAAGGCCATTACTATAACGATTCTAATGTTACAATAATTTGCATAACTACGATAAGCAAACCATACAATTAAACAAAATAATAAACCAAACTAGTGCCGACAGTTAAGATGTGCCCATTTATATAGCCTTTTTGCTCGATACGGTATTCAACCCGACCTGCCACTCTTAAAACGCGAATTCCGCCCAGTGCGCCATTCGTTCGGCGACTTCACTCCACACGTTCATGTGACCTCGGTCAGTTCCGTTTCGCTTGGAATTAACAGATTTTCCTTGAAATTATAAGATATATTTTTAAAAGTTTATTACAGGTCATATTTTAGGAATTATTTCATCTTTGTTCCACTCTTATAATTTTGTTTAATTCTCTCAAAAAGCTTCCCAAACTAATATAACTACGCTAATGCCTAAAATTAATTCAAAATTAAAATAAATACGTTGAAATTTCTGGCTCTAAATCTCTACATGCATTCTTTGAAATATTTTACTTCAGCACAAAATACTGAGAAATGACTGAAGTCTGAATTCTTCTTTAAAATATTTTAATTAAAGCCAAGTAAAAGAGCAGACAAAAGGTTGAGAGCAGACAAAAAAGACTACCGAGGCGCGAAAATCTCCCGCCCGAGTATGGGTCTATCAAACTTGTAATTTGTCAGAAATGGACACGTGATTAAGTCGCGTCATATGAGGTGATGGCTCGCGATGCCCGTTATATAATGCTTATATAATAGTACGCGCGTGCAACAGCTTTAGGGGAAAAGCTAATAAATTACTTCGGTTTGGATTTAGGTAGAAATAAAGAAAGAGGGACTGTGTTCTATTGCGTTAGGATGAAGAATTTGGAAAGGGCATGTTAAACAATAAAAAGAGTTTTAATTTATTTCGTGTGTGTATATATATATATATATATATATATATATATATATATATATATATATATATATATATATATATATATATATATATATATATATATATATATATATATATATATATATATATATATATATATATATATAGGGCTTGTGGCGACCCAGTTGTACAGCGCGCTGGTTTTCGGTGCTGAGGGTGCTCGGATCGAATCCTGCCGTCGCGCCACGAAAAATGCCTCCGTTATTGTTTTCCCTTCATAGGGGGTAATGCTGTCCGCCTATATGGTGCCCCCATAATAAAATGGGCTGTAAAATTGTGGCGTAGTATAGGTGAATGTTTGACGACAAGTGCCTCCGCTTTGGAAAATAAATATATATACAGTACAAATCGTTTATAAGAACATCCAGGGGACTTTATAAACTGGTTCTTATAATCGATAGTTTTTATAACCGATAGATAACTTAAAAATACCAAATTCATTGCAACATAATTTCTATTTACACCTGAAACATGACGTTCAAAAAATGGTTAAAAGGTTCATGTTCAATCAAAGGTTCGTGTTTGAAACTCAATGTCCTATCCAGGGTCATCCTATAAAACAGGCCAGTTTCATCAGCGTTGAAGATTTCATGGTCTTCATAGCCTTCTTAACGTGGTCCAAACGGTTTTAAGCCAGTTATCAGAAACTCCTGGTGTCACGGCTTTCAATTCTCCACTGATTCTCCCGAACACAATGGAATGCCTCTCAAGAAATCTCTGGATCCACGAAGTTTAACAAACAAAATCATATTTTTTAAAGAGCTTCGCGAATTCATTTGATTCGCTTGCAAAATCGGTCCACTTAGGGGAATGTTGGCACTCTTTTGAATCTTAAACCATTGCAAGAGGGCTTCTTCTATGTCAGCATGTGGACTTTTTCGAAGTTTCTTAATATTAGTCCGATCATTTTCAAATTCTTCTTTTAATTTCTCCATTCTTAAATATATTTGAAATCGTGGCATGACTAACCATTAATTCGTTGGCTAATGCTCCATTTTTTCCTCCGTTTTCTAAACTGTAAATTCCGTTCACAATTAACATGTTCTTATAACAGATATATTTTCCCAGAAACCAATTAATTTTAAGTCACTAAAAGCGATATGTTCTTATTAACGATTATGTATCCATCATTACACATGAGAATTGGCCGGGAACTAATAATTCCGTTCTTTTAAGCGATATGTTTTTATAACCGGTGTTCTTATAAGCAATTTTTACTGTATATATATATATATATATATATATATATATATATATATCGCTCATTCCTTTCAACAACGTCATATTTCAAAAATCGGCGATTTTTAGTTATGCTTGTTTTCAAAATGCCCTAAAAGAGTAGTATATCCCTGCAAAATCGTCATATCTCCCAGCTCAATATTTAGCCGCTAGAGAGCAGAATTAAAATTTATTTTCAATACATTTCAATGTACTTTTAAACTTTCAAATCACTCTCCTGAAAAATCTTTTTTTTCAGATATGACGTTGTTGAAAGGAGTGGGCGATCTATTTAAAAGCGGAGGCACTTGTCGTCAAACAACTTATTTGAATATTTGAGAGCATACTTAGCAAAGAAAACAACAACACGTATTTGTATGGGTGTGCATGTGCTTAATATTGACATTTCAGAATGTATCGAGCATATGTTTACACGAAATATATACACGTTGAATGTTAAAAAAAATTAAAGATATATTTTTAAATAAGACTACTACACGAAATACATAATATACTTCTTAGTTATTTGGATGGATGCCACTTCTTTATTCCATTACTATTGTTTAGAAGAATCCCACATATCAATTTTATTACTTTTCACACCTCAAAGATGGTACCTCTTGTTGGAAAGCATGCCATCGTCCCGTACGTCTGGTTTTCAACCGATTCTTAAAGTACTTTAACTAACCTTTTTATACATGCACGAAAGTTCCTGCGAACATCATTATTTTGATATATAATTAGATATAATTTGATTTTATATTCTAATAATGAAGTAATGCTAAAAGGTATCAATGGCGTCAATAAAAAAATGACAACTTCATAATCTACAGCTGTAAAAATAAAACTAGGTGTCACAAGAAAAGAACCCTTGAAGCAATTTTGCCCTGACTGGAAAGCCAGTTCCATTAGGGTGAAGGTCATCATGGAAAGCCATGTAATTACATGAAGACTTTTACTCCTTCTCGAGATACAACGTCCAAACTTTTATGCGAACTCAATTTAAATGACAGTCATTAGAGGGACCCAAAAAATTACAGTATTTGTTCAGAGGCCGGAATGATTTACAGGCCAGTTGGACAGCTGAAAAGTTAGTAGGGGTTGCCCTGTTACGTCTCCAGATTGTTATCACTTTTTATCATTAGGTCTTCTTCCAACTGGTAACCACTTTCTGCCACTCGAATAAATTATCTTTACAGCTAGAACCGACATTTTTATATGGTAATTAGAAAGCCTTTCAATAGAAAATATATTATTGTGTATATTGGGTCATATTATATAAGACGTAACTTCATGATACTGAAAATTTCTAATTTTTGATATACTGTTGATGTCAATCCTATTTTATTCCTATTCATTGATATTTCCTATTTTTATATAATTTACTAGCTGAAAACCCGCACTTCGCTACGGAGTACATTCAAATTAAATACAATAGTCAATGTATGCAATTAATGCCAATATATATATATTGTAGAGTATTGCATTTCAACCTCTCCGTTAATAATAAATTCTTCTATCTCGGCCTGAGAGTCATCAAGGAAACCAGACCACTCAGGTAGTAAAATGCTGACGGCATTTTCCTTTATTCATCAGATAAACTTGTTCCACAGAACGTTAGGAGGTCTCAGTCATTTTTCTTGATTAAGTCTGTCGTTACAAACCGGGTGAGTTGACAACCGGTTTACATCGCAATTATGAATGACAGGGGAACGCCGGAGGAGACTCCAGGTGCTTTTCATTCGTGAACTATCAGTTGTTAAGCAGCATCCTGGAGGCGCCGCGTGCCTGCACAAAAGACTCGTGCGGCACCCCCTTCTCGTCCTAGGCTGGCAAGTGGCTTTGAGGACAAACTAAAAAGGCGGCCGTTTAGGCCCGGGAAAATATTTCATTATCGTCCCGGGAAACCCAGTTCCGTTGCTCACTTGTTTCTAGATCGTTCGAACTTTCCGGAAAGTGATGCAATATCCGGTGGAGGCTCTCCTATAAAAGAAAGGGGACCCCTTGGCCGTGGCTTGCGTCTTTTTGTTCCTGACCCGTGGCGGATCCGGTGTGAGAGCAGCCGTGTGGCCGCCCTAAGAGGTACAGAGTCCCTTGTGACTGTTTGCAGCGACGATTAAGTTCCTATAGAAGTAAACATACTCCGCTAATTTTGTTCGGAGACCAGTCTTCGTGGAAGTAGCCTTTGCTACCGAAATTTCCAGTGAGGAGTCCCTTCTCCTTATATTCTGTTTTTCATCGCTACAGTGTGCGTGCAGTGGTCACCACCGTTGATATTGTTGGGGAGCCCCTTTTCCCATCAGGACGAAGTGCCGTTTCATCAGCATTGAAGCAGAGTCAGTTTCTGCTAGCCTGGCGGACTGATTTGTTCTTACTCCGCCGCACGCCGATTAAATCGAGTGTGATATTTCTTAAGATTACCGAAGTTTCATCTTGCGTACGTGCAGTGTACATATTTCATCATCATCAATTATCTCAATAAATTGCATTTGTTTTGTATAAGTAACGACTGATGTATACCTAGTGTGTTTAGTTCATCTACTGGTTGCAACTACGAACCTCAGTTCGCTACAGTATATATATATATATATATATATATATATATATACTATATATAGTATATAAATAACAAATACGACGATCAATGTATACAACTGATGTAAAAAAATATATATATGTTTATAAAAAAATCGTAAGGGATATTTTTAAAGACAAAATAATGTAGAAGAAAATATTCAAATTAAATTTAATAGAACATACTAAAGATTATAGTACAGTTTGAGGAAAATATCTTTTACTGTATTTTAATATTTTTTTGGATAATGTCCAATCGTCTGCGGCATTAACGAGAAAAAAATATTTTTTTGTCTATTTCATTGTTATCATGTGACGATAAATTTGTTTAAAGTACCACAAAAAGAAATCACGTGATCAGCATTTAATAAATTAAATTCTAAAAATTAATCTTTAATAGAGGTATCTGAATTAATCTGAATTACAATATCTGAAATCTCATCTCGATCGGTTGAACGGAACGGCCGCCAGAAGTTCATATATTGGTAAAGTTTTTTTATGACCACCCTGTATATGTATATTAGAGAGAGAGCTAGAGAGAGCTATCAACCGTTACACTTAACACTGTAGATAAGTTTTAATTATATTACGATGAATCTCCATAGATTAAACACCCAAGTTTTTCCTCTGTAATAGATATAACATTAATCCATTTTAAACCTACCTCACAGATAATCAGTCTTAAATAACAGCTGATAATAATCACAAGTATTTATCATTTTCTAAAGATTATAATTGCTGACATAAAATACCATGCAGCACTTGTGATTTTGACTGCGTTGGACAAACTACCTTTTCACTTACGTAAGAACTTGCCGATATCATACATAAAAAATTATAAAATTAAAAAATTATATATAGAAATTTTGAATCTTAATAATTCAAACCTACTCGTTTCATTATATCACCTATTTTATCACTCATGTCTAGAAACTTCTAATGAATATATTATTTTATTAATCAATGAATAAGAGCTAATATTGTACTGTTTTCCCTTATGGCATAAATGAAATACATAAGCAAAAAAGTATTCTCAGAAGTACCAGTCAATTACACTAAATTTTAGATCAAATAATATCACGCGTTTTGAAAGAGGACATAAAAAATTTGGAATACTTCAATATTTATGACCATAAAACAGAACTTAAAAATTCACATAACACAGGTCTGAAAAAAAAATTTGTGCGGTCGGGGGACCTCGTCAGGAACGAAGTTCCTTACGTTATTTTTTCAACTCTAAACGTGATTTAATATGTAGATTTCTATTCATTATATTAGTGTATTTTTGTCACGCCAAAAAGCGCAGCCCTCTTTTATTCAACCAACCAACTCTCTCTCTCTCTCTCTCTCTCTCTCTCTCTCTCTCTCTCTCTATTTTATTAAAATTAAAAATTTTAATATATAAATTATTTTTATTAAAAAATAAAAATTTTAATATATAAATTAATTATTTTGATTTAGATGTTACCTAGCATAATTTTTAATCGGATTAATTTTATTATTTAATCACCAACAAAAATAAATTAATGACACAATATACATCCCGCGTGAATTAAAACAATAACAAACAAAATATAAGTTTAAGCAGAAAGACGCGATTCCATAGGGACGGTATGAAATATTTCAAGTAAAGCATTTACAACTGGTCGAAGTTTATATAAACGATCATGCTGAGGGTCATCATGTGGTGGTTGTTCACTGTTGTCATTAAAATGTAGAAATTCTCTTATCTTTTCAAAGCGTTTTAATGACATACATTCTTTTATTACATCATTGCCTATGGCAGGTGACCAATATGGCCTAGTGTTTGGTACATGTACAATAGACATCATTATACAAATTCCAATGCATTGTTTAATTTCTAAATTCGTTACATTGACACACTTTTCTGGGTTTTTTTGCACACGGAATAAATTTGTTTCTTGAACTATATGCTCAATCAAATCTTCTGTAAAAAGATAACTAAAAAAATTTAGAGGTGTGTTTAAATTCATAATTTCAGGAGAGAGATTCTCGTCACCTCGGAATAAAATTTGATCATCATTTAGAAGTAAATTAGTTTTCTTCCAGTTGATTGCAGGCTTTGTTCTCCCTGTATTATGTCTATTAGTTTTTGGCATGTTCCCACCATTAGGCAGATCAAGAACATCGTTATTATCAAGTAATGATACCTCATCTTCCGAATCACTACTACCTTCAAAAATTTCATTACAAACTTTGTTTGGTTTATAATTAGGATCACCTGTGCTGCCATCGCTTTCTGAATCAGATTCATCTTCACTATGATCACTCCACGATCTGTTCATAATTTCCTCAATTTCTTTCTGCGTTAAAAACTTTCTTCCCACCATTTCCTTTAAAAAAATGGCGTAAGCACACCATGTATCATTTTTGATACATAAAATTGAAATCGTACTTAAATTTTATTTAAAAGATTAAAGAAGTATTTTATTAATAATTATAAAAGCACTGTACCTCTAAAATATATTTATAAAACTCTCAAAGATAAAAACTGACTTTAAAATACTGAAAATATAGCAAATACTAAGGCAGGTCTGGTATGAATTCAACGGCTATCTTTTACTGAGATCGCAGTTGTATTCCTGCTGCCATCTATCCTACGAAAATTTAACTAACAGTGATTAAAAGCTTTGCTATGAAGTTTCAAAATTAATACAATGTGCACAAGTGGATAAAAAAAATGCTTTTGAATATAAAGGGGAAAAATAACTTATGTATCAAATTTGATACAGTGGGCAGTGAAGGATTTTAAAATTGCCCGTAGCGCTTGTGCGCACTGGCTATCCCCACCACCTCTAATCTATGCCAACATCTAATACGTAAGATCTATGATGCTGCCATCTATATCCAGAAATTTGAACGATTTGTATAATGTAATATATATGTATATATATATTATATATATAAATATACATATACAGTAACCATCGCTTATAGTGATCAGTGGTTATAAGAATCAACCGTTTAAAAGAATCAATTTCGCGAAAACAAAAACAAATGCATTATTTCCATGTTAAAATTTTCGCTTTAAAGAATCAATCCACCGGTTTTAAGAATCAATTTATACTGTTCGCTTTCCTTTTATTTTTAAAAAAAACCACTTAAACTCTCAAAAGGCACGAAGTTCTTTATTTTTTTTAAAGAAAGACTGATAAGATGGGATGGAATATAGTCGTAAAATTCATCCCTTTCTTTGTTAGACATAACATAATAATTTCCCCTTAAACTCTTTAGCACAACACTGTCCTATTAGCTTGACACAGGGGCATCTTTACCCGTCCGGGTCCGATTTCACTTTTCTCCACTGAGAAACAAAAATAGGGACTCTTATTTTCCCACCTCCCACATCTTGGTTGCGGCTTCCTGGACCCTGAAACACATAAATCTTCAGCGAAGTGTCCACTATCACTTTGGCAAACGTGACATTAGTAGATTCAGCACGTTATCAAACCGTGAAACGTAAGCTAGAACGCAAATCTTCGTCTGAGATTATTAGTATTGAAAGAGTATTGAAACAGCCTCCTGAAAACTTCATTACGTCAAAATACCATAGAAAACTTTTTCTTGCTCCCTTCCTGTAGTTGAAATGTTAAAACTGTTAAGCACGTATGTTGTAACAAATATTGGATTTTTTTCTTCTCTTACTATAATCATGTGTATCTTCTTATAGGTCTAGAAATTAAATAGTATTTTTAAAATTATAAAAAATTAATTTTAATAAAAGATAATTAACGTAAATTAAAGAGCATTTTATGGTAATTTATCTAATATATGTATGTATAGGTGTGTGTGTGCCTGTCCAAAAGCCTAAATTTCGGCTATAAGAATCAACCGCTTATAAGAATCAAAAACAGTAATAACAAACGTGATTCTTAGAAGCGGAAATCACTGTATATATACATAAATAAGTATGTATATATATTATATATATATGTATATATATTATATATATATGTATATATATATTATATATATAAATATACATATACAGTAGAGCCCCGATTATCCGCGAGCGGATTATCCGCGGTGCGGATTATCCGCTAGTGCGAGTGCCGCGAAAAAAAAAAAATTTAATTACAAACCTCAAAAAATCCAATTTTAATTTTTAATCCAAGCCAACTTACAAGAGAAATACAATAGACCCTGTACGGAGGTGTACGATGTTTAAGAAAATAAGCACAGGGGACTGTAAATAATATAACAGAAATTTAATAGCGAGGAATTGTTTGCCATAGTAAACTCCGCTTCTTGCCGCTAGAGGGCGTACATAGACAAATGGGTGGAGACGTTACAACAAACATTATGTAACAGACCCTGCAGTACGAACGTCGAAAATGAACGTTGAAGGTGAGAATGTCGACGAAGAGAACATAAAAGAGTGGCTGGAATGCGACGCAAGTGAGTCGGGGTTTGAACGACTGACTGACATAGAGATAACGAACAAAGCAATGGGAGTGAACGAGAATGAAGAATAAAATAAAAGTGAAGACGAGGAGCCTACGCGCATGACACACGAAACTGCTTTGCAGCACGTAGACGGATTACTTCAATATTTAGAGTAACAAGACGACGATGCACATCTGTCAGAAAAAATCATGTTAAGGAAAGTACAATTTAGAATAAAAAAAAGGGGTTTTCAAAGCAAGAAGCACAAACGAGTGACTGGTTTTTTTAAAAAGGTGTAACTGAACACTTTTTGTACATACAGTATGTATGTATTGTTTTTTTGTTTACCGTTCTTTATATTAGTGATTTAGACATAGAGCAAATGTGTCTGCTGTACAGTACATATGTAAGTATTTTAAAAGTTTTATTATGTTTTTGTACAATAAAACATAGTTTTTATGTTGAAATATTTTTTTTTCGTGTTTGCAACTCATTTTTAGACATTTTCGGGTTATCCGCGAATTTTGTTATCCGCGATGCCCTTGACACCCAATTCCGCGGATAATCGGGGCTCTACTGTATATACATATATATATATATATATATATATATATATATATATATATATATATATATATATATATATATATATATATATATATACAGAGCTAGATTTGAGACGGAACGCGCCGGAACGGCGTTCCGGTACCTCTCTTTAGGTGCCTCTCTTTATC